>JARHVA010000972.1:2762500-3167500 GCA_037957365.1 Torreya grandis
CATTGGAATAAAACCTATATGGTTGGATAAAATCCATTGAATATGCATATTAATACCTCTTTATAAAGATTTTATCTCTATACTATCACATATTCCTCTAATATATCCATAGTTGGAACCACCTTTGCCCGTTTCACTATATAGTCACTAGCTTGATGGTTGGGCTACTGATGTGTTTTAACTATCTTCTTGTTTAAATAATTATTTTATGGCCCCTATGGTCTATAATATTTTGAAATGTCTTTGTTTAAGAACACTCATGCCTTGTCATTACCAATCTCCCCACCTCTTTGTCATATAGTTAAGGATAATAGGGAGTCTGGTTATTCCATAAGTAGATAACTCATTTGTATTTCCCATATTTTTATCATTGTAGATAAGACATTAGAGTGGTGTTTAGATACATATGTATTTATAAATCTATTTTTTTAGATTTTTTACACATTTTGATGGGTTTACCTAGAGGCAAAGTGTATAACCTGGTATGGATCTAATCTGAATCAAAAAAACATCTTATGACCACTGGTTGTAGTCAGATCCCTACATTTTCAATATTTCAAAAACTTTCATGACATCCATATTACTATAGCTATGGTAAATTTTACACTCCATTCCATGTGTCATGGACATCCCCTTTTATATGTTCCATGTCTTGTGTGTTTATGTTGTTTCAATACATCTACCCATGTGTCCTTATTGGATCCCCAAGATCTTCATTGACCCTTATATTTTTTTTGTAGGATCCAATATATAGAGGTATTGTTAGGTTTGAGCCACTTCCTCCTCTCCTAACTAAGTCCATGGTGAGGATGTCTCTTTCCCTTTGGCTTGTTTGACCTACACCCCATGATCTAACTATATACTAGACTATGTTTTAATTTTGGTACCTTTAAAATCCTTCATCACCATAGCCATTTCTCTACTCATAGAATCCATCATCCTTAAACATTTATCCATATGTGTTTGTGTGTCTATGTTTATGTCTGTGTGTGTGGGTGGGGGTGTGTGTGTGTGTGTTTACTCAAGAGCCTACATATTTAGTTTATGTACACCAAAAACCATTGCAATCAAAACAAAATAATCTTTCAAATTTTGTAATTCTCACTGAATCATGAATACTTATATCAACTCCAAGTTTAAATTATTTAGACATAAAACCCAAATATGACTTATGAATAATATAAAATAAATAAAAATCTTTGGTCAGTCTTGAACTAAGAATCTTTCTTTTTCCCTTTATTCAACTCAAAATATAAACCCCCAAGGTTTCAACAAGCAAAACATGCAAAAAATATGTTATTTTTACCATAATACATTATGATTTCAAAGTTATAATATTTTTAACTTATAGTATGCAAGAACATCTAATCATTTGCCAATACAATTTAATAGCATCCATGTGAATCATCCCATTGATGTTATATGGAAACATGCATCAACAAATATTGTATGCACAATCTTTCAATTTATAAAAGCATATTAACATGATTATCAAAGAGTAAAAGGGTAACCTCATATATGTCATCCTATATATAAATTATCTTTCAATTAAGTGTTAATGGTCCACAACTATTCAAATGATCAAATATAAAACTACATGAACTATATTTCTTTTATTAACTATAAAGAGAATAATGAAAATATCCATTACATCTCCTTTTCATGATATAGAATCTTAACTACATTAATTTTATGTTTAAAAAAAATAAACATTGTTAGACATTCTTTTTAAGGTCACACAATATCATACACAGTTGTTCATAAAATGAAATTCAAAAACATGTAACTAAACAAGCTTATGTCTAACCTGTTATCCAACATAATAAACTAGTTAACCAAAATACACCTAGCTACCAATACATGAAAAAACCCTAAACATTGACATAAATTTATCTATGTTTTGAAACATATAATCCTTTTTTATCTTAATAGGAAGATATTAGTATGGAAAAATAAAGTTTACAGTCATACGTAACTTAATTATACAAGCTAATATATGTTCTAGCCATATTTATTAGTTTTCAAACTTTTATTAAACTCATTATACCATACACCATAAAAAATCATCAAAAAAATACCCAAAGACTTTAAATATAATAAATATTACTCAATATAATTCCCCTTAAGTATTTCACAAGTGTTCTAGATCCACAATGATCACTTACAGACCCCGTTTTTAAAACCTTTATGCTCATTTAGGATAAAATAATGATACTAATAATTTTTATCAAATAAATACTCCTTAAAAGTTACAAAGTATACCCATAAGTTTCATAACACATTTAGTTCACCCATTTCCATCTATGGGTGAGTGTACTACATGATATAGCCCTACTAGGTATCCTTGATCAAGTGCCCGTCACAAAAAAAGATCAGATCTATTCAAGAAACATTTCTTCCAAACCTTATGCATTATTTATTTGAAGAGAATGCACATACCCTAAATTTAATATTATAGTTTTAAAAAATCACTTACTTGTTTAATGACATAATGTATAACTAGGAATGGGTTTTTATCCTACATGTACTCCTTTCTCATCTTCTTTTCTATTACTATTCCATTTTTTTATCCCTTTTTTCTTGTTACCAACCTCATTATACATTCATAATAGTCACAGTTTTATTATATAAAACCATGATCTTTATTGAGTGGAACCCCCACTCCAACTCTCCACATATTCATACACCACTCAATAACCACACTCAACTAACACATAGTGTATATTCCAAAAATCCTTACCTCTTTATACATGCTTGCCATTTCCATGCAGGTTACCATGCATGCATCAAGAGAATTCCAAAATAAGATCAAATACTAATTATCACTTCACCAAGGTCAACCAAAATTATCATGGTTGGGTAACTTGAAGTACCAATTTAACTTTAAAATCAACCCAAGTTTATGACTTAGGTTTCAATATTAAAAATCAATCACTTTTAATATTATGCCCTCTACCTAAGTCCTTTGACATATGGTTGGATCTTTCAAACATGACCCAACAAGTTTAGGCCTTAGTCCCTTGTGGAATTTAATAATTCAAACGTATTCATTAGTTTTTTGTTAAGAACTATATAAATAAAGTAATTAATTTAGTCATACAACAAACTCTTTAAAACAAGGTGCCATCCTTACCCATTCTTGATATTTCATTATGTTTTTAGTGTATAGACCTGAACTAATCTTTAAACGATGATTCAATAACTTATCTAAGGTCTCACAACATTAAGGTTTCATCCTAGTGATAACTAAATTATTATGTTATAGTTCTTATTCGATGTTTTAATGAAACACATTCACATCAAACTATTTTTTGGTTACTCAATTAACCAAAAAGAAAAGAAAATACAACTAACTACAGACATCAATATAACCCAAAATTGAACTCATAACTAGTCAACACATCTCACATGACAAAAATGATAGAGAAAAATGGATTAACTCAAGTTTTTTTTTTTTTACTTACATACCATATCCTTGCCACTAAAAACACATCTTCTCAATCTAACATATGTTGATCTGTTGTGTACTTACAATCAAGACAACATAAACATCAATAGTATATGGTCATAATTAACAATAGAAGATAATATCATATATTCATATAATATACTATATGAATTATTAAAATTAAATTAAAACCAATAAATAATTCTCTACAAATCACATAATTCCTACAATAAATGTCCACATAATGTAATAATGCTAAAACAATCCTAATAATCAGTCAAAATAAATGTTTTAGGTAGGTGTGGTCATGACGTCCACCTCCCTTAAGAATGGCACCATCCTCAAGGCCTTAAAATAAATGAGGATAATTTTATCAAAAATTATGTTAATCTTCCCAAGTAGCACTCCTTTCCTCCATTTTATTCCATTAGACCAATACTTGTTGTAATTTCATTTTTTCACAAATCAATATTATGAAGAGCCAGAATCTTGATAGGCTCTAGTATAATTGTTTCCTTTCCCTCCACTTGAAGATTATCCTAATTTAAAACATGTGAAGGATCTAAAAAATATTTTATTATAATTTTTACATGAAAAACATCATGGATTCTAGACAAAGGAGGAAGAATAAGATGATATGCCACTAGGCTAATCTTTTCCACTATGTCAAAAGGTCCAACATAACATGGTGTAATTTAACAACTTTTCCAAAATTAATTGAGATTTTTGGAGGTATTACTCTCAGAAATACATTTTCTAAAATGTTAAATTCTCTATGTGATCTTTTTAGATATGCATAGATTTTTTGCTGATTAGAGGAAGCCTTCAATCTTTCTCTTATAACCACCATTTATTCATCATACTCCTAAAAACTTTATGGACCAAAAAACACATGATTTTCCAAATTGGTATGGCCCAAATGAGTTTTGAATTTCTGTCTATATAGGACTTAAAATGGAGCCATCTTGATTCCTAAATAATATGTGTTATTATAAACAAATTATACGAAGTGTAGGAAATATTCCCAGTTCTATTATTAATCCATGACATACATTCACAACATATCCTTAACAATCATATTTAGCTTTTCAATCTATACATCCATTTCTAGATGATAAGCTAAACTAAAATTCAAATTTGTTCCAAAATCAACCATCATAGTTTGCCAAAATTGAGAAGTGAAAAAATCTATCTAATATAATCACTTTAGGTACACCATGAAGACATACCACTTCCTTAACAAATATTTTGGAAAGGATGGCAAAACCATTTGTAATATTGTTAACAATAAATTGAGCCACTTAGTGATTTTATCAACCATACCTAATATCGAGTCATGTTTTCTATGATATTTAGGCAATCTCATTATGAAATCCATAGATATAACAACCTATTTACTTTTTAAATTTCAATGAGGATAAATTAATCCTCCCAAATGACCATGCTTAGATTTCATATGCTAGCACTCCAAGTATTTGGGTACATAAGAAGCCACATATTTATTTATCCCTGACTAGAAATATAGCTCTTTGAGATCTTCCATCATATTATTGACATTGAAATGTGCATAATGAGGTCATTTTATTGCATTATTTTATTGGTCTTTTAGATTTCTTGAGCTTAGGACAAAAATTAATTCCTTGTGTCTTAATATGCCATCTAAATCAACTAAAAAATCAAAATTAGAAATTCCTATTATTATATTTGGTGATTAATTCACCGTAGGAATATTATTGTTAGTTTGTTGCATTGTTACACCCAAACTCTATACTAGGTCTATTTGTTTGTATTCCTTCCTATTTTATAGGGAAGTTTTTTATGTTTTTAATATGGATATTTAATATCCCTCTATAACAATTTTTATTTAGATGAATATATTATTATTCGATCTCTTATATTTTTTTTGGAATAATTCTCTATCAAAAGGATGTGTATCAACTTAAATTCTTGTTTGGTACTATGTTTGGAGTAAAGGTTAGTATTTATCATTTATTCTCATCATATAAACTTTCTAAATCCTCAAAACCACTCATTAAACCTCAAAACTACCTTAAAAACCATATTCAAAAATCTTCTTTGCTACAAATTTTATCAAAACCACCTATTTATAAAAGTTGTGGTATTTCATAAGGAGTGGTTTTGCCTTTGAATCAACAATTTAAAGCCTTTAAATATTATTTTTGTATTTTTTAAACATGATATAATGCATAGGTGGGTTGGTAAGGATTCTTTTTGATAAAAAATAGGTTGAAGGTTCAAATCCCCCAAAAGGGGGGATATTATTTTGAAAAATGGAATTAGTGGTTTTCTTTATATTTTAATATTTAATTTTTACAAGTAAAAAAACACAAAATAGTGCATTTTTGCACATTCATAGTGTTCAGTCATAGCTATGCCTCTGACTCACATTTACAGGTAATGCCATGATGCTTGAGTTACTACATAAATATCCTAACATAGCTACAATAATAGACAATGGGCATCAACCCTATCAATCATCAAGGAGAAATAAAAGTAAACATTCACTGAGCCATCCCTCTATTTTACGCATTCAATTTAGTCAAAAGGCATAAATATTGACTAGTGGTATTTCCAAGTATATAGTGAGGTTACATGCACATATGAATAAATACATCCAATTAGGTGTCAATGACTAGCTAAAACTTTTTAGTACTTTATAAGTACCACATATGAAACTCTTTCATGTACATTTATGCTTCTTTCATGTATCATAGGGTATACAAAAAGGGTGAGCTTCTTCCATGTACCAATGGGTATATCAGATGCATGCATGTAAAGAAAGAATTGATATCCTAGATTGATGGTATAATGAAAGGGAGACCTTGATACCTAGAGTGACAAGGAACCAATCCATTACCTTTGGTCAGATTTTACATAATGGCTAGAAATGGGCCAAAATTCTTTCTGCCAGACTCATAGATTCTTCATGGTGATAACTATGCCGCTTGAAAAACTAAAATTAGGACACATTTGGAATTTAAAGACATTTGGCCTATTATAAATGATACTCTTATCTGGCATGTTACTAATGTTGATCATCAAATAATTTTGAAAAATCCAATCAAAAGGTAAAGTTAATAATCATGTTCAGAGTACTAGATGAGGTATAACCTCATATTTGTGAGGCCACAATAGAAAAATATGCTTGGGATAAGCTCCAAATAGTCTATGAAGTTAAAAATAAAGGAACCATTCTTCATTTTTAGATTCAAATTCATTCCCTCAAATTGAATTATAGTGAAAAAGTGGGAGATTTTCTACACTATGTTGTAACCTTGAGGGATTCACTCCAAGCATTGGGAAAAATAGATTCAGATGCATCTCTTATACCCATTGTCTTGAGAGCACTACCACCCTCCTATAGGATATTTGTGACTACTTTGATAGTCAAAAAATAGAAACCATCTTTTGAAAATTTGGTAAACATGTTATAATAAGAAGGGTTTATGCATATAGAAGAAGAATCAGAAGAACACAATCTTAGATCTAATCAATAGAAAGGGAAGAAGCAGATCAAGTATTCTAAACAAAATAAAGTTTAACATCATTCAAAGTAAGATAAAAAAATAAAAAGTTTACCTTATATGTGGAAAAATAGTCCATGAGCTAAATAATTATTAGTATAACTATTTTTCATAGGGATTTTTAATCATTAAGAAGCCCAGTCACCAATAACTATCTCATCTACATAAAGTACAAGGACAAAACAAAGGGCATTGGAAGAAGAAATCTAATCAGTAAGGCAACATTTTTGAATAGGAAGACACCCACTCTGATGAGGAATTCCTATATGCTACACAGTCTCGTGATGAATCAACATCACAAAGTTTTATTTGGTATGTCGACTCAATTATAAATTGATATATGACTAGAAGACAAGATTAGTTCTATATCATGAATGAGACTTCCCCAAAAAATCATATCTCTTTGGTTGATGATTCATCCTACAAAGTTCAAGGAATTGTTAATATCTCCTTACCACTTGGATGACATGATTAAAAAATCTTAGATGTCCTGTATGTCCCAAGACTCACAATGAATCTTTTATCTATTAGTCATCTACTTGACCACAACCTCAAGGTTGACTTTAATTACAAAAGTGGTAAAAAAATATATTTGGTCAAAGATAAGTCAAAACACTCTAGAATTGTTGCATATTCTTAAAGAGTTGGTAAAATTTTCCAACTTGACTTTGTTCAGTCAAACAATCAAGCACTTGTATCTCAATATTCAAACACTTGTAGCTCAAGATTCAAACTCAAACAATCTATGGCATCATAGATATGATCATGTTCTTTTTGGATAGCTTAAATCACTCATCAATTGAAACATGGTCCATGGACTTCCTTAGTTGAAGAAAAACATATATCTTTATACTAGTTGTCTAGTAGGGAAACACCATCAAACATCTTTTGGTCAAAGTTACTCAAGAGCATTTGGTAAGCTTAGTCTAGTGTATAATAATCTATGTGGCCCCATGAGATCTAGACACTATGGTTTTCAGTATTTCATGCTTTTTATTGATGATTACTCATGAAAAATGTGGGTCTATTATCTAAATACCAAATACCAAGCCTAAACTACTTTCAAAGAGTTCACAACAGTAGTTAAAATTGAAACTAGTCATAAAATCAAGGCTCTCCACTTAGATCAAAGGGGAGAATTCACCAGTAAAGATTTTTTTGCTTATTTAAAAGAACGTGGCATTTATTGATAAATGGCTCCACCATACATTCCACAACATAATGGTGTTATAGAATGGTGAAATATACTATCATGGAAATGGTGCATATCATGATTGAATATTTAGGTTTGGTATGCACATATTAGGTAGAAGTAATGAAAATAATAGTTTATTTGTTGAACAAGTCACCCACTATAGATATTCATAATATGACTCCACATGAATCTGATCTAGGGCATAAACCTTCCATTACTCATCTTTGAGTTTTTGGATATAAGGCTTATATGCATATTCCTAAAAATAAGAGAAAAAAATTTGATACTAGATCCATGCCTTATATCCTCTTAAGGTACAGTGAAGATTCATTAACCTATGGACTGATGGAACCTAAAATAAAGAAGATCTCCATTAGTAGGGATTAAATTTTTATAAGAAAAGTAAAACTAGTTTGCCATCCACAAACTCACATGATTTAGTAATCAGACCTCTAGACAATTCAAAAGGTCATAACCACATTGAAGGTGACAATGATCATGAGGATGATCAATCAAGTAATGTAGATCAACCCATAAGAATAGTGAAATATATTCTTAAATGGTATGCAAGTACATTAAGAGATGCTAAAATAGATATAAATCTAGACACATTGACTATTGGATGAAGGACTCAAAGAATGACTCAAGATGAGGTCAATTTGGCCCTAATGAGCACAATTTTAGAATCAGTAGAGCCCTTGATAGTTCAGGAATCCCTAGAGTCTAGACCTTGTAAGTATGCCATGTATGTAGAATATTAATCATTGATGAAACATAAAACATGGTAGATTTAATATCTTCCACTAGGGAAGAAGCCAGTCAGCTACCAATGTATCTTCAAAATGAAATAGAAAGCAAATGGTAGTATAGACAAGCACAAGGCTCGACTCATGGCTAAAGGATATGCATAGAAGGAAGGCTTAGACTATAAGGAGACATTTTCTCCTATGGCAAATATAAAAACAATCCAAATGATATTTTCTCTAGCTAAAAAATTTGGATGGAATATCAACCAAATAGATGTAAAATGTGCCTTTCTCAATAGAGATCTTCAAGAAGAAGTTTTCATGACATAACCAAAAGGTTTTATCTCACTTGGTAATGAAAAAAAAGTATGTAAACTCATAAATTTTTTATATGATATCAAATAGGCTCCTTGAGCCTGATACATAAATATCGATGAACATCTCATCCACCATGGATTCCAAAGGTGTCCCTATGATACAAATCTCTACCTAAAATAGGAAGGGTGAGAGATTGTAATTTTTGTAGTATATATTGATGATCTAATCATCACTATTAGTTTAGTGAAGATGATAGATGAAACCAAGAAAGATCTTAACTAATCATTCAACATGACATATCTCAAGCTTTTACACTATTATCTTGGATTAGAAGTATGGAAAAAAGAACACCACATCTTTGTGTCCTAGATGAAATATGCCAAGACAATGCTCAAGAAATTTAGGATGATGGAGAGTAATGTAATCGATACACTTATGGAGACAAGACTACAATTATCTTATATAGATCCATAAGCACAAGTAAATATAACTCTCTCAAGATAGTTGCTTGGGAGTCTTATTTATTTAACATATACTATGCCAAACATCGGCTATGTAGTTAGCTATCTTTCAAGGTTCATGCAGGATCCAAAGATGTCTCAATAGAAAGTAGCAAAGTGAATACTAATATATATCAAGGTTAAATTTTACTTTAACCTAGAATATAATAAGAATGACAATTTCTTCTTGATAGGATATTTTGACTCAGATCATGTAGGAAATATTGATGATAGAAAATCCACTTCTGGATACGTGTTATTTTTAAGATCTAGTCTTATATCCTAGGGGAGTAATCAAAACAACTTTGTTTATTGATATTATATTTAATCATAATAGCATGTTATAGGAGGATCTATTTTTAAAGTGATATGGTTACATCACATACTGAAAGGATTGGGAGTACCACATAAGACACCTACCATCCTGTATTGTGACAATGAGGGTGTTCTCAAACTTGTTCACAATATAGTATTTCATGAATTCATAAAACACATTGAGGTACAATTTAATTTCATTCATTAACATGTACAACAACACTATGTCGAGCTCTAGTATTTCCTGATAGAAAATCAATGTGAAGATGTCTTCACCAAGTCACTTACACATGACAAATTGAGGCATTTAGATAATTTATCTCCTATTCACTTCAAGATATGCTGAATTAAGGGGGATAATTTTATATTATTATATTTGGTGATTAATTCACCATAGTAATATTAATTTTATCTTTTTGTATTTTTACACCAGAAGTTTATCCTGGGTCTATTTGTTTGTATTCCTTCTTATTTTATAAGAAGGTGTTTATGCTTGTAATATGGCTATTTAATAGCCCTCTATAATAATTTTTCTTTAGACAAATATATTATTATCCTATCTCTTATAACTAATTTTATTTTAAGGCACTCAAAATCATATTTATACTATGTAAGCACAAATTTTTTAAAATAATAATACAGAATAGAGAAGGTATAAATGTAGGTTTGCCTACTTAATATATTGGCCACTCTATTTTCTTTTCCTTTTACATAATCAATATCAGTATCAAAGTTACTAACAAATTTAATCCATCATCTTTACCTAACATTTAACTCATCCTAAATAAATAATTACACAAGGTTGTGATGGTACAATTTAATCTTAAAGTTATTTCCTAATAGAAATTATTTCCATTGCTTTACGACATGAATAACAAAATTTAGATACAAATCATGAGTTGCATAAATTTAAGCATGGTTTTTGAGTTTTATGGACTCATATAAAACTACATTTCCATCTTGATTCAAAATAGCTCCAATTCCCACGTTGCAGGCATCAAGCCATACTTCAAAATTACCATTTAGATCTAGTATATTCAAAATAGGAGTTATAGTTAATATATGTTTTATCTCTTGAAAAGTTTCTTTACATTTAGGAGATAAATCAAATTTATTCCCCTTCTTTACAAATAAGTAATGGGGTGATAAATCTTTGAAAAGTCTTGCACAAGCCTTTGATAATACCCAAAAATCCCCATGAATATTCTCACCTTGTTCACTTTCTTGAGAGTTGACCATCCATTAATGGATATAATCTTTGTAGGATCTACCTTAAGTCCTTTAAAAATTACATGTCCTAAGTAATTAAATTTAAATTGAAAGAAAGTGCACTTGGACAACTTTGTGTATAACTAATGATACCTCAAACATTGTAACACCAACCTTAGATGTTGTTCATGTTCTTGTTCATTCTTAGAATAGATTAGAATGTCATCAAAAAATACCAACACAATATTTTTAATAAAATATTGAAATACACTATTCTTTAAATTCATAAATGTAGTTAGATAATTTGTTAGTCCAAAGGGCATGACTACAAAGTCATAATGTCCACATATGTTTATAAATGCAGTCTTATGGGCATCTTCATCTTTGATGTAGATTTCATGATACACTGATCAGAGGCCTATCTTTAAACATGTGGATGTTCCTTTAATCTAATCAAAAAGGTCATTTATGCAAGGAAAATGGTACTTATTACCGATTGTGACCTTATTAAGCATTATGTATTCAATACACAATCTAAGTGTCTCATCCTTCTTCTTAACAAATACTATTGGATCTCCCTAGGGTGACACACTAGGATGTATCATTCCCTTATATATAAAATCTTGAATTTAAACCTTAAATTATACTTAATCATCCACATTCATCTGATAAGGTTCCTTAGATGTAGTTTTTATTCTAGGTATTACATCTATAGTAAAATTAAATATCATGTTTGAAGGCAAACTTAACAACTCTTCTAAAATAACATCCACAAACTCTTCCATAATTGGGTAATCTTAGAGTCTAGTGTTTATTTCCTCAACTATTTCATTCAAATTGAGAGCATACAACTGACACCCTTTTCTAATATATTTTTAAGTACGTATGGTTAAAAGGATTCATGGAGTTTAGTATTGTTGATTCCTTAAATAACCACATAATTTACTTCATCATCTAAGCATTGAACTCTTTAATTTGAATAGTATAACTTGGATTGATGTGATTTTTATCAATCCATGCCTAGGATAATATCATAGGAACCTAAAGGAATAAGGAATAGGTTTACACAATTCTTAAAATTTCCCAAGTTCATCTCAGCTTAACCTAAACATTCATTAAAAGCCACCTTTCTTTCAGAGCTAAAATCTACTTTCCATCCTTTTCTAAGTATAGTTGGTTTGATTTTATATTTCAAAGCATTAATTGGAGAAATAAATATTTCTATTTCTCATAAATCAATAAGAATAGAGAAATAAAATCTTAAAATTATACCTCTCATCTTAATAAGTGTTGGTTAGAATTAAACATTTCTATTATCTACAACTGTGTAGACTTTGTAATTGTCCTTAAGCTTATGATAGTCCTTATGGTAATGGTTTTCACTACATTCCCAACAAGTTTCAATAGTCTTAGTTGGGAGTATAATGGTGTTTGCTCATGTGTCTAACCCATATAAATTTTATTATTTTTTGTTTTTAAGATCCTTCTTGACAAAATAATGTTAATTGGACCCCTTTTTATTCTAAAATTTAATTCTAGAATTATAACTCTTTCTAGAATACTTTTTAGAGTCAACTTTATTGAAATTACTACTTATTGATGGTATTTATGACTCAGATTTTCCTTGATTCTTACTATTTGTCATTAGTTTGAACTTAGTTACCTTAGTTTCTTCATCCTAAATTTAATGAACATAACACAAGAGTCCTAGAAAATTGTTCTCATACTCAAAAACCTATATAGTTCCTTGTTTCAAAAAATGAAACTCTTTGATTTTTTTCTCTTTGTAGATGTTGTTTAGATACCTTTTTATAAATTAATTCTAAAAAATTTACCAAGTAAGATTCATGTAATTTTAACCTTTTAGATAACATATGTAGTTTTACCATAAAGCTACATCACCTACAAGTTGGAAATTTTTAATGTGTGATTTGATGTTGGAAATCATATTATTTAAAGTGAAATACTTATGAAAGCTAATCATCCATGCCTCAACATCATAACCAATGGTTTCACCAAAATATGTGGGAGGAGTAAGCTTATTTATCTACTTAATATTGTGATCTACAACCTCTTGTTGTGGTTGATGCTCAATAGTACTACTTTATTCTTTCCCTCCCAATTTAAATTTTTCTAAGTGATTCAATCTTTGACCAAAACCTTCCATTTATCCCTGAATGCCATGTAAAACACCTATGATGTCATGTATTACAACATTTTTTTCATCTAAAGCTTTATTCTTTAGGATTATCTTGATTGGTTTCATGGTTTCCACTTTGTTCCCCTTTTATGTTAGCATGATCATGTTGATCTAGTTCATGATTGTGAAAGAGATCATTAATAACATTGAGAGGGTTTTGAGTTTCTCTATTTATAACTACCATGGTACATTAGACATGCATTATTAAATCAAATTTTCACAAAATTTCTCTAGGTTAGCCTAACAAAGGCTTTGATACCAACTATCATAATATTGATGTTTATAAAAAAAATTAAAACTTAGAAAAATAGTAATTATGCCCACACTATAAAATATTTGCAAATGAAACCCCATTTCAGGATCAAAATGAATTGATCCATTTACCAGATTCAAAAAAGTGTATATAATAACAGACATAACATTGTTCAAGATGTGAAGTAGTTTACAAAGGATTAGGCCTTTTTAAAATTTTAACTCTATGTTAATGTCAAATTTTAGAAACCAATAATGAGTCCACATAAGTTCTAGACCTTCAACATACACTATAAATTTAAGTACACATGTATGATTTTATTTTTGAGCTATGAATGAAAAATACTATAAAGAGTAACTTAAACCCAAAAACACAATAACATCACAAGGAGGGAAATAAAGGAACAATAAAAATTTTAAGAGTAAAATATTACCATCACCTTGTTATTTGTAGCTTCTCACTAATATTTTCCAATTGATTCTAATGAAAATTTGGTTATATGTGGATTACTTGATAGTAGCTTCAAAATGGCTCTAATGGCTTGCTCAAATACTTGACTAGATTGTAAGAGTATAAATATGGTCTAAGATGGATGGTTGTGAGAGTAT
This sequence comes from Torreya grandis, assembly GCA_037957365.1. NCBI lineage: Eukaryota > Viridiplantae > Streptophyta > Pinopsida > Cupressales > Taxaceae > Torreya > Torreya grandis. Next base: position 2,776,838 of record JARHVA010000972.1, read on the forward strand.
ATGCAAGGCTTATGGAATTATTATTAGTTTATCCATGCCCTAGACATGTATTTTTATATAATGGTGGAGGAATTTTTATGATATTTTTTAATTATTTAGAATCCTCTTGTTTAGGAGAGTTCTAGAATCTTAGAGAGGCTTATCTAGTTCTATATATTTATTGGTTAGTTTAAGGGATAAATAGGAATTATATGGGGATTAAATGAGGTTTGAGGTTCACATAGATTTAGGAGAGGCTAGGGTAGTAGGTTGGCTAGGGGTAATTGAATAAATATCAATTTTAAATTTACAAATAGGCTAGTGGGTAGTTAATGACGTAATATTAGTGATTAAGTGGGCTTGTTAGTAGGATAATATGATAATTAATTGGTCATAGGAAATGTATTAATGTTTATGGGGTTTAGGAAATATTTAATAGGAAAAAATTAATTAATTTATTAGGATTATGGTTATAGGATAAATTAGTAAGATTAATAGAATAATTAAGGTGTGTGGATTTAGGTGCATACATTTTTACACTATTTCAAAGGGAATTTTGAGTGAGACAAGTGCAAGGAATAATGTTATTTCAAATAAAAACCATTTTATAGATAAGTTAGTAGATGATGTTAGTAGACATGATTCCCCCTTGAGGGGACATGAAAGAAGGAATAAGCTAGATGGCCACTCAAAAATAAATCCCTAGGGTGGGAGAAGACTAAGATGATGAGGGGTTGGGATACCTTGAGTATGGATTGAGATAATTTTGGGATTCCCCAAGTAGAATTGCTTATGGGATAAAGTTGTTTAGAAACAAAAGATAAGTTCTAGGAAATGACCAATGCTTAGGAGGGAGATAGTTTAATTAAGATGATAAGATGGAAATTCCTAAGACATCAAAAAATGTTCAAGAAAATAAAAGATGATATATGCCATGAGATGGTGATAACTCCATAGTAAGGACACATGCAAGGGATATATAGAGGCCTATAAAAGACATTCTACAAGTAATTATTGAGAATAAAAAAATTTAATATAAAGTTGTATCTCAAGATAATTTAATAGCTTGGAGTGACCCATAGGGGATGTGATAGTATTAGATGCTAGTAATGGTAGAGATATCCTTGGGAACTTAAAAAAGTGGCCAGGTGTTTCCTATATAGTCTTAAGAGACCTCAGGCTGATGTAGTTTTGACTAAAGATTTTGGATTTAAAATGGGGAATAGAGGGCTATGCCTTGGAAAAGTGATTTGGAAGGACTTAGGGATGACGATAATGTGATTATATGATGTAGAAAGGGATTTAGGGATCAAAATTAGTAGACTAGGTAGGATAATATAGTTATCAAGGGTTATATAAGATGGAAGGGGGTAAAAGAGGGGGTGAATTGGGGGTAAAATAGGAAAATGTGGGGGTAAAAGAGTCATTTTATCTTTTGGCTATAGTGAAAATATGATTGAGAGACTAAGCTATGGATCACCTTCCTCACTCATCACACCATGAAAAGAGAGTTTGTGAGCACTAGAGGATAGCCAACATAGGACCACTAATGAGTACTTCATCCCTAACTAGTTTATTTTGTCATTTATGTATTTATTATGGGTACAATTATGGAAGGAATGTAATCAAGTGTCACAATCCCAAGAACATGTTCAATAGGATGAGTAGGGATAGTAAGATGTTATGGTGATTGATAGTTGAGATTAGGCATTTTGGGATGGAGACCAAGCTATAGGTAGGGATTAGGTAAGTGGCAGAGTAGGTGTGGATGATGTAGGAACATATAGGCTACCTTTTATTGAGGATGATTAGGTATTATTGGATATATTGAGGAGAGAAGTATAGGCCTAGGAATAAGAGGTTTTAGGTATCTCAATGGATCAAGATGGGATGATGGCAAATTTATAGAGATAGGTTATTCAGAGGGATAGTCAGATGATGGATGTACTCAAACATGTTATAGGATTTTTGGGATAGGTGTCAACATTGTATGGGAATATGGGATAGATACATACTCAAGATGGAGAGATAGTTTTACTCTAGAGGTAGATTCAGAGTCAAGACACATAGATAACATCCTTGTGAGGTTAGATTACACAATTGTAATTCATAATGAGGGAGAGAGAGAGGTGAAGTTATAGGTGGATGAGAAGTCTACGGAGGAGGATGATATTTAATTAGAGTATTAAGGTATGAGGCTATTGATGAGATAGATAGGTTGTTTTACATGAAAGGATAAGTATTATAGGGATTTATATGAGGGATTAGTGTTAGTAGATCGATGTGCCCTAATATTTAGAGTTAATTCCTCCTAATCTATGCAATAACCTGATAAGAGGCCACCTAGATAGTAGTGATCTAGATGTGTATTTATGAGATAGAGTTTATATTATGGACATCTATTATTTTATCTCATTGATTCCCATGGGGTCCATTGTTTTAGTTATATATTTTATCATGCACTCATATGGACATTATAGATTGTGTTGTGTATGATGATGTATGGACTTATTTATGTACATGTGATTATTGATTATGGATAGATGGATGATGGATGTTTTTTGGTAATGGATTTATATTATGTGATTGGATTTTTTTTTAATATGATTATTATTAGTTATGGATAAGATTATGAATATGATCTATATGATTTTGATGTATAGATAAATATGACTAGTATGTATTATGAATTAGATATGGATAATGTTTATTGTTTATGTGAGAATGTGATGATTAATAACATGTGTTATGATATAGATAAATATTCCAAGTATTAAATCATCTATTTTAAAAATTAATATTGGGTAAAATCCTCCTACACCAAGGAGGTGGGTGATGTGTTGGGTAGTAGGCTAGGATTGTTAAACAAGATAGTGGAATGTTTTGGGGGGGTGGATATGATTTTTGGGGACTTGAATCCATTATAAATGTAGGAAATCCTTTTTTATTTTTCACTTGTGATTATAAGTGTACCCATGACATAAGCATATTCAAGCTCACATTTGAATCAAAGTGTGTGGGGGACTTGGAGTGGGAACTCTATTTTAGTGACATGACCATTTTTTTATGTTAGGTAGTCACTTAAATCCATACTCATTAATTTTGTCAAAAAGGACAAATTTTAACACTTAAAATAAAAAATAACAAGACATCAAAACAATATTATGGACTAACACAAAAAAGGATTAAAAATAAAAAATATTTACAAGACTGAATGATTATTAATAAACTTATTGACAATATTTTCATGTCAATATATGTTTTGACTTGTTATAAGATATCACATATATAAATGATAATACAAAATATGTACAAAGAATAATGCTTATAAAAAAAATTGACATAACAATCTTAACAAATCAATCTTAATGAAGACTTAAATGTATGTACATTGACTCTTAATATGGTATTAAAAGACCTAAATAATTTCAAAAACATAATTTCTAAGGACAAACCAAATAATTATAAATAAAAGGAGGATGGTATTATTTAATAGATGGCATAAACCCTAAAAATGACAAGGCAACTGAGAAATAAAAAGGGGAATAACAATAAGTATATACAAGATGACCTTATAAATATGGTTAAATGAATATATACAATGGTAAATGGTACCCAAAAGTTTTTGGTAAGTGATATAAGGATAAAAAACTATTTATAATGATAATTCTTAGGGTATAAAATGAATGGTCAAGATTTGGTTACAAAGCGTACTATAGATCCTATTGTAGGAACATTATATGACCCTACTTTAGTGATGAGGTTAGTGGGTTCATGTGGATTTTTTCTTAGGGGATCAATGGGGATGGATGAATGTGGATATGATTGAGGCTAATAAGAAGAAGATTGTTTGAGGAGGATGTGATTAGGATGTCAAAATGGAATAATTATATGTTTCAAAATGGATTAGGTGTTCTAGGTGACTCTTCAAAATATATGCTCTTCACACTATCATCAATGATTTGCTTCAATTTGAAACCCATATCTCTTGATTTTACCTAAGCATATACTCTATACCTACTATTATGATCAAGGTCATATGGATATGATGGGATGAAATGGAAAAATATAAGTGGTGATGGATGGATGTACCCCCTAGAGTGGGTACTCATAGATGGAGGTTATTTAGATCCTTTTATGTATAAAAATGCTTCAGATGCATAATATTCATGGGCTTTTCAAGCTCATTTCCATCTAATGTATCCATTTTTTAGACTCCTAATCCAAATTTTACAATGATAACATAGGTCCCAAACTAATTTGCTTCAATTTTACCTTTTTTTTCTCACTCTGTATTTGTTTATTCTAATTCTTCTTTAGGACTAGATCACCATTTTGAATTCTCTGGACTAGATTTTTTTATATTGGCCCTTAAGTTTATTATGATATGCCATAAAGTGATCAAAGTTATTTTGATGCTTTTAATCTAATAGATCGACATCTTATAGCCTTTCTTGTTTTTAATTATTTATAGTAATCATGCCCTACAAAGATATCCATAAATAATCAAGCTCAATTTAAATGGGAAAGATTGCTTTTGTTCCATACACTAAAGAATAAAGAGTGGCCCCAATAGGTGTTCTAACACAAGTTCTATAAGACCATAGAGTTGGATATAATTGTAAATGCCAATTTATACTAGCATCATTAACAATTTTCTTGAGAATATTGAGAAGCATTTTATTAGTTGCTTCTACTTGACCATTACCTTAGGGATAACAACGTGTAGAGAAATGCTACTTAATGTGATAAAAATTACACAAGTCTTTAACTTCATGATTTTTGAAAAGATTTGTTGTTATATAATATGATTTTGGCTAGGATTCTAGAGTTGTAAATAATCTGATTTAGAATGAATTTTGATATTTGTAGACATGTGGTGTATATTAGTGGCATTGCTTCAAACCATTTAGTGAAATACTCCATATACATGATTATGAATTTATGCTCATCTAATGATGTAGGAATAATCTTTCTAATAAGGTCTAGTACCCATATTTAAAATTGCCATGGGATCATTATAGGCTTTAATTCTTATGCAGAGGCATGAATGAGTTTACCTTGATTTTGACAAGCTACACATTTATGCATATACTAGAAAGCATCATGATACATAATGGGCCAATAGTATCTAGTCTAGAGTAACTTATTAGATAGGGATATTCCACTGACATGACCACCAAAAAAACCATCGTGGATGTCCATGATTACAACAATAGCCTCCTCTAATGTTAGGCATCTCAACAAGGTCCTACCATAGTCTTGATAATAGATCATGCTACTAAGTATGGTATAATAGGATGCATGATGAATGAAGGATTTTTATTAGTGGTTAATGAGGTCTAGTGATAGAATATTATCATGGAGGTAAGTTTAAATGTAATGGTACCATGGTAGACTAGGATTAGGTATAGCACAAATTTTTTAATGAGTCATTGCTTGATGAGATAGTAGTAATAATTGTTAAACTATAAAGTTAAATTCAAGTACATCTTATATAATATATATCAAATAAGAAATAGTTGCCATTGAGTTAGGATATTTATTACTTCCCTTGGGAACTTTCTCAAATGTTATCGATTGAAAACTTTGCTTCAAGTGAATCACTAATTCTTTCTAGGGAAGTAATTTCACATTTTTTATATGGAACTCTTAGTTCACCTATTTTATAATCAATTGAGAATCAAAAAATAACTAAAGTTCATAGATATTCCATTGGAAGGAAACTTTTAGTATGGTCACTAATGCCTCATATTCAAAAATGTTATTTATGCATGTGAAAGCAATTTGAAACGCTTTAAGAATTAGTCACCTTGTGGGGTTACCAAAATGATTCATTCTCCCAACCCATGTGTTGTAAAAGATCCATCAAATTATATTTTATAGTAATTTAATTATTTATTAGATGGTATAGACTCATATTGAAAGGCCATGATTAATGCTTTAGTGTCTGCTATAGATGTTGTTGTAATTTGATGTGTAATGGCTTGTCCTTTAAAGGCCTTTTGATTTATATACTCTATATCAAATTCACTAGTAACATGATCCATTTGGCCATTCTACCAAATAAAGATGATTTAGATAAAATTTAATTTAGGGGATCAACCTTTTTTATGATCTTGACTTGGTTATTCAACATATAATGCCTAATTGTTTGTGAGACAAAGACTACAACCAAGCAAGCTTTCTCAATAGGGGTGTAATTAAGCTCATATGAAATTAGAGTTATGATTAGATAATAATTATTTATTTATTTAACCTCATAATTATTTTGAGTTCATAAGACTCATATAGCATAAGGTGTAACATATATATACAAAAGTAATGACCTTCCTAAGATAGGTGGTGATAAGACTAGAGGTTTTACTAATTACTACTTTGGATTATCAAAATCCCTCTAACATTCTGACTTCCATTTGAAATGAGATCCCTTATTTAATATGTGGGTGAGGGGATGAAACTTATCTACCATTTGTGATATAAATTGATAAATAACCTAAATTTTTCATTGAAAGCTTCTTAATTACTTCAAATTTTTAGGGAGAGGCATTTCCATAATGGCTTTCACTTTAGCAGGATCTACTTTAATGGCTTACTTAGAGATTATGAACCCTAAAACATTAATTAAGGTGACTAAAAATACACATTTATTAAGGTTCATCTTGACTTTATCTTTCCTGAGTCTCTCAAAAAAAAATTCATAGGACCATTGGATGTTCTGATCATAGTTTAGACTTTACCATTATATCAATCTAATATTCTACAATATCATGCATCATATTGTGGAATATTATTATCATAGCCTTTTAGTAAGTATCTACCACATTTTTTAGACCAAAATTCATTACTTGGTATCACAAGGTCCTAATAATAACCAAGATCCTACATAGGTAGTTTATGTACACCAAAAACCATTTCGGTCAAAATAAACTCAACTTTCACATTCTATAATTATCACTAATTCATGTGTACTTATAGCAATTCTACATTTCAACTATTCATACACATAACCCAGATATGATTTACTAATAATATAACATAAATAACAATTTTTGCTCAGTATTGAACTAAGAATCTTTTAGTTTCCCTTTCTTTCATTCACAATCTAAAACCCCAATAGTTTAACAAACAAAAAATTAAAAAAACATGTTAATTTACCTCAGTAAATGATGTGTTCAAAGTTAAAATACTTTTCCCTTATAGTATGCAATAAAATATAACCATTTAAAAGTATAATGAAATTAAAAACTATACAAATCATCCCAATGATGTACTATAGAAACATGCATAAAAAGATCCTATGAATAGTCCCTCCATTTATACAAGCATTTGACATGATTAGCAAAGAGTAATAATGTGACCTAATAAAAATCATCCTATATATAAATTATCCTAAAATTAAGTGTTAATGATATACAACTATTCAAATGATCAAATATCATACTACATGAACAATATTTCATTTATCAACTACAAAGATAATAATGAAAACATCCACTATATTTCCTTATCAAGATACAACATATTAACTACATTAATTTTGTTTTCTAAACCAATAACATCACTCAATATTATGTTTATGATCACACAATATCATAAATAGTTTTTCATAAAATTAACTTATAAAACATGTAACTAAACAATATTATATCTAACTTGCTATCCAACACATGAATTGGTTAACCGGAATAATATGGCTACTAATACCTAAAAAGTCCTAAATATTGACATACCTTTATCTTTCTTTGGAAACATAAAATACTTTTATATCTCAATAGGAATTTATTAGTATGTAAAAATGAAATTTATGGTCACACATAACCTAGTTGTACAATCTAATATGAGTTCTATCCTTATTTCTTACTTTTCAAACTTGCATTCAACTCACTATACCCTACACCATACAAACTCATCCAAAAAATACTCTAAGAATTTCAATTTAATAAATATAACTACCCTTAAGGATTTCATAATTGGTCTACATCCACAATGATCATTTCCAAACCCCTTTTTTAAAACCTTTATGCTCAACTGAGACAAAAGAATGATACCAAGACCTTTTTTATCAAATAAATACTCCTTAATGATTATGAAGTATACATGTAGGTTTCATAACACATTATTATAATGAAACTAATATTATATATTTTACATTCACTCATCCAAATCATATGGGAATACATCAAGAAAAGGAACCATATAAATTCCTAAAATGTAGACTTTGTTTTTAAATGAATACATAATTATTAACTCATTTCAAACACTTTTCCAACAAAAAATGAGGAATACAAAATCATTTTTCATAGTGAATTCATAGTGAATATTTTTCAAACAAAACCCATCCACATGCTCAGGATAATCCCAACCATAGATAGGTTTCCCTATCCACCCCAACATTTAGTTGGAGATAGAAGCAAGAACCTGATCAAAAAAGTGAAGCACCCAACTAATCCATAATAGTGATGTTATAATTACCATCTACCTAAGGATATCAATAATCAATTATCCATGATAATATCAAGCATTTAACCAAGGGTTCATGTAAATTTCAATCATAACATATAAAAATCAAAAACCAAAATACCTAGAACTATGGTAAACCCAAATTAAGTAAACACATAAAACTAGGTTCAAATTTTAAGCAACTAAGTAACCTACCAAGTTTGTTACACTCTTTTTTAGGTATCCATTTCCACCTATGGTTGGGTATACTACATGATCTAACCATACTAGGTATCCTTGAACATGTGCCACTCACAAACATTTTATAGGTCTATTTAGGAAATATTTCTTCTAAACCTTATGCATTATTTATTTCAATTGAATGCACACACACTAAATACAATATTGCAACTAAAACAAATAACTTACCTGTTTTATGATGTAATGTAAAACTAGGAATGGTTTTTGGAATGTCCATACTAATTATTTATATTTTTATTTTCCACTATTAATTCATTTTTATAGCCATTTTATTTCTTTTTACCAACCTCTTTATCCATTCCTGGTAGTGATGGTTCCATTTGGCATAATCATGAGTTCTTTCAGTTGGAAATCCCACTCCAACTCTCTATATATTTATGAACCATTCAACTAACACATATTTTACATTCCAAAAACCCTTGACTCTTTGTACATGATTCCCATTTCCATATATACATCAATATCATTAAAAACAAAATGAAACCTTAGTCATCACTCTACCAAGGCTAACCAACATAATCATGGTTGGGTAACTTGACCTTCTCAGTTAAATTTACCTTCAACCAAAGTTTATGACTTAGGTTTAGATATTAAAAATCAATAAATTTTATTTACAATTCCCTTGACCTAAGTCCTTTGACTTATGGTTCAAGCTTTCAAACATGACCCAACAAGTTTTGGTCTTGGTCCCCTATATACTATAATAATACAAACCTATTAATTAGTTTTTTTTAAGAATTATATAAATAAATAAATAACTTCAGTCATATAATGGAATATTTAAAATATGGTATTTCATGTACCCATTCTTGATATTTCATTGTCAATATAGTGCACATACTTGAACTGGTCTTTAATCGAGGATTCTAGAACTCACTTGAGGTCTCATAACGTTCAAGTTACATCCTAATGTTTAATGAATTTTTATTTTAGAGTGCATATTCAATGTTAGAATGAACCAAATTCACATCAAAATGTGTGGTTGATTGCTTAGTAACCAAAAATAAAATAAAATACAATTGACTATAAAACCTGATAAAACCCAAGACTGAACTCATAATGTGACAACACATCTCATATCACAAAAATGATAAATAAAAGGGAGTAGACTCAAGTTTTAGATAATACTAAATCACTTTTGTGGTTTACTTGAATAATATATCCTTTCCACTAAACATACATCTTAAAAATCAAACCTATGATTATATCTTGCGTACATGCAATCAAGACAATATAGACATCAGTATTATCTAGTTATAATCAAAAACATAAGATAATATCATATACTCATATAAGATACTACATTAATGATTATAATTCAATTAAAACTAATAAATAATGTTATTCAAATTAGATAATGTCTACAATAAATTTCCACATAACATAATAATATTAAAACAATCCTAATAATCAATCAAAGTCAATGTTATAGGTAGGTGTACATGATCATGACACTTAGAACTTGGTTGTTCCTCTCATTTCTAGACTTTTACTAATTTTTTAAGTCTCACATATACTCTCTCTTGTGCCCCTTAGCCTATGTCTTAGTCCAACTAGTCTTATATTTATGACCCAAGCCTTTTATATTTCCCAAAATTCTTAAAACCTACTTATCTTATTCCTCTAAAAGTTATCATCCTTTAATATTTTACTACTCCCTAGACACTTGCATTTAGGATAGACACCAACATCAACATAGGTGTCCTACTTTGATGTAATTATCTAGTGTCGTAAAGTCATTTAATTTTTAAATAAAACATATCCTAATGGTTTACATAAGTGTTTTAATGTTATTTATTCCCCAAATGGAGTGGTATAAATATAATATCAACCATCATTCATTCTTCACCTAAGAAATACCTAAAGATACCAAGGTAACTTATTAAAAGCATCCTATCAATCATTAAATTAAACAAAGATTCCCCATTTTATTGTATTTCCATATCAATCATAATGAAAATACATATACAATTCTAAAGTAATGAATGAGCATCCCAAGAGCTATATTTTCTATGTTATAAGCTAGATCACTATTGTACTTACTTATCACACATTACATGATTCACACACAAGACAATGCATAGGGTAAAACCACATAATTATGAGGCCATATTGAAAGTATTTGTTATGTATGCAGTGCTCATTGTCAGAAGGGTATTTGGGGAAGCTTCACACAATGTACCCACTAACCCATTTTTATCACATCCACTAGTAAGAATAACTAGGTTTTTTCTATTTGAGGAGTGATAGTCCATGACCTAGATCTAAATGCACTAGATTCAAGGTGATGAAAAAACCAAAATCATCCAAGTGATCACATCTTGTTCTAGTAGGTATTCCATACATGACACCTATGTCCAACTCAAATAGTAGTGTCGATGTAACCATCCAAGACTGATGCAAGTATTTGAGGCTATAGAGGCACTAAATACACAATTTGGAAATTGTTCTAGAATGTTCTCCTAGTTTTATTCCTACATGTTTCATATATATATATATATATATATATATATATATATATATATCTTATTATAATTAGAACCAACTAAGTATATTATTTATTTATTATTTCCATATCTATCATAGATGGATTTTCCATTTTTATCATATCTTAGTATAATAAATTTAGTATATGTTTTATTTGAGTTTTGTAATTAATTAGCATATTATAGATCTATTTACTACCATTTTCTTATTTATTTTTATATTCTTAACCCTAAATACCACCAATCTATATTTTTAGGGTTAAAAATTTGGTGAACCTCATCCTTGAACATCATTTTCACATAAGCATTCTCTTTTAGATGTTTATCTCATACCTTGTCCTAATTTTTGTGTTCTTTATCTCTCTCATCATGGGTGATATTGATTTATTTGATGATTATTATTATGAAAATATCACACTCTCCCTCAAGGAAGGAATCAAAATTGATTACTCTTGCATTCCTCCAAGTGCTAGAACATATAATATAAAAGTTTTAAATGGTGGTAATTTGTATCCCTCTAACTAGGTCTATGCTCCCACCATCTCAAAAAATTATTTGATCCATCTTAATGAATATCAAAATTTTTTCCTTTACCTTAAACACAAAAATTTATTTTACATTAAAAAAGTGTTCTCTCATTTAATCGTGATAGTTTTCACCAACTCCATAAGGATATCAAGGAGGATTTACAAACCAATTGTAAATGGTATGTTCCTTCAAGATCATTTATCAAAACCCCTCATATTACAAAATTTACAAATAATGGATCATTTGAAAGGTTAAACAAGAGATCATGACATCTTACCAAGTGAAATTTAACCATAAATAAGAAAAAAAAAATTACAAACCTAAAGTGTAAAGGGATCCTCATGTTCCAAATATGACACTATTACCAATGTCAACCAAGGCATTCAAATTAAAGGACATTTACCTTCTAAATAATGCATTTACACCAAAATTTAGTACTATACCAAAAATGTGTATTTACCAAAAGTTCCTCAAGATATAATTATTGCATCATTATAAAAATGGAATAATGCAAATTATTCAAATGATCCAAAAAAAATCAAAAGTTTAAACATGAGAGTCTTATGTATTGAAAGAGTGAGATGTGCTCTCAAAATAATTCTATTCAAGTGACACTATGGTAAAATTAGGAGGACTAATGGTATCCTTGGGAAAATGTCATTATATCAACATAGTATTTATATATTTTTGAGCAATTGGCTTAGCATTATACATTATTGAGACAAGTGGAGGAGGAGTAAAATAATATCATTGGAAAATGAAAATTTTATTTGGATAATAATGGTAAAAATGTCAATTAATTAATTTTAAGTAGATAAAATAGTTGTATCATTTATATATGTATCATATTTAAAAATAACTCCCATAGTTTGAGTATGTGGGCTAGTTTGAGACACTACAGAGTTTCTACTATAAACTTCTGTGATCCCTTGTGGCATATAAACTTTAATAGATCTATGGGGTTTCATTTTAATTTTTTACTATAAATATGGGTATTATAATGTGAATATTTATATATATGATATAAAAATAGTTTTTTAGTCACTAAACTAACCAATGTCATAGAAGTAAATGAAGCAAAAGGGGGCTTCATGATTTGAGTAGTTGTGTCCATTGAAAAGGTTGTTGAAGATGAGACTAAAAGTATAAATTTTAAAAAATTCATCTTGAGATGTGAATATATTAATTATATATCCTCCTTCATTATGTAAATATAATCAATAGGTCTCTCTGCAATCCCTCATGATCTATAAGGTTATGTCCTTTATGGTGGATATAGCATTAACTTTGTTTGAATTTTTTCCCTTAATTCAATAATATTTGTATGGATAAAATATTAAAGTTCATATATGTGTTAAATATAGGTATACACAAAATTAAATCTCCCTTGGAGTAAATATAAATGCTTTATCACATTCACCTTAGCATTCTAATGTCTCAAGGTGTGATCATTGAACTTTAATTAACCTCTATGAACTAATAATGTTTGGATGGAAAGATATGTTCTATACACTTCTCTACCTATATTAAAATAAAAGGGTTTCAATAACTTAAAATTTATTTTTTATATATTCCTCACACTCCATTTTAGAACTGGTAATATACCTGTTGTGCACATAGTTTGTGGCACATAATGGCAAGTTTGAGGGGTGAAAATAGAAATCCTTCAATAAAAATACTATGAAAAATTGTAATACCGATAATATCAAATATAAATGATTAATTATCTCATCTCATATGATAATATGGGTATCATATTTTAATTCATGGTGTTATACCTATGAGGATATAAATAGTTACAAATATCTTCATTGCATTCCTGAAAAAAGTACACATATAGTGAATTGTATTGAACATGATTTTGGAAATGGAATAAATAGGATATTTTGGGAAATATACATGATTAATTATCATAGTACCATATTAAAAATATAAAATATAGGACATCATATATAATATAATTCCATCCTTCACTCTTTTGAAATTTTTGTTTCAAATTATATGATATAGAATCATGTGGCTGGTTTTTTCACGTTATTTATAATCCTAGAGAGTAGTGGTACCTAGAGTTTGTTCACTTGGATTATATGAGATTCCACATAAAATATATTCATAATAATCATACCTAACCTAACCCATTTTATATGGTATTTATTATGTAGATATAATTTTTTCCCTTGCTAACCCAATGGTCTATGTCCTCTGCTTAATCTTTCAAACCCTCCATTAAATTATTTTTCTCAAGCCATTATAGGGAAACATCTTATCAATATTTTAAATTAACATTGATAAATTAATAATAAATTTTGAAAGTGATCCTATAAATAAAGGCTACTCTATTCTTCAATTTTAGTGATAAAATCACCTCTTCCTTCAGAATACATTCAATGATAATATTATACAAGAGGTCTATGCATGGAAATACCTAAGATTTCATGGTAGCTTGGTGAAGACAAATATTATTCATCACGACCAAATCATATTGATACTCTATCTCCTCATGTGTGGTTACATCATCATTATATATTGAGTGATTTTAATCTATCATGTTAAATATAACACTATAATTATCAAATGCAATAATAATATATGAGAAGTTGGTATTCCTAAAGTTTTATAGAGAGATGAAGGAAGAAAATGTTTCCATCCTACATTCTCTATAATATTATAGTTTTTTTAAAAGTAATATGATGATAAGATTATGAAAATTTAATTATCTTAGACTTATTAAAACACTTTAATTATCTCACCTCTTTGAAAACTTAATAAAAATGGTAACCACATAAATAATCTTAGATATATCAATTTCACATGTAATTCAAATCTTCGAAAGGCACATTTTTAACTTCATTCCACCTTTAAAATACATTAATTAATATAAAATGATGGATTTTATTAATTACATTTCATAATTCCTATTCATGACATGAAGAAGTATGTGCATGGTGAAATGATTTAACATAGGAATGTGAAGGTTGTTTGTCACTATTTGAACATATAAGGTATATAATCATTCCTAAGAGTTTTAGGGTGAACCTATAAGGTTAGGACTTTGAGTCTAAGTCTGCTCTTAGACCAGTTTTAAACCCCACCTAGCCTAATGAGGTATGAAGATCAGATTTTAAGGAAAGTATGCACATGTGAGCATAGAAAAAGGTTAGATATGTTAATTTATGAATGATCACAAAGTTTGAGGTTAAGATTTGAAATAAAAGTGCATAAATCATTGTTTAGGCCTTCTTGAGCTCATAGAATGAGGTCTCAAACCTAATAATCACTTTCAAACAATCATTGGCACATGCAACCTCTACATGGAAGTTTGGGATGGTAAGGAGATATGGGGAAGGATCATAGATAATATATTTATGCATTAATTTTGTATTCAAGTGGTAGTCCTTCATGAATAATTATTAACACTAAAACTTGTGTTGAACCTTCCTAAAACCCCAATAAGGACTAGATGTGAAATATTTTTTTTAAATCAGCTCATAATGGATACAAATTCCTATATAATATATTTTATCATGTAGGAATCTCTCCCAAGTACCTTCAGGTGATGGTGTTTAGTTAGATGAGAGATAAAATGCATAAATACATACTTATTTGTCAAGAAATTATTGTAGCTCTTAAAATTTGTAATGGTCAAGAAGAGAAAATTGATGGGATAATAATATAGATAATAATTTTACATTATCATGATGATTTTTGGATAGGTTTTTGCCTTCATGTATTCTATTTTGGTCATCCAAGTAAGCTAGTCACATACATACCTAATGGTGTGAATAGTGTAAAACCAAAGTAGAGATGGAAGGATAGATTTGAAGGTCTATGCATGATATATTTATGAAAAAAAATTCATTAATAAATTATTTATGAATTTTAATTCATGATAATTCTTTGGAGAAGCTTTGGAGTTCAATGTATATGGTGAAAATGTTGCTCACAAAATGACCTGTCTAGTTCAGATAGGATTATGAGATATAACGTCAAGAAATTAGTTTGTAAGACCAATATTGTCCATTATAACATATAAATTTTATATTTGAGTATGTTATATATATCCAATAGGACCATTTTTATGCATCATAAGTTATGACAAGTTTATACACAAGCATTGGAGGTCAAATTCATCATGACTAGTTTTTGAAGTAAATTGGTAGTTCTAAGTAAGCAAGTTGCAGAGATGTTCTTGAGCCTTTATCTCCTAATTAAAGGTACTTCAATAATTTTTTGATGATACTAAGCTCATTTATAATATATTTACATGTTTAATTTTTTATATTTTATTAGCTTAAGGGTGTTTAAGCTTCTTTGTTGTAAGATAAACTTTTGAGGTACACATGTCTAATAATATAGTTTGTCCTAAAAGAGATTTCATGGTATGAATGAAGGCTATAGGTATAATCAAACATGGAGAGGAAATACTAATTAATTATATAATTTTTTAATGGGTTTTTATTTTTTTATAGATCCATCTAGGCCCAAGAAGATCATGTTTTGGTGTTAAGAGGATAGACTTAATGAAATTAGGTCTCCATGTAATCTAAAGGAGGAGTAAGGACTAATTGAGTTGTGGCAGACCAAAATGGGTTAAAATTGTGTTTTAATCATGTTAATAATATTTAATAATACCTATTATGTATATGACCTAAGAGGTTAAAGGTATGTGGCCTACCAAGTGGCGTGTGATCATAAGACTAGTATATATACAAGGTAGTTTAGCACTATTTTTGTATATGCAAAACAAGCAAATAAAATATTTAATGGTTGAGTAGAATGAGGTATTTAAATGAGTTATATAAAATAATAGAAGAGTATAGGTTTAAATTTTATCAAAATTCATGAGGTGGCTGAGTTAGTGTTGATTCACTTAGGGATTTGGTGCTTCCTTGCAAGCAGGTTCTTGTTAAAGCCTAGTCAAGTGGGTGCTTGACTTTATTGAGCTTGGTACTCCAAGTTGAGTCAGTGCTCAACTAAATTTGGTCTTTTGGTTTTTAGGACTATAATCCATTTGCAGATATCATAGTGATTTTTATTCCCCTTGAGGGTTTCCCACTCATATATTTGGTATTTTGTTTCATGATCATATGAATGGTTTTTTGTTCTTTGCTATATCACTATGTTGCTTTCATAGTTCATGAATGATTGAGTATAATTGAAAGAATTTTTTTTAACAGTAATTCACCCCCTCCCTCTTAGTGATTTTGATTCCAATAATTGTATCTCTATATTTATTCTATTTAAGGTAATTTAAATATGCCATTATTATTTGGGTCTATACCACTTATTTTCACAGTATGTATGCTTTGGACATGTGCGCATGTCCTTGTGTGTGCCTTCCTGATTGTGTATGTGGAAATTTAAACATGTAATTATATGTGTCTCTATACCAACTTGATTATTTCTTTCATATTTTGACATTTGAACATGTCCTTATATGTATTATTTTTATTATATTTAGTGACATGTGCACATGTCCCTTATATTGTGGCTAATAGCCTACTTTGTGTGCCTCATGTGTTTTGTATGTATATTTTATTGTATGAATCATGTCAATGAAAATTTCCTTTCATTTTTACACATGATATTTTTTTTATGCCTCGAGGGATGCCATGCATCTCCATTTATACTTGGGTGTCATGATGGACATCATACCCCATCCCCCTAGGTAGTTCCCCATTTTTTACTCATATTTGTTGTTAGAAACATTGTTATATATGTCTTGACATCTTTTTGAATGATAGACATGAAATTAATATTAAATTACATACTTATTCTCATATTATATTACATATTGATGTTATGTATGCACATTATATTTTATTATTACGTAATTATCATATATGCTTAGACTAACACACATATTGTGAAGTTTTTTATTTTGAGGATAATTATTACACAAGTTTAACAAATCCCCTCAAAAGAGGGGGAATATATAGGTATTTTAATAGAGATCAATCTCCTATATTGCATTAATAATACATTTGTATCACACAAGCTCAGTTACATAAAACTAGACTCAGGAAAATATAGTGGGAAAATAGTGACCTAAAAAGCAGTATAGTTGCACAAAAATAATACCAAAAGGACACTAGTGCTTAAATTGGGACATTAGTGCCATATTTACAAAAATGGATCTACTATCCAAGACATGGCACTAATATCTAGTAGCCTTAGTTTTATAATAACCTAGATTGGATAGAAAAGTACATTAGGTACAATACATATTTACACAGATTAAGTTACAACTTTATTAGTTTTACTTAGATTCATACTAGTTCAACTTAGATTCATATTAGGTTTCTCAAATTGGGGTCATAACCTATAAAATTACCATTCCCATTTTCATTTCAGATACATAGCTATAATTTATTACAACTTAAACTTGAATACATATCCTCAAATATAAGGTTTAGAGGCATATGCACAACATATTATTTTTGTATGCTCACTTACACACTAGTTGATCAAGTGGAATGAAAAATTCCATGTCATTATATATTTTGTATGAAATTTACATCATATTCTAGGTTGGACACTAGTTTCATGATTTACTCCATTTTTAGTGTTTTGCATTCCTAAGTGACCTGGAGCTACCTACTAAACCGCATTGGTCACAAATTTGACATACCCAGTTAAACATTTATAATTACTTCACATAGTTTGATTTTATATGCATATACTACACATTGGTGGGAAATGATGGATTCATATCCTAATTGAATTATTAAGCCACCTACATAATAGGTTTAGACACATTATTAGTCTAATCCAAGTTATTCACAGGTTATGATCCACAAAGCAAGGGTGGGTAATGATGGAGTCAAAATTGAATTGAGTTCTTAAGCCACCCACACATGAGGATTGAGTTATATATCATCTTGGTCCAAGATATTCATTGATTGATCACTATATACATGCACACATATAGGTTTTCACTAGGTTCATGCATTTGTTCATGTACTTAGTGAGGTGTATTTGTTCCTTTCCACTTTCCTATCTCTTTACTCATTTTACTCAATTTTACTTCTTTACTCAGTTTAGTATTTTACTTTTGATATCTCTTAAGTAATAAATAATTTATGTAAGTTTAATTTTTAACATACTTATTAGAGCATGATTCACACACTTAGACCCAGCTTCATAGGCTTCACCTCCTAGGTAAGTCCAAGAATACTTCTTTTTCCTTTATCGTAGTCATTTCACTTTGTCATTTTTTTAGAATAAAGAGGGGGGAATATAATCACCCAAAATTGGTATTTTAGTGATAAGAGTGCTATGTTATAATACATATCCTTAGCTTAACCCTAGACCTATCCTAGAGCATATTTCCATACTTATCTAACCTTCATGTAGGCCACATGAATCCATAGTCAGCCCTAAAGTAGTCCTAGACCTTCATTTCTATATCTTATCCCTTCATTCATATTGTTTTGATAACTTGACACTAGTGCCATAATAAGGATACTAGTACCACATGGAACTATTCTCCCAAAATGGTGCTAATGTGCTTTGTCCTATCTTTTGCCAAACATATATCTTTTCAAAACTAAAACTTCTTAAGGTCAGCCTATACCTATTTTATCACCTTCATAAGCATCATAATATATATATGTATTAGCCCTCTAACCACTAGATTTAAATTAGATTAAAAATACAATTTCAAACTTATAACAAGTTGATAAAAATTAAGGTTATCAATCCCTATCCTAAACTTCTTATGGATATCACCATCTACAATAATCTTGAGCTCAAATTACCTAGATTTCCAATCTCATCACATTTAAGGAACTCAAGGCCACTATCATATTAGCACTACTTAAACTTACACTATAATTTAGGTGGGGAGAAATACATCAAGTTTTATCCCTCTTTGGAGTATTGGTATGTAGGCAACTCTCTTCACAATGAGGTGTTGAGGATGTCCAACATACCCTACTAACAAACACACTTTTTAGCTCATATCAATTAGATTCCCTAGTTACATGGAGGATTGGGGTTTTCATTATAAATCAGTTATTACTTGTAAAATATAGGTTTTTAAGACTCATGCACATAGGAATAAACATTAAATATCTAGACACAGGTGTACCCAAAATCTTAGGATAGTACTACAAAAATGATACTACCATAAGTATTAGAACACTACTACCACTTTTTTAATAATGATGCTACTATCCAATTCTAGTGGTACTATCCAGGAGGGGTTCTTACACTAATATTCAATTTAAGACACTTAGACCATCTTCCATCTCATTTTCCATCACCCAAACCATTTATATTAGTTGTTTTTTAGATAAGTTCTTACTTGTACTATTTTTTACTATGTTTAGAAAACTTAAAACTTTCAATTCTATAACAAATCAATGACTATATTTATTTAATATTATTTCCTTAATTTAGTCTAATAATATCTTTAACAAATATAGGTTTTACATACACTAAGTCCTAAAAGGTTAAAACAAAGGGCATGGTTGATCATTGGAATATGATTGTAAACACCTAGTTGGCCCAATGAAGGAAAAGGACCAACTCCATGACCTTATGGCACCATCTAATAATCAATGTTAATATCCTCATTGTAAGCTAAGTAAAAGGATAAGAGTGTTATTGGCATCTTTCTGAGGAACATAAAAGTCATTGAGTCTAAAGCCTTGAGGTATGTTTGTATAGTATCCACATCTATTTGAGTTTATAGGTCTATCAACCTTTGGTAAAGCTTTTGGAAGCATGCATTAAATAAAATCATAGGATCATTTGGTACCTTATAATTAGTGTAAAAGTGATGATATAATATTTCTAGGTTAATGGGTAGTCTAAAGTGGTTGATAAATATGATTTAAAAATCAATCTAGGAAGTTATAGATCTCTTTGGCAAACTTAGATACTAGAAATAATCAACTTCTCCAAAAGAGTAAGGAAAAATGTGGTAAGCCACATCTTCATTTTGAATGTGTGTTTATATCAGGTCATATTTGAATGCCTAGATGTGCTCCTTAGATATATTCATGGCATTTTCTATGTATTTCAAGCAAAATTTAACCAGATTCTTAGGTAAGTCATGGTTAGGCCCTGGAACGTTCATAAGGCATCCACCTCCGCCAAGCCAAGTAGGATTATCCACCATTGGTGGGTTATGATGGGTAGAAAATGGGTTGATAAAGTGAGTTATAATAGTAGGAAAAAAAAGTGATTTTATCATTTTTTTATTTCCCTTTATTTACCCTCAGTTTTTTGTGTTCAATGAGTTCTAATAACTCAAAATCAACCATTATAGACTTTGATCTCATGGGTATCTATCTAATTTATATTTTTAAATATTTGAATACTCAAGAATGGGAAATTATCCTAAGTGTTTGAGTTTAAAATCTTCCATTAAAATTTTAGTTTTATGTTTTTGGATAAGTGGCATCCCTCCTTCTAGCACTAGTTCTATTGACATGCATTTTAGCATGTGACAACATTATATGATAATCTCATGACTTACCTCTCTTAAATGGATATTCATGGGAATATCCATAAGGTTTATATCTACTTGGTATATGAACACTAACCTTATTTTATTGGCTCATTGTGACCATTCCATTTTAAGGGTCCTTTATTGGTTTGTATCATTTAGACTTCAAATTTCCTTTCAATGGGTTTCGGGTACTTGAACAATATCAAGCATGATCTGTTTGTTGTTTCATTAAAATGGGTTTCATGTCATGTTGACAATTAAAAGGTATACATTCATTCATTCATTAATACATTTGAATATAAGAAGTAAAAAAGACAAACTTGCATTTAAAACTTAGTTATAAATCAAAATGTAGGGTATTGTGTGTGGTTTCAGCTAATTTTGGTGTATTCATTACATTTTTTTAATAGAAAATAATAAAATATAATAATCTACAATATATTTGAGTAATAAAAATAGATATTCATTTAGATTACATTCAAAACTTAACTTAATAATTGATTAAAATAAAAGAAAAAAAGAAAGGAAAGGGAAATAAAATAAAAAACTATAATAACATTGACAAATTCAATTTCAAGATTGAATGAGCTCCACAAAAAGTCCCTAATCTAATCAATGTTTGCATAAGAAAATGTAGATCTATTGCAAGATTTTAGGAAGAGTAGATAAGGGAATAGTAGCCACTAAGATTGTATACACATGCAAATGGAAACAAATAATCCCAAGTCTTTTATTAATCACAAATAAATCATTTGATAATTAAATATGAGTTCATTACCATCATTATCCCAAAAACAATCCACCATAATAGTATGATAGGATTTTAGGGAGGGATTAACATTAATAAAGAATGAAAAATGTAGAAAATAAAAGTGTTTGGCTCTAAATCTCTTGTGTGAGGAAAAAATTCCAACCATTAGAGTGTAAAATACTAGAAATATATAACCAATTGGTCTTATATGGGAGATATTTTCTTTCCAAAATTCCTCAACAACACTTATTAATGCACCAGCTACTTTCTTCTCCTTCTACCTCTAAATTTTCCATTTTTACTATTTACAAGCCTATACAAGACTAAAAAGAAGTTAAAACTTTCAAATAAAATAAATGAACAATAAATTTGATACTAAATGTAGATAGGTTTCACATAGGTAAAACCATACATAATTTAAGACATTGTTGCATCTAGGTTGGAACCAGCTTCCCAACAATGTGAATGATTTGATTTTTCAAAACATGGATAAAAAGTTATACTCGAAAAACCAAAAATTACCAAAAATGGCCCCTCCTAGACTTATTCAGGATTTCAGTAGGCAGAGAGGTATATTGTTTAAATTACTATTATTTTTGGAAATTTTTAAAATTCGAAGTATTAATCAATTTTTTGAAGCCCAAATAACACTAGGGGCACCTTGAGGACATTATAAGTCTAGATGATATTTTATGATTATATAGCACCTCAGTCTTGTACACTTGGAAATATCATACCTTGGTTGTTCGTCTTAGTTATACACATGCTTTGCTTATTTAATCCTATTATCTAATATATCTTATGCCCTTTGGCCTATCTCTTACTAATATTATTCATTTATTGATGACACAAACATCTTATCTTTTCCAAAATGCTTAAAATTTACTTATCTTACACCTCTATAAGTTGTATCCTATACCTATTTTGCTACTCCATAAACACTAATATCTTAGATAGATAGTAACATCAACATCATTGTCCTACCATAACACAATTGTACATTGACATGTTCATCCAATTTTTAAATAAAATGTATTCTAATGGCTGACCTAAGTGTTTTAATGTGAGCTATCTCTAGATAGGATTGGTATAAATACAATATCGACCCTCATTCATTCCTCACCTAGAAAATAGACCAAAGATACCAAGGCACTTATCAGAATCACTTTATCAATCATTCAATCGATTAAAAATTATCTATTTCCATACCAATCATAGATATAACACATCAATAGGTCTAAAGCACTAAAGGAGTAGTCATAAGGTCTTATTTTCCAAGTTAAAAGCTAGGTCACTATTGTACCTACTTTACACACATTGCACAATAAACACATAAACTAATATGTATGGGAGAAATACATTAGTCTGAGGCCCTCTTATGGATTATTTGATATGTAGGTATCATCATTTGAAACTAAGGTCATTAGGGTTAGCTTGACATTGTATGCCCACTAGCTCATTTTTACCCAAGGACACATTGAATATGGAAAGATAGGGTTTTACCATTTTACAAGGAGTGATATGTCATGACCTAAATTTTAATTCACTAGATAAAAGGTGAATAAAAACCCAAAATCATCCAAGTGATCACATCCTATTTCACTAGATATTTCATACATGACACTATTTTTAGACTTAGATAATAACATTGATGCAACCATCAAGGGCTAACATAACTATCCAGATAGCTAGAGTCACAAGATATAGAATATAATAATTTTTATAGAACTATCTTCCTACCTATTTTTATCCTATTTTAGATCTAGATCTACATTAGCATTAAATCTAGCTAAGTACCTTGTTTTATGGCATTTTATATATGTATCATAGTTGTACTTTCTATATATAACTTATCTTAATTTAATAAATTTAGCATATGGTATATATGAGTTAGCATTAGTTGGACATGATATAGAACTGATATTCACCCTCATGCACTATCATTTATATATTATTAACCATATCTACCCAAGAGGATAAAAATCCATGTTAGTGTTAAATATGTTGTGAACCCGATCCATGTGAATGTAAAAACATTTGATTGCAAGGGTTTTAAATTAGCTAGGGTTTTAGATAGTTGTAATTTTTTATTTTCTAGTGATACTATTTTGCATGTAACCTAGGTGTAGCCTTAGATTATGCGGTGTGTCTATTGAACATATTTATCTTCCCCTAAACCTATCCAAGATGTCTCAAAGCAATATAGGATTTTGTACCTTAGATCATAATGATACTCATGTTGACAATGAAAAAATTGTTGATAAGGTTATCATAGAAGAAGATTTTGATAATTAAAACTAGTAAAGAAATGAAAATGAACAAGTAGACCATGATCAAGTTCATGAAATTGATATATTTCTTGAGTGCATTCAAAAAATCCCTAAAGATCTTGATTAAATCTTAAAAACTATACTTAAAGACAAAAACTCAAAAAAATAGTGGACACATCTTTCTCATTAACGCACTAAACCTAAATACATCTAATGGGGGCATGAATTATGTGTTTAAACCTTTATTTTATGAAACTAATATTGATACATATATTATGTAATTAACCATTATTTCAAAACAAATACTAGTTTCAATTCTTACTACTACTCAAAACATGTTTTCATTCTCTTTGGTGACTACTCGAATTGCTAATCTAAATCCCACTAGGTCTACCATTCAAACACTCCTTCAAGCTATAAATGCCTTGGAGGACAAGGTTAAAAACATTAAACAAAAAGCTTTAAAATCCCCTCATGCTTATATATTCTAAATATGTGTTACATAACCATCTTGTACTTGAGATGTATTTACACTTATTACCAACTGGTTTTTTTGCACCAAAGTTCATATTTTATGATGATAAGGGTGATCTATACTAGCATCTTTGATATTTCTTTGTGGCATGCCTTGATTATGCCTATAATGATAAAATTTTGACAAACTTATTTCAAAGGGGCCTTAAGGACTATGCTTTAAGGTGGTTTTATGACTTACCTCTCTAATCTGTGAAAACATTAAAATGTATTATAGATCAATTTTTGTCACATTATTTGAATAAAATTATTGAAAAGGTTTTTTATGTTCAAATTACAAAGATCAAATGAGTCACCAATGAACCTATAAATGAATATATCTTGATGTATAATAATATGATATCCAAAATGACAAATCCTATGGTATACAAATAGTTACAAGACATATTCAAACAAAGTTTGCTTGCTCAATTACATGATTCCATTTTTTAAATATGTTTCACTCTTTTGATTACTTATGCCATGTTATACAGGACTATGAAATGAATCTTATTTCATTGAATAAGCTCAAATATGTTGCAAAATTACCAATTGAATATACATCTAGTATTTAATTTTCAATCAAACCAAGTTATAAGGTAAAGCCTCCTAAGCCTAAAAATAAATAACCACCATGGTCGACATAGTTGCAAAATAACTTAATTGGTTTATTTTTTCTAATGCACAAAGGAGATAATTTTCATGTTTACCTAAGCCTCTTGCTTCATTACTCCCATAGTTGATAGAGTGTCATATTTTAGCTCTCCCTCCTCTTATAGAAGTTGATTTAAATATACCTCTACCAAAAGGATATGATGAAAATACTTATTTTGACTATCACTAAGACCTTGGTCATTCTATGAACACATTTTTTACCTTGAATCATAAGATCTAAGACCTCATAAATGAATAAAAGATTACATGTAAAGATCCTCCAAATGAATCAAGCTCACAAATTGGTAATCACCATAAGTATAATATATTTAACAATACTTTTCAATACCATTCTAAGAACGAACCATAAGTCCAAATAGAATATATTAACATCCTCTTCCATCGCATTATGGACATTCATGATATAGGGTCATTAGTACTTACATGAGACATATACCTCTTATAGTTAAAAAGCCTACCATTTCATTTTATGATAATGAAATTAAATGTGATAACTCTAATCTTCATTCTCTATTCAATCATGCATACCTTGATAAACACCACATATGTAGTTTTATGATTTATAATGGTGCAAGTGAAAATGTTTTCACCATGACATTATTTACTCATTTGGTTTATACATATCATGATTTACACCCCTCTACTAGATAAATCATAGCATTCAATAGGACCTCCCAAATGGTTCTTGGTGAGATTAATCTACCTTTATTTGTTGGTCCCACACATGTGGTTACTAATTTCTTAGTAATACATTCTATAGGTGTCTTTGAAATGTTATTGAGAAGACCTTGGATACATACTCTTCAAGCAATACCTTCTACATTATATGGGTGTGTTAAGTGCATTCATGTCAATTAGGTAATTATAGATTCTGGTGTTCCATACAACATCCTCTTGAACAAAAAAATCATACTTAGGTAGTTAATTATAAATCCTATTAAGGATAATACACTAAAAAGGGTAATTAGTATGAAATCCCCTTTACTATGCATCCAATACTTAAGATATGTTTATATCAAAGATAGACAGTGGGTTTCATAAAATCCTCATCTTCTATGTACTATATTTAGATATCTAAAACACCTAAACATGTTCCTAATATTAATATTATAAATAATCATAGAGTACACAAATATGGGTTCAATGAACCCCTATTCCTTCTATTGGTACTTCATGAACTCAAATTCTTATAATACATACATCAAACATTATAGAGATTATATTGATATATATTTCACCTATACATGCTCTTTGGTAATACCACCAGTTTCTTTCACTAGGTTCTGAGTGGGGAGGTACCTATGATCATACTTTAGATGAGATCTTAAGATGATATTATCTCTTAAAAATACCAAAAAATCCATAAATCTGAAAACATTTTTAGCACCTACATGTTCTATTAGTTTCTTGGCATTTATGTGTTAGTTCCATGTTGAGGGATATTGTATAATTTCCTTCTATATACACATCTATAATCATACATAGATACATGGTTCTATGAATTTATGATTCTTACGATTTCCCTCTACTCACATTGATAGGAAATTAGGGAAATCCATCTTTTATGATGTTGATAATTATAGGTTATATGATTTTATGGTTACATCGCATTATCATGATTGGGATCTTATGTACTTATACATTCCTTACCCATGCTTTTATCTTTCACACGGTACTTGATATGCTATGAACTTAATATTTTTTTCTAACACATTTAATCCATGGCCTACTATGATATTTTTATGATAGTTACTTATATTTTTCCTTTATACACTTCCTTGAGTATTTTGCCTTACATTGGTCTTTCTTGTTCAAGCATTTGTATATTTTTCATTATATGTGGCCCTTGTACCTATGTTTGCCTTATTAGACATTTTAATATGTCATTTTTTGATGTATGGACATTTGAATATGTCATTACTTATTGTGTGGACATTTGACTAAGTCATGTCCATTCAATTTTCTAGCATTTGAACATGTTCCTTATTTGTGGTCTCCTATGACCTTTATTTCTTGGCTTGATTTTGGGTACTCTTCTATGTGTGTTAGTTTGCTTATTTATCTTATATTATTACTATCTAGATGTTTCCAAGATATTTACCATCCATATTACACCTACATATGATCAAATTAGTTTTATGCACTTTAATGATGTATTTAAATCATATATTTTACAGTTGTCTTACCCTTTTGAGGTGGGGTAACTCTTAGTTCCTATTTTCCCTCACCTCAAAGGGGGAAATATTAGTGGGGGCATGATTGGTAAGTATGTTATTTATACACTAATAATTTTTAGATTTAGTGGGGGCATGCTTTGAAACCATGTTCTCCACACTCATTCAATATATGGTTACTTATATCAATTTTTAGATTCAATGGGGGCATGTTATATATACATGGTTTCCACACATTTAAAAATTTCAGATTTAATAGGGCATGCTTTGGAAGCATGTTCTCCACACTCATTCAGTATTTTGTACTTATATCATTTCTCAAACTTGGTGGGGGTATGTCATATCGACATGGATTCCACATATTAACAGTTTACACACTATAGTGGGGGTATGATTTAGAAGCATTTTCTCCACACTTACTCAATATATGGTACTTATATGAATTCATAGATTTAGTGGGGGGATGATTTGGAAGCATGTTATCCACATCTATATAGGTATTCAACATCTCTAGTTTGCATTGGGGGCATGTTTTGGAAACATTTACTCTACATTGGTACTTATATCAGTTTCAAAATTCTCCATACATAGTAGGGGCATGATTTTGAATCATGTCCTCCACACTTACACATTTATCTAAATTGACCCAAATCACATAGTTATATGATTTAAATTCATAATTATGGCAGAATTATATACATTGGTACCATTTTTATACGTATTTTCAACATGAGACATATCTAAGGTGTATATGTTATGCAACATGTACCTAATATTGTAAAATCTCAATCAATTTCAAATTCCAACACCATTACACATATTAATACCCTATGCACTTTTATGGACTTTATCAAACTGATATACTATAGTAATTGGCTAACCATTTGGTATGTTGAGGTGATATCGCTCAATATTTTCAAGGTTTTAGGTTGGATATAATTGTATCATCCAACCTCTCCAATTTATAAGTATCATTGGGTTTCATGGTTGAGCTAATCTCAACTTCTAAGTGGCAACTCTCTTTATATATATTAAAGATGGAAAGCTAGGGATTCTCCATTTCACAAGGAGTATTAGTCTATGACTTAGATCTAAATGCACTAGAGCGAAGGTAAAGAAAAATCCAGAAGAATCCAAGTGGTTACTATTGACAATTTGGGTTCCTAATCTAAATATAAACAATTAAAATAAAAAATATCCACATGAAACCCCTTCAAGCCTACACATGATGGTTTATATCTGGTTGGAGTATTCTCAATACTTCTTGAAAGTCATTTTAGTATTGTTAGGGGTGTCATGGTATGCGTTAAATCCTAATTATGAACTCATAAAGTCATAGTTATTTTGAGGTCTTTGGTTAAAGAACTAAGTGGTCATGGTGGTCATTAAGTGAACCTAGAAAGTATGATTTTCCTTATTTGAAAAAATTAAGGATCTTTAGTAGAAGTTAAGGTAATTTGACAAGACTAAAGTTGTTAGTTTTCATGGTTTTGGGCTTGATTTAAGCCATCCCTTGAGAATATAGCTTAATATAAACATGGATAGGATTTCTAAACCTTGTATAAGTCAAAACATGAGGTATGATATGTATTAAAGTTTATTTTCCATGGTATTCTCACCCAAACCTATTTCATTCTTTAACTAGCATTTAAAAGGCATAAAATGACACTCAAACACATCATATGAGTCATTTGAATTATAAACACTTGGAAAGGGAAATATTTTACTATCTCATTATATTATAAGGGTCCTAAAATGGTATCATTTCATTAATAAAATCCTTTTGGGGTAGTTTCATATCATAAAGAGTCTATTTTGAATCCAAACCCACATTTTGTTCATCAAATAAGCCCCGCACATGGGAATTACTTAATGTAATATCTCTTCTAAGTGTATCAGAGAATTTTCATATCCAAAATGTGAAATATAAATATAAAACCATTTCCCTTTCTTCATTGAGCTCTTTGGCAGCCATAAACAAGATTTTAGGTTTGTGTTTAGTCCATATAAGAGAGAGAGAAAGTGGTGAGATAATATATTAGGTAGAGTAATGGGGTATAATGACATTTATATCATGTGCATTATTTTTTATATTAATAGCTCATGTTTTATGAATAATGGATAAGAATCTAGGTAGTCAGGTTATCTCCTTCATATATATAGGGAAGTGAGTTAATACCATGTAATGACTAAAAAGTAAGGAAATCTCCAATATTTCCCCCTTTGTAGGTTGTAGGTAGTTTATAGAGTTTACATTTCATAAAAGGGAAGTGAGTGGTGATTTTCAGTTTGATAATAGGTTATATGGAGTCCAATAAAATATTATATACCTAACATACTGAAATAATCCAAAAAATTACAACTCCATCAAGTTTTATTCTAAGGTGACTATCATATGCACATTTTCTGATCTCCTAATAAGTGTTAACAAGGTACCACTATAGTGGTTATAGATACCTATCAAGTCAAGTAAAAAATATTCATGGGATTCATATTATGGTAAATATATATATTAATACCCTCATAATCCTCACTTCCTACACACAATACTCATTCCCATCCCTAAATCCTTTGAGAGATAATCCCTCACTCAATCACTATAGGCCTTTCAATGTAGACTAAGCAAGTAGGGTAGTCACTATTGGGTTGAGATATAGAAGTTATTGAAGATCCTTGTGGAGTCATGGGACATATGAAGGATTATGTATATAAATATTTTAGTTTAAAATAGGACCAATGCCATCTTATCCATCCCAAGATAAGAACTCAGTCAAGATTCTCATTGAGTGCACACATATGACTGTGTTGTCAAGATCAAGAGACTCTAAGGGAATTTTAACCATTAATATGGGTAAATAATTTATTTAATAAAATTATGTAGTAATAGGGAATATGTATTATGGATATAAATATAGTATGGGTAAATATGACCAACACCATCTTAGACATCCCAAGATAAGAATTCATACAAGATTTTCATTAAGTGCACACAAAGGAATGTGTTGTCAAGATCAAGAGACTTTAATGGAAAAAGGTATTTAATATATTTGATTACTCACATAAATATCATGAATAAGTATAGATATTTAAAAAAAACAAATACCAATAACAATTCATCTCTTAAATGAGCTCACATAGTCTAGGCCTAGGACCACCACCTATAGACCTGACTATAACAACATGGATAGTTGGGCATAAAAACCAATTTAAATAAATTAATAAGAGTGTATGAGATGTTTCAAGATTTATAAAACCCATAGGAATAATTATCAACATTTATGAATGAACAAAATATTATCATGAAGAGGGAAATCCACTCCTTACACATAATCAACCTACAAGCATAGTAATTGGGCAAAATAAAGAAGACATGAGAAACCACATAAGATTTAATGGGTAGGAGTGATAATTGAGTTTACTAAAGTCTACCAATTTTTATATATTATTTTTTTCATTTAATATAGGAGGAGACCTAAATGGCCTAAATATGCCTAGTTAGGCCTAAACATATAGTTACAGTCAAGGTCAAAAGAAGAGTTAAAGTATAGAATCATGCATGGTGGTGAGTTGAAATAAATGTAAGAGAATATCATAAATTTTTTCCAATACTATAAATCCACTTGGTATGACCTGATAATTTGAGTCAAAAAAGGATTTTATAGGCTATTAGGCCTATTAGGCTTAAACTAACATATACAAGACTGTATATAAAGGTTGAAGGCATATGTAGATTTAGATGATTTTGTAGGTTTGAAACTACTTGAAAGAGAAGTGGGGAAGGTATAGAAGAGATTTTCATGATTATAATAACTTCAAATGGTAAAAAAAATATAATCACCTCCTGATATAGTCAAAATGTAGGCTTGAGTATACCTATAGATAGGCTTATTAATAAGAAAGTGGAAAGCCAAAACCCCCACATGATGGTCAAGGGAGAGAGAGAGAGAGAGAGAGATAATTAAGTCTCTAAATTTTTATCTTAAGGTTATTGGTTTATATTAAATGTTTTTATCCATTTTATATTGGTAAAGAGATCTTAATGGCTTATTAAGCCTACTGGGACTAAAATGTATATAAGTAGAATGATTCATAAGAATAGAAGGTCCCTACACATTTTGATGTTGATGGAAGTATGTATAAATTTAAGGGGGAAGTGGTAAATTATTATCAATGTTTCATGATGATAATATCCTAAAGATTAGGCAAGAATGCACTCAACTAGCCACTAGGTCTACATAGGCCTGGTGATGCATAAAACCTAGGCAAGGACATAAGGGTATACAAAAGACAAGTTTGAAGTTGGGTCATGATCCTGGAGATGTTACCATCTCCTGAGAGCATGTACAAAACACAGAGAGAAAATGAGATTGAGAATAGTAGAGCACTTATTCAACATATTTTGTGAAAGGATTTGGTAATGTTCATATAATTTTTGATGGTACAATAAATTATACATTCAATAATGTTAGGTATGTACCTGATATGAACAAAAATCTTCTTTCAATCAGTGAGATCACCTCAAAATCTAATTTTGTTGTAAAATTTCAAGAACAACAATGTTTAGTCACCACTAAAGATAACAAGATTATTGTTTTTTGGATTGGTGAGAAAGGCTTGTATAAGCTTGCATATCCAATCAAAGCAAAGGAAAATGCACTTGCAGTAGTTGATAGCACAAGTTCACTATGACATGAAAGGTATGGGCATTTGAATTTTTAGTATTTAAATACATTGAGTAAGACTAAGATGGTTAAGAGGATTCCTTCTATTTGACATAGTCATCATGTATGTACTGGATGTCAATTGGGGAAGCAAGTTAGACATTCATTTGATGTTGGTAAAGCTTCAAGAGCAAAGGGAGTATTGGATCTGGTACATGCAGATTTGCATGGTCTAATACAGACACCTACCCCTTTGGGTGCCCATTATTTCCTGTTACTGGTTGATGATTTCTCTAGGAAAAAGTGGGTATACTTTCTAGTGAAGAAATCTGATTGTTTTTCTAACTTTCTTACTTGGAAATCTATGGTTAAAAAACAGGCAGGATGGCTAGTGAAATCTCTTATAACAGATAATGGGGGTGAGTTCATCTCAAAATAGTTTAAGGAGTTTTGTGCCACTGAAGGCATACACATACAATACACTACACCTTACACTCTACAACAAAATGGAGTTGTGGAAAGGCATAATAAGACGGTGATGGACATGGCTCATTATATGGTCCAAAGGAGAAATGTCCCATACAAGTACTGGGTAGAAGCAGTGAATACAATAGTATACATCCTCAATAGAAGTCCTACAAAAGCTTTGGAGAATTTGAATCTAGAGGAGGCTTGGTCAGGTCAAACTCCAGATGTAAGTGATTTCAAAGTTTTTGGTTGCGTAGCTTTTGCAGTTATTCCTAGTCAAAAGAGAAGAAATTTGGATGCAAAAAGCAAAGCATACATGTTTGTTGGATACAATGATCAGTGAAAATCTTAAAGATTACTTGATATTTCTACTAAAAAAGTTGTGGTAAATAGAGATGTCATAGTAAATGAACAAATTCCATACTTCACAGCAACTAGTCAAGTTTCAGATATTGAGTCATTGTTATCTAATGATTCAATTATTACTTATACTGTGAAAAATGAGCAAGATTCTTATTCATCGGTGGAATCACATTCTAGGGAGGGAATTGATACAGGTCATTTTGAGGTTCCAACAGAATAACCAAAGAAGCCAAAGTGGTATACTACCACAATTAAAGCACTAAAAGAAGGAGACTTGCCACAAGGTGTGGAAGGTAGAAGATTGAGATTGGGAAAGTAGTTTGGTAATAAAGGTGAGCATGTCAATCTTACTCTAACAACTACTGTTTTACAAGTATTTGAGCCTAATTCTTTTTTAGAGGCCAAAGGGAAGTCTGAGTGGGAATCAGCTATGCAATTGGAATATGATTTCTTGATGAAAAATAAGACTTGGAAGTTGATGGTACTACCACCAGGAAAGAAATCCATTTGTTATAAGTGGAAATATAAGGTAAAATACAAAGCAGATGGTTCCTTAGAAAAACACAAAGCCAGACTTGGTGCAAAAGGTTATGCACAAGAGGAAGGGGTTGATTATGAGGAGACTTTTTTTCTAACCACCAAGATGGTAACTTTTCATTTGATTATTGCTATTATTGCTCAGTTTGGATGGCAAGTGCACCAAATGGATGTAAAGAGTGCTTTCTTGAATGGAGATCTAGAGGAGGAAGTCTACATGGTTTAGCCATAGGGTTTTCAATTTCCTCATAAGGAACATCTTATTTGCAAGTTGATCAAGTCCTTGTATGGACTTAATGAGGCTCCTCGAGCTTGGTATACAAAAATAGACTCATATCTTAGGGAGTCAGGTTTCAAAAGGTGTAACTCAGAACCAACTCTCTATGTAAAGGTGTCTAGCTATGATATCTTGATTCTCATTATATATGTTGATGATATAGCCATCACTGGGAGTAGTACTATTCTCATTCAACAAATGAAAGCTGATGTATGTTGTACTTTTGACATGATAGACTTAGGACTATTGAAATAATGTTTAGGTGTTGAGCTTTGGCAAAGTGGTAATACTATATTCATGTCATAGAATAAGTATGCCAGTTCATTGCTAAAAAGGTTCAAAATGATGGATGGTAATCCAACTCACACACATATGGAAGTATGAGCTAAAATTTTAGTAGACACTAATTCACCTCCAGTCAATGAAACAGTGTATCAGCAGCTAGTGGGTAGTCTCATTTACCTCACTACCACCAGACTGGATATTTGTTTTGCAGTGAGTTTTCTATCTCACTTCATGTCTAAACCATAGGAAGTCCATTGGTTAGTTGAAAAATGAGTATTAAGATATGTCAAAGGTACTCTTGACTTTGGCATATTGTATAAGAAGTCTGTAGATTTTTAACTTTCAGGATATTCTGATTCTGATTGGGTAGGTTTAGTTGATTCAAGAAAATCTACAACAGGGTATGTTTTCACTTTTGGTTTAGGAGTTTTCTCATGGAAAATCAAACTACAAACTATAGTAGCATTATCTTCAATAGAAGTAGAGTATAAAGCTGTGGTCAGTGCAGGTTGTGAAACCATGTGGATAAACAAAATTTTGGAAGATCTTCTGTTTGAGCCATCAAAGCCTACTCCATTTTTTTGTGACTACCAAAGTGTTTTGAAGATGGTGAAGAATATAGTATTTCATGTGAGGACCAAACACATTGAGGTTCACCATCATTAAATCTGATAGTTGGTTACAAATGAAGACATCAGTCTCTTTTATTACTCCACTGCAGAGCAACCAACTGATATAACGACCAAACCACTTGGTACAGACAAGTTCATAAAATTCAGAGATAAACTTGGTCTTGTTTCT
The DNA here is from genome assembly GCA_037957365.1 of Torreya grandis. Lineage (NCBI taxonomy): Eukaryota > Viridiplantae > Streptophyta > Pinopsida > Cupressales > Taxaceae > Torreya > Torreya grandis. The sequence continues at coordinate 2,811,769 of JARHVA010000972.1, forward strand.
AATTTAGTCATTAAGGGAGGGTGTTAGCATATTATTGTATTTACCTTAGGTTATTTACTAAGGTAATTTATGTTGGTTAGTTTCCTTAACCACTTTGGTTAAGAGGTTAGTTGTTTGTTCAGTCTTTGATATTTCATGCAAGCCGATGTAGGTTAGTTTTCTTATACCCGTCTCATGCTTCATGGTTATTTCATTTGTTTTTCTATTTAATAGGCCTTCATGCTTGGTTGAACATGTTGAATAAGTGCTCTGTTATTCTCAATCTCATTTTCTCTCTATGTTTTGTTTAATCTAATATGTTATATGGTTTTAAAACTCCATCACTACTATTTAAGTGTGGAAAAGGGTACTTAGGTCACCAACACTTAGATTTGGTAGTAATGACACTCAATATAGTCTTACATGAGATAAGGAGACTAAGATGGAGTTTGGGTAGTTAGAGATAGTTACATAAGGGTAGAATTAAGTAGATAAAGGTGTTATGATGATGACAAGGCCACCAACATAACTATAGGAGTCTCATAATTAGTACTAGGACTATAAGGCCTAAAGCATCCTTAGGCCTTAAGACCCTAGCTTTTGTCTTGTAACATATCAAACCCCCCTAATTAGTTTGAACACCATGGAGAGATGTGTGATGATGGTTTAGTTCCTAGGGAAGTTATTTTAGATAGAGAAAGTAAAGAGAAATTAAACTAATTATTAAGACCCCTCTCAAGCTCTATAATCCTAAGTAGCCACCTCAAGCTACTAATTAAAATGCTTATATCTCTCAGAGTATAAGGACTTAGATCCAATGCTCTTATAGAGAGATGGAAACCCCTATGACCTCCAAATATGTGGAATAAATATTTGTATTAAGGATCTTATCTTTCTAAAAAATCACTAACTCTATAACTTGTTCAGAAAGCTTGTAAAGGAATGGAGTTTATCAAATTACACTCAATACTCACCATACAAGTTACATGGGACCAAGAGTATTTCATGGGTTTTATAAGGTTATATGGTCTCAACATCCATCACCATAAGTTTTGGATTGGAGATATAAATTTTATGAATCATGGTTAAATGGTGGACCTCTAAAGGCCTCCTTAAACCCTAACACAAACATAATGGGATAAATCAGGATATATTTGCATCTAGATTAGTGAAATGGCCTAATAAACACTTGGATTACATATTAAACTTAGAGGAGACCTAATATATGATATTGATCTATATAGATAATACATGAACATCCCCTAGAAATTATATTTTTTATAAGGTTTTATGGTATTTTCAAGGTGTAGAGTTGATGAAAAGTTGAATATCAATTAGGGAGGTAGTATGATATGTCTTCTATCTTTTCAAATCATAAAATGTTTACAATTATTCCTAGAAATGCTTCTTTAAGTCTTCACTAAATAGGAAGTCTTTAAATGCAAGGAGGTGCCCTAGTCACCTAACTATGGTAAAGTTGTAGGTGTGAGCTACTTAGAAAGACTAATTCTTAGTATATCATGCTGATTCAAACCTAAAAATGTCCATTTTTCCTATTATTAAGGCTTTATGCATGTTTCATGGCCATTCAAGAAATAAACATCATGTGACTAGGATTAAGTGACCTAGTAAGCCTACTTGAGTCAACAAAAGAAGTTACATATTAGTGTAGAGGGATGATAAGGAGATCAATAAAAGTTGATAACACCTTTTAAATGATGCATAAAAGTGAGTAGACACACTTCATGGTCATAGTAGAAGATTGAAATAGTTTCCATTGGCCTAATCAACATAAAAAGAGAAGGGTGCGTTTGTTTAATGACTCATGAGGGACTTAATTAATCCACTTTGATGTTTATAACTATCAAAGGAGAGATGATTGACCAGATTTAGGCATGTCCATGCCTTAAATGGGTCAACCAAGTTTACATTAACCTCAATCACTCCACTTCAATGCCCAATATGCTCATTGATGACCTCTCACCACCAAGGCAATGCATAAAGGGGCTATCATTGATCTTTTGTAGGTTGTAATTAATTATTCAATTGAATGAGGATCATTCATGACCCATCCACATTTCCATACCATACCCTCCTCTCTATCTTTCTCATATTATATATATTCATGCCCTTATGCCAGTAAAATCATCCCTCACCTAGGTATGAGAAAACTCTACATCGATTTGCATCTTGTATACCTCTTGGACTGATAAATGGACTAGTAAATATTATTAAAGTTATTATCTAGTGTGTATATTATTGTTTTAATATGCATAAGTGGTATAATTTATTCCTTTTTAGGTCCTTACCACACCTAAATACTAGTAGGTTGTTTTATACATGTCATCTTATGTGTTAAAGATTGGTGATTATACTTGAAGTGTAACCTAGTTGAAAGTGTCTCAAGATAAGATTCTCATCCATCACCTCCAAGTTTTAGCCATCCACCATGAGCTTAATGTAATCACTATTGCATATAATCCTTAGAGAGAGAATGTTTTAGTTTAAATTTTATTCATTAGTGTTATTAGAGATCAAATAGAGTGGACAACTATATTGGTGCATCACCATCTTTAGATTAGGTTTCCTTTAATAAATCCCTTATACCCCTTTTCATGCTAATAATTATTAGTTCTTAATGATTTTGATCCATAACATATGCACTAGGGGAGCTAGCCACATAAAATAGAGGTTTAGCCTAGTCATAGGTCACCCGTAAGCTTGGGCTATTCCCATGTTACCCCAAACTTGGAGACAGGACTAAAAAACCTCCTCTTATGGTGTAGTTTTTAGTGTTAATAGTTTTATCATGCCTATTGGGACTAGATTAAAGAATCTTGGAGCACATTCAATCCTCACTCAATGATTTCAAGTAGTTGAAAGCATGGGATAAGTCCATTTGTAGTCAAACATCATGTTATAAGGAATCACAAGGCCTTGACTAAAGGGTGAGAATAATTGTTATTGATATTTCACATTTTTTTCATGTTTCTCATTATGAGTGATGGTTGTATATGGAGAATAAATCTATCACACACCTACTTATCAATATCCCTATGACCCACACCAACCCTGTTATGATCCCTATCAACCCTACATTCATCATTATCAATCCCATGATCCTCTTTACTACCAAATATACCAATATTAACCTCATTTTGATACCTATTCCCCTCCTTGTCATCCTACCTATTCTCCTAACTAGCCTTAGAAATATCATGATACTCATATTCATCCTAGCCATGTCACAAAATCAATCCATGTCAAGCCTTAGGTAAAATATTTTGGGTTATGAGAATTACATGGTAGGGATTGATACACAAAAGAGTTATGGATAATATATCCATAATCACCTAATTAAGAGTATGAGGGCCTCATTGTAGTAAGTTAAGAGGGAATGGGCATTTATTATTAAGATAAATCAATCAAAACCAACTAGTGACATGTTATATGTAGGTTCTCTAATTTCAAAAATATAGGAGTATATATTAATCCATGAGGGGTATCAAATAAAATTTTACTAACTTCATGTGCCCTCCTCCATTCCAAACCAATCCTTTATTGAGCAGCCCATCATCCCTCAAGAGTCTAAGGAAAGTGAATGTCAAGACCTTCTAAGTTACCCACAAGCTCCTCAAGACTTTCCTACTTGGATATTCATCAAAAAACTATTAAAAATAAGGAATAAATATATTTTTAGAGAATTGAATATTGGACTTTGCAATTCCATTCCTTTCTTAATCATCCTGATGAAATTGGTAACCAGATTAGACTTGACTTTGAATCCCACCTAGATAGAGAGGTTGAACTTGAAAATAAATATCTATCTTAGTTAGTGGAAGCTATAGGAGTATTCCAATCTTCATATAAGGTACATTAATTCATTCCCATAGAATAAGATCCTAAATCCAAAGTTTCAACTTGGATCCAACTAATGAAGTTATGGGGAAAGGAAGATGAGCTAAGTATACACCAAGAAGCTAAAGCCAAGGATAAATATGAAAATACTCAATCCCCATCCCTCCATCTTCAAAAACCAAAAAAAATTCATCATGTAGGTATATTTAAAATAATATATATCAGAAAGAAGAGGTGTTGGTTGTCAAAGGTGGGTAGTTGAATGAGTAAAATGAGGTATCTATAACACAACTAGAATTAACCTCTATTCTAGAGATATTTCAAGAATTTCCCATTCCACATATTTATAAGGATCATCTACTCAAGGATGTTAGTGAATAATTTGATATTGAGGTGGTAGTTGATGAAGGTGACTTGAGTGATCTTGAAGAATAAATTGCCATTGACACACCTCTTAATGAAGAGAGGTGTAACTCAACCTTCAAGGATACATAAGGGGATCAGATAAAAGAACAAGGTGGGTCACAAGAATAATGAATACTTATTTATGAAGAAAAATATGAGTTATAGGACATCCTTGATGACATGGAAGATAATATTCATCATGATAGTCCTCAAGAGATTTTAGTGGGTCAAGAAGGATACAGACCAGTCTATCAAGATATTCATGAAGATAACCTTAATTCCTTATAAGATGATCAGACTATGGTGATATATGAGAGATATTCTAAGGGTATATTATAGGTGTAATAATTTTTTTTAGATATTCATGATCATTACCAAGTATATATGATTTCTAAATTTTCCTCACATAATGTTATATCTATTTCTACATCAGCCATTGTCCAACTTGAATTATGTGAAGATAAATCAATGGATCTATTTGAAATCATAAGGTGGGGTAATCTATTTTTTATGTCTATCATGATTAACTTAAGATTGAAGAGGATTTTTCCATCAAACAAGAATAATGCATGCCTCCAAGCATGTCATTCTAAGAAGTTGTCCCAGTTGAAGGTGACTTGTTTGAGATCTTAAGACAAGGATATCAACCCCTCATCCCATCTAAAGATGCATTTTCACTCTTGGTGAATAAAAATTAATTCCAATGGACTCAATCTATCATGAATAAAGATCTACCTCTCTTGGAATTTAACCCTACAAGCATGCCACAAGATCCACTTTAAACTATTCATCCTAATCAAGAGAAACTTATGGGTGAGGTAGAATTGAGGTTGTTTATGAAAATTAGAAAAGTATGGGATGATTATGAATAGGGATTGGATTAACATAGACAAAACATGCACCTAATAATAGAGAAAGAAAGTCCAATTACTATTTCAAGAGACTATGAACATGCCAACATCTTCAGATAAAAGTGGAATTCTCATGCAATAAACAATACTTGTTTGGACTCCAGTCATCATATGGAAATATAACCTCATGGTGTTATAGTGATCAAATAACCTTTCCATTTTATCTTGGAGGAGAGAGATTATTTTAGTTTAGGTGTGGTTAATTAATGTTTTCAAAGATCAAATGGAGTAGACAACTATATTGGTTCATCACCATATTTAGATTATGTTTCCTTTTTTACATCTCTTATATCCCTTTTCACCCCAATAATCAATAGGTATTAATTATTTTGATCCATAATATATGCACTATGGTAGCTATCCCCATAAACTAGAGGTTTATCCCAGTCATAGGTCACCCATAACCTTGGGTTATTCCCGTGTTACCCCAAAATTGGAGATAGGCTTAAATAACCTCCTCCTAGAGTATAATTTGGAGTGTTAATAGTTACATCATCTTTCACTATCATCAAACTCAGATAATATCATCAACACAACCATCTAAGGCTAACATAAATGTCTAGATATCCAAAGGTACCAAATATAGAATATGAAAATTATTTTAGATCTATCTTCCTGCTTGATTTCAACATGTTATATATCTAGATATACATTAGCATCAATGCCACCTAAATAACTTGTTTTATGTCATTTTTTATATATGTCATAGTTGTACTTTCCATAAATAATTTATCTTAGTTTTAATAAAACTACCATATGGTATGCATGAGTTTAACGTTTACTTGACCTAATGTAGATCTCATATTCACCTTTGTGCCCTATCATTTATATTTCCTAAGCCCTATCTACCGAAGAGGATCCACATCTAAATTAGGGTTAAATATCAAGACCTAATCAGGTATTTTTAATCTATTATAACTATGTTTTAAACATTGAATTTGGTAATAAAATCAAATAAGGGGGATTAGACCCAATTAGATTCTAGATAACTTATTATAACTATCAAGACATTCATTAGTGTTTTGGGGGATTAAAATCTTAAATAACACTTAGTCAAGTATTTAATTTGGTAAAACCCTAATTACAATGGTGTTGGGGAATTTTTGGGGTGAAATCCCACATAATAAATGCATTGAGGCCCTGAGATCCTAGATGACCCAGTTAATTCTTAGGTCCTAATTAACATAAAAATACATAGTTGGGGATTTCCTTGACCTCATATGGGATCCATCCTTGATTAATATTATATACTCCCCCCAACCAGGGCCTAACCTAGTGATCCAAAACTCAGAAGTTTTGGTTGATAAATATCACAATAATATAGAAATAACACAATAACAATGAATTCTCTGAGAAGAGATGTAGTACTGATCCAAAACTTAGAAGTTTTGGTTGATAAATATCACAATAATATAGAAATAACACAATAACAATGAATTCTCTGAGAAGAGATGTAGTATTACTCAAAATCGCAATACAGAAATATGCTTATCTCTGGGAAGAGATGTCTATCTTCACATTTCGGGTTACCTCTTCTTTTATACACAATTTCAAAGCATGGGAAGGATGTGGAAGGTCACCAATCTCGAGGGAGATGAATTGGTATGACTTCCAATATTTAAAACAATACATAATTCAAGAAATTACTATTTTTAGAAACTTACTATTTCTAGACAGCACTATTAAAATTGAAATTTGAGGCACTTCCGTTGGGTTTTCGGGGGTAAAACTTCATTGAGCAGAGCTCAATGCAATTTCACGATGTTCCCCTCATTCTTAGCTTTCCAACGGTTCAAACGGCGAGTCAATTGGAGCTACGGTGCAAAAGTTATGGCTCCCGGAAGTTCTGTCATCAATTGGGGTGGAACTGTCACCCGAATTGTCGCCTAAATTGATGCCTGGATCATTCCTCCCTCCTTGAAAAGCAATGGTCCCCATTGCGTCAATACTCCCCATCAGGTGTGGTAGTTTTTTCTTGATTTGATTCTCTGTGAGCCACTCACCTTGATGGCTCAGCTGACCCCTTTTGACCACTCGATAAAGCGGAATAGAACGTCCTCTGGTTGTCTTCATCCAAGTATCCACAATCTGATCCTCTTCCACTGGAGCAAAACTCTATGGATCAAGTTCATCAATGTCGAGTTGTTCTGCTACAACTGAAGTGTCCAAAAGAGGTGGATGATATGGCTTGAGGAGCTCCACATTGAATATTGGGTGCAGACCAAGGTAGGCTAGGAGGTTCAACTCAAAAGCATTTTCTCCAACTCTTCTGGTGATGGTGTATGGACCATATCGCAGAGGCCGAATTTTTTCTGTGTGGGCCTGCAAGTCATTCCTTCTAGAGCCGCAACTAGACCTTGTCACCCACAGCAAAATGGTGTGCAATCCTGTGTTTATCATGGCGTTGCTTGTACTTTTGATTCATCTTCTCCAAGATGTCATGAACTTGTTGCTGGAGGTGTTGCATTTGTTCAATAAACTTTGTAGCCTTTGTTGCCTCAGATCTTCCATGAGGTGTGTATTCCATGGTGGAAAATGGAACTGCTATATCAACTGGTGCCATGGGTTGGAACCCAAAACATACTTGTAATGGACTGTGCTTGGTTGAGCTATGCAGTGTCCGATTGTATCCATGTTGTATGAAAAGAAGTCCCTCATCCCATGTGCGTGGATGTTTGGAGTGGTACATCCGAATCATGTGAACAATCAAGCGGTTTACCACCTCTGTTTGACCATCAGTCTGTGGATGGAAGGCTGTGGACTTCATCAGCTTAGTATCCATCATCTTCCATAGAGTGGACCAGAAGATGCTCAAGAACCTGCTATCTCGATCTGAGACAATGGACTTGGGAAGACCAAAATGGAGCCATACATGACCAAAATATAGTTGAGCAGTTTCCTCAGCAGATATATTTTTTTTTATAGGCAATCATGATAGCCATTTTTTAAAAATGATCAACTACCACAAAAATACAGTCCTTACCATGTTTGGAAGTGGGCAAGCCTGATAGAAAATCCATTGAGACGGATTCCCAAGGCCTGGTTGGTTCTGGCAATGGTGTGTACAATCCTTTCTTCGTATTTGTCGGCTTGGCTATCGCACATGGGGTGCAGGATTTGAGATATATTTCTACATCCTTTCGCATATGGGGCCAGTAGAAGTGTTTTTGAAGAACTGCCAATGTTTTCTCAATACCAAAGTGTCCAGCTGTCCTACTGAAGTGTGCTTCCCATATCATCTTTTGTTGCTCTGTAATTGGAACACAGATGTGTCCCATATGACAAAGGACATTATCTTGCAAATAGAAATTAGAAACATGTGTACCTTTTTGAAGTGCTTGATATGTAGCAGCAAAGGTAGGATCTGCTTCGTACAGGGTACCCCAAGTGGCAGTCTCATGTCCGCATAGGTCCAAAACTGTTGTGAGTGCAGTAATTGGTGGGCGGCTCAGACAATCTGTAGCTGTATTTGAGCTCCCCTTTTTGTGTTTGATTATCAAGTGGAATTGCTGAAGATATGTGGCCCACTTCTGATGCCTCTCATTTCGGAGCTTGCTTTGTGTCTGGATGAATTCCAATGGTCTGTGGTCAATGTGAATGACCGTTTCTTTTCCCAAGATGTAGTGTTTCCATTGTTTGTAGGCTTGGACAATGGCATAGAGCTCCTTACCATATGTTGGATATTTCCTGACTGTATCAGTGAAAGTTTCACTGTGATATGCAACAGGATGGCCATGTTGCATGATGACAGCTCCCATGGCATATTCAGATGCATCTGTCATCAACTCAAAAGGTTGATGAAAATCTGGCAAGGCAAGAATAGGGGCTGAGCAGAGTCTGTTCTTCAAATTCTCAAATGCCCTTTGTTGTATTTCACCCCACTGAAATGTAGCTTTTGCTCCTCCTTTAGTCACTTGGGTTAGTGACCAAGCAACATGTGAAAATCCAAGAACAAACCTGCAGTAGAAATTTGCAAGACCCAAAAAGCTACGAAGCTCTGTGAGGGTCCTTGGTGTGGGCCATTCTCGAATAACCTGAATCTTTTTTGGATCAACATGGACCCCTTCTGCATTCACAACATACCTGAGGTACTGAATTGTTGTCATCCTGAATGTGCATTTGTCAAGATTTGCATACAACTTGTGCTCCCGAAGAGTTTGAAGCACCTTACGAACATGTTGCAAATGTTCTTCCCACGTTTTGCTATAGATGAGTATGTCATCTAAGTAAACAACCACAAACGAGTTAGTGAAGGGTCGTAGGATGTCATCCATCATCCTCATGAAGGTTGCAGGTGCATTAGTTAAGCCAAAAGGCATAACCAACCATTCAAAGAGCCCCTCCTTAGATTTGAATGCAGTCTTCCAGACATCAGTGGGATCGATGGGAATTTGGTGATAACCAAATTTGAGATCAATTTTGGTGAAGAACTTTGCACCACGGAGCTGGTCCAGCAGGTCATCAATCCTGGGGAGAGGATAGCGATTCTTCACAGATATTTCATTCAGGGCTCGATAGTCAATACAAAGCCTCCATGTTCCATCTTTCTTCGGTGCCAAGACAATTGGGCTACCACAAGGTGAAGAGCTTGGCCTGATGTGACCCTTTTGGATCAATTCTTGAATCTGTCTTTTTATCTCATCATTCTCCAAAACTGATCTGCAATACACAGGACTGTTAGGCAAAGGTGATCCTGGGATCAAATCGATAGAATGTTTTACCTGGCAATGTAGTGGAACTCCTGTAGGTGACTTGAATAAGTCATCATATTCTCCTGTGATGCATCCTATCTGCTTCTGTTGTTGTGTTGATTGCGTAGTCAGGACTGCAACATCGGCCTTTGTGGATTTCTGTGGCTTGACCACCATGAGGACAAATTGCTTTATTTTCTCCACCAATCTCTTACATTGCTTCGCACTGATCAGGGAGATAGATGTGGGAGGTGGTACCTCTGGTACCCTATAGCACCATTTTCCAAGGGTGAGAGTAATCCTTCGGGTTCGTGATTCATAGATGCCATGTCACTCATACATGAATGGCTGACCAAGGAGTACATCACAAACATCTAGATTGACTACATCACACAAGACTTCATCTTGGAATGGTTTTATGGCATATGAAAGAAGACACTGATGGGTGACACGGAGGTCTCTCCCTGGGCTTAACCATCCAATAATATAGGGCTTTGGATGAGGCTTCACAGATAGATTTAGACTTTTCACAACTTTAGCAGAGATTAAATTCTTTTGACTCCCACTATCAAGAATGAAATGTAAAGGCGTACCTTTTACCCATAGTTTGGAGTGGAACAATCTTTCCTTGTCATCTAGTCTTTCTCCACGGTTCTGTGATGAAGCGACAATGGTGTCCGGCTCAGCATCTACAATTTCTTCTTCGTCCTCTTCGACTGTGGGTTGTGGATGAGGCAGAGTAGTGGACGTTGAGTATTGTGACTCAGAAAGCAATGACTTGATGGCCCAATATTCTTCTTTGGAGTGAGTCCCACTTTTGTGGTAATCACACCATTTTCCAGCCTTCCCTTTCTGGGATTTCTTATCCTGAAACTCCTTTTGCTTCCAATTTGGGCCTCGTGTTTGACCTTCCTTATCACTTTTCCATTTTGAGGGTTGACTCTTCGTATTCTTTCTGCCATTCTTTTGTTCAATCTTCACTACAAATTTGTATGCCTCACCGAGGGTTTCCAAATTAAAGAGTTCCATTTCCCCCCGTATGTACCATTGTAGTCCACCACGATATTTCAGAGTCTTATGTTTCTCACTTTCTTGAATGCCCAACCTTGCAGACAAAGAATGAAAAGTGTCTGTGTAATCTTGAACAGATTGGTCCTTACCTTGGCGAAGTTGTTGCCACTGTATGTAGAGATCATCATATGCTCCGATGGGATAGTAATCTTCTTTCACTGCTTCTACAAAATCATCCCAGGTAGGTTCTGCCTCAAGGCCAATGTCATCTGTGCTGAACCTCTTCTTGCACACTTCCCACCAATTTTTTACAGGCAATGTTGATTTCAAAAGAGCAAAAGTAATCTTTTCTCCATCGGTAAACTTATTTACAGAGAAGTAGGAAGACAGTTGATCTAACCAATTTTCTACTGCATCAGCATTGATTTTACCTTCAAATGTAGGAATATCAAAATTTACCTGGACCTTGAAGGGTGTTGGGGCACTGAAAGGTCATTCCCTGGATGAGGAGCCAGGAAGTGGAGCCGCAGAGCCAGGATTTCCCATCGGAAGTGTTTGAAGAATTTGGGCAAATTGTTGTAGCATCTGTGCTTGTTGCCGTTGGAGGGCCTCATTCACCATTTCCTTAAAAGGATCGGATGTCTCGGTGTCGTCTGCCATTTGAGGTCATCTGGAGCAAACAGGTGGAAAATTTGGAAGCTCAGTTGTTTCCCACCCAAGCTTCTTATAGCCTGACCTTGTCCTCGGGATCATACACTCTCAAGACAAACCGCTCTGATACCACTGATCCAAAACTCAGAAGTTTTGGTTGATAAATATCACAATAATATAGAAATAACACAATAACAATGAATTCTCTGAGAAGAGATGTAGTACTGATCCAAAACTCAGAAGTTTTGGTTGATAAATATCACAATAATATAGAAATAACACAATAACAATGAATTCTCTGAGAAGAGATGTAGTATTACTCAAAATCGCAATACAGAAATATGCTTATCTCTGGGAAGAGATGTCTATCTTCACATTTCGGGTTACCTCTTCTTTTATACACAATTTGAAAGCATGGGAAGGATGTGGAAGGTCACCAATCTCGAGGGAGATGAAGTGGTATGACTTCCAATATTTAAAACAATACATAATTCAAGAAATTACTATTTTTAGAAACTTACTATTTTTAGACAGCACTATTAAAATTGAAATTTGAGGCACTACCATTGGGTTTTCGGGGGTCAAACTTCATTGAGCAGAGCTCAATGCCATTTCACGATGTTGCCCTCGTTCTTAGCTTTCAAACGGTTCAAACGGTGAGTCAATTGGAGCTACGGTGCAAAAGTTATGGCTCCCAGAAGTTCTATCATCAATTGGGGTGGAACTGTCACCCGAATTGTCGCCTAAATTGATGCCTGGATCACCTAGTCATGAATTAAATCCCAATTTACACTCAGAGCAACCCCCATCCAAATCTAGACCTAGGTGGATATATAAATTTTATTAAAATTATGAGGAAAATAAGTGACTCACCCTAGAACTAATCATGGTTTGAAACTTGATTAGGTCTAGGTGACTTATAATTTTTCAATGTAGACCTATTCACTACTAAAACTGTTATTAGGAAAAGCATTCATCAGAGACCTCCCCTAAGACCTATTTGGGCTTCAAAATACTGATTAGGTCTTGGGGACCTAATAACTTTGAAAATATTTAAATTTACCTCTTAGAATCCTGATTAGAACTAGGAAAGATAAAAATGAAAAGATAGAACAAATCAGAGAAATTTGTAAGTTTTTCACTTGGATAAGCAAGATTTGTAGGTATGATATAGGGACTTAGAATTTATTTTGAAGAGAAGGTCAAAAATTATAACTTTATCAAATTCACCTAATGAACATAATGGATTAGATTTTATAGGCCAAAATGGTACAAAAATGAACATTGACATGCTAGGGTAAAATGAGAGACTTGAGCAAGCTATAGAACAATGGTCTAGAGACCCATCAACTGGGATAAGTTTTTTAATATTATTTTTTTACTTAAAGAGTAAAACATGAAAATTATCTACACAAGTAACATATTAGGGTGGGATAGGTATTTGGGATATAATAGGTACAAAAATCAAAATGATGCCCTAAAGTAGTTACAAGGAGATAAGAGAACAAGTAAGCAAGATTACTACATGGGTAAAAGTGAAATAAAACTCCACTTCAGGGCCAAGTGTTGTATATGAAACTTCACTATTCAGAATTAGTTGTCATAATGGGCTAAGTTTAAATAGATTTAATGGCATGAAAATTGAGATAACCTCCTATATTAGGCTAAGATATCTAGGCTTTAAATGCAAATTGGGAGGTCAAAACTCCACTTTTAGGCTAAGTGTAAAATATAAAATTGACTCAAATGGACATGGAATTTCCATGGTGATGGTTTAGAGTCTTGGTTTAGCATTAAAAATAATATGGACCATCAAATAAATTTAAGAGTGTTGAGACCAATTCACCATAAGTGAAACAAGAGGATAAAAAATGAAAAAAACGGAGGTTCCCTGATTATTGTAAGAATTAGGGTGTGTTGTGAAAGAAAAAAACAAATATTATTCATTGAATCTCATATCCTAAACATTTTCTAGCATGGTGATCCATATGTAAAAATTTGATAGATCAACTCACTCACCTTAACCAATAACTAGTCCAATTTGTATTTACTTTTGTTATTTTGTCTAATAGTTCAAAGCTAATCAATGTTACAACCATAATAAATATAATAGTGCATACATATTATTTCATTTCCACTCTAAGGTCCCTTATCTATTGATGACCCAAGTGTCTTATTATGATCACTACTTGATCAGGATATGTTATTATCCCCTTCCTAAGCAATATCAAGATAGTCACCCCATTGTCAACATTTTTGTTGAATCACCCATCTTTGACCAATCATAAACCATTTATGGTCCAGATTTATTTGATGGACCTGTATTTGACATAGGATCCATATTAAATGAGCACATATTTATAGATCCCATTATTATTCAACAACAATGCATTATTCATCCATTACCAAATGTACCCCATTTATGAAAATTCCTTTGTCCCAAATCCTTCATTTCCAAGTGAAAGATGAAAAAGGTATGTGTGGACAACATGATCCAATAGGCCCTATTTGTGGCTAAATTTACATTATAAATAAGTTCCATTTTAAAAACCATAATTATTATCATCACCAACATTAGAATCAGGGTCTATTTAAGAATGATATCAAAATTAAGTTTCATTCTAAAACTAATATTATATTTATTATCAAAATTAGAATCAAGATCATATTCAAATCCACTTGAGTTATAATCAAATTTAGACATAGAATATATTAATGGATATTATGACACTGTCTATACACTTTTACTAGATACAATTGAGTTAGAATCAACTATATAATCACCATACCTTAGTAGATATTATGACACCATTTACACACTTATATCAGATTTGATAGAAAAAATTTGTGATCCTTCCATGTTTTTTGAGGAAGTTTCTCTTAGATTGATGTAATTTTTTATATTATCCTTTATGAGGAGTATACATCCTTTTATCCTCTCATTCATATTACGCATTATTTTAAAAATAATTTCTCTAATCATTATATTGATATTCCACCTCACAAAACCACCAATTGGGACTGACTTAATGACACATTATTGAACTTATTCAATGGTGACATCTAAGTGGTAGAATTTTTGGGGAACCAAGATAGAATTCAAATATAAAAATAATATCCTATTAAAACCTTATTTGAGATGTTAGGGGATAATCAAAATTTAAACCCAGCATCTTCTAATGAAACCTTATTTAAGGTACTAGATAATAATCAAAATAAAAAAATGGAATACTTTAGTGAAACCTTTCTTAAGGTGCTAAGGGAAAATGAAAAATAATTATCAACATCCCTTATTGAAACCTTATTAAAGGCATTATTGGACAATCCAAACAAAAAAATCAAGAAGACATTGTTGGTCAAAACATCTTCAAGGCACCAATAGCTGAACTTATTTGTTTCACATTACTTGATGAAGACATAATTGAATCTAATATTGTCACAACCAATAATTCATAGATAAATTTAACATATCTTAGGCCTAAATAATAGAAAAATATTGTGGTCCTATTGAGATAAATTTCAAATGTCTTTGTCCCCACCACATCAAAAATCATGTCAAATTTGGAATCATCAACAATTTGTGTGACTAAAAATCCCAAGATTAATTTGTACCCCAACCATTATGAATTCCATTATGATCCTATTATTATTTCAAAACCTATATTCCAATACCAAATCATATCTATATTTTATTTCCTATCCTTAATTACCATTCCTAATGGCACTCATTTTTCTAGAGGCTAAAATTACATGTTGTCTAGAGGTTTAGAGGAACAAAAATCAACAACTAAATAAGATCACAATAGTAGAAATATATTTCACATCCAAATTAGGATTCATACACATTTACTACTCTAAATATGTATTGGTTATAAAATAAAGGATCCACATTATGAATCTCATAATCCTCCATTGAGTTTAGATGTTATAAAATCATATAAAATAATTAAAATAATAAAATAATCAAAAGAGAAATATAAATAATTCATTCAATTATGAAAACCATGCATATGGAACCTTGGGAAAGTACCATGATGAAAACTAGGTTTCTAGTGTCATGCATAGATAATTTTGTATTTATAAGTACTTTGAAACTTGGAGGAAACCTCATATGTATTGACAAACATTCCATTCCAGCCATTTTATCTATTCAATCGTATTCATCCTAGCCCATATTATTATGCTCACCATTCTCCATGTCCTAACCTTGTTATGGAAATAGAATTTATATTGAAACCCATTTGGGAAACATTTTGGCATATTACCTACAAGACACTTTGACAAATGGACACATTTTTTATTACTAGCATTAACCTTAGATACTCCTAGTACTTTCCCTCATCTTCACCCATGATTTTACAGCACTATCCATTCATCCTTCATTAATTATCTTCCATTTTAGAGGAACTACAATGACTTGAGGTCTGTTGAGACTATGTAAGTAGTGCTCAATTTTTGAGGTTAGCTCAACTACCCTTATTACTTTCTCTCAAATTTTTTGATAAATTTAAGACATGCTCTCATTGTTTTATAATCTATTATTTAATCCATGGTCTCATTGTTTTATGAGTTAATCCTACACTCTCACTATTTTGTGAGATACATTCCCATGCTCTAGATGTATTTCAATCTAGTCCCATGATCTCTCCATTTTATGATTCAATTATGAATCTATTAATCCTCCATTGATTTGAGATGCCAAAAAAACTAAAAATATTTTATAATATTCCAAAATCCTAAAAATCAAGAAAGGGATTAAAATCTCCATGAGAGATATAAAGCTACAAAATTCAAAAACATTTGTCTTATCCTAAATCCAATCATTATAATTGATTTTAATTGAGGTAATAATTGTATAAACCATTTGCGCATGTCCTTTCATAAATCACCCTATTTGATTCAAATCTAATTAGATCAAATCAATCCAAGGTCATAGTTTTTACTCTATTTGGGGAAATTTAAGCATGTAACTTAGTTTTGGGATGTTTCCTTCCAACTTCATTCCCTTACACGTATCATTTCTTGGGGGTACTATAAATTTATCAATATTATTTATCCTTCACATGTGGATTTTGAATTTATTAATTAATAGGATTATTACTATTAATTTTATATTGAATTTTTTGTATGTGTGTTTTCTTGTTTGCTTGTTTATTTTGTTTTATTGGTGTTGCCTTGACTTACTACATTATGCCAATAGGGTTATCATCATTGTGCATCATGTTAAATAGTTATATTTTATTCCATTTATTTACATATGTTAGCATCACCATAATGGTTTTTATCATTGCACATTATTATCAATTGTCTATTATATTAGGGGTTAGTTCTTTTGAATCATAGCTGGATCATCATGGTGTTTTATATCATTGTGCATACCATCATGTGCTACATCAAAATAAAGTAATGGTGGCCTAACACATGATGTCACAAAAAAAATGTATATTATTCATTACATAATCAATTGAATCACATGGCTAATCTATATGCTACTGATGACACATCTGCGAATGAGTATATAGAAAAATTCATAATCATTTATTTATCATTTTTATCCCACTTATTAGGATAAATACATTGGTATTAGGTTCATTTTTGGAATAATTAGGTATTTATTAGATATATGATGTATCTAAGGTCATATCTACCACCATTCTTCTCATTTTTATTCATTTATTTTCACCTATTTTGACAATAAACCTTTCTCCCACTTCTTGAGAGAACTACATCAACCTAGGTTCTATTTGGACTATGTAGATTGTTCTCAATAACTTTTAGTTTCTAGGGTCATATAAACCACCATTACCTCATATTATTAAACAATTATTATTTTATTCTAATCATATCTATCATAACTTTGTGCATTCTTATGTGCATGTATTTTTGCAGATTATTCATTCTTTGAAAATTCATTCTACAATCTACACTAGCATTGCCTACTCATATTTAATCTATGTAATAGGTTAAATCCTTAAGATATGTTTTATAGTTGATCAATTAATTACTCTATGAATTTTTCAAAACAAATATCCCCTTTAAAGGGGCAAACCATTTAGACCAATCAATGATTAATCTTCCCTATTGGGGTACATCGTCAGGGGCATAACCCTATATTATGTATTTGGTACATATATATCCCTATATATATTATATATAGGATCTATATATGCCCTATATATTACCTATATATGATCTATATAGATCATATATATGCCCTATTAGGATATATACAGGATCTATATAGTACTTATATAAGATCTAAATATATCCTATATATGCCCTAATAGGAGTTAGATAGGAGTGCCACATAGAATGCTACACATTATGTGTAAGGCCAATAGAATTTTTTAATTAAAAACTTGGTGCTACAGGCCTAAGATGATGAATCCATCATATTAGGTCTATAATCTAATGTTTTTAATTTAAGAATGTTTGATTACAATGATTTGTTGGATCGATGAACATCCCAATTTAGGTCTCGTGCTTAATCAGTTCTCTCCTCTTTGGGGAAATTGAATTATTTATACTTTCTTCTAATTCCAAGCCTATATCTTTCACCCTATTTTGGGTAAGTTAAAGTGTGATAATTTTATTTGGATGAATCCTTCCTAATTCCCCCCTTTGGGGTAAATAAGTTTTCCACTCTATCATCATTGGATACCTAAAATGAAAGCATCAACTCATTTAGATTAACATCATCCATAGGTTAATTTCAATCTCATTCTTGATTCTTCCTCCCTTTTTTAAGATTCCATCCATGTCTTTCATCCTTTAATTCCCTCTCAAGGGGAAATCATGGGTCACTAATTATTTTCTTTATCTAATTTTTCAACTTCTTCTTAATGACTCTTTCATTCTTTGAAAATAAGTTACTTATTATGTGTACCACAACACCTTATTAAATAAGAGGAAAATGTAGACACTTCATTTTAATCACTTCCATGTATAAATTGTAATTGGAACCACTTTCTACAATAACACATAAATCTAGCTATAAATTGTCAATTCAGCTAATTATTTACATAATTAATGATTTAATAGAAAATTACAATGACATGTCCCTTATTGAGGAATGCATCCTATTACAACATTTAATTTTACATTAGCATCCCAAATTAAATTGACTCTTTTAAAGTGTTATTATAGGATAATTAAATGAATATTCTATTGGCAAAAGAACATTGTGAATGACCACTATTATTATAATTAAGTATTAATTCTAATTAATTAGTCAAATCTTCTTATAATGGAAAATTACATGGATTTGGAATTATCTATTTTATAAGTGCATAAATTTAATTATTTCCTCACCCAATATGACATTATCATACCAAGTGTGAACATAAGATGTCTTACAAGCTCTTACACCCCTCTTACACACTCAATGAGGGGTAATGATTTGAATCTCTTACATTTATATGACATAATCCATCCATTTTACTATACACTTTGTCTCTCTCATTTATGATAATGGAGGAATAATATTAGACCCTTGATATTCATCTAAATATTAATGATCCTTAATTATTTTCTAACTCTATAAATGAAAGGGTCTTCACACTCTTCATAATGATCAACCAGTGCAACAAATTTATGCCAAATTTTAAGTCCATCACTCAACAATTATTAAAAATTTCCTAGCCAAAACCAAGTTTAAACAAGGGGAAATGTTTCCCATGCATGGGTTTGAAATTATCAAATATCTCTAGTCTATTAGTTGAGCACATATCTCTTTAGACCAACTAAAAAGTGGTGTCTTTCAAGGAAGGTATAAAATTTGTCTTTTATCTGATATTTATTTCCTCATTTGATATTATTTATCAATCTTAGTGGATAGGCTTAGGGTGTTTTGTTCTTCAATTTATTTTGAATTTTCATTCAATAAAAATGATCTAAACCTCTTTGTATTCCTATTATACAACATTTACTTTGATTCAAAGAATCCAAATGCACCAAGACTAATATTATCACTTACCATTCAAAAATTATTTTGGCAAACCCTTTTAGGATATTTTTTGTCAATTGTATGCAAGAAGTGATCTTGATCATTCTAAATTTTATGGAATCTAATCTATGAAAATAGGAATTCTAATCTAAGAAAGCATGTAATCTACTCTAATAAAGTAAGAAATCTTATCTAACCCTATTACTAATCTAGAACTCAAAATCATTCTGATATGTTTCTAGTTGGAATAGCCATGAAATAATGTTTCAAAAACTACCCATTAACCAAGAACATTAAATCATTACTTTGAAGTTCATTTAAGTGAAAAATATTCTTACCCATAATTTTAGATATCTGATATGTCCTAATACATAGGGGATTAAACTTGTCATGTTGTCCCATCTTTTCATATATTTTTATCTCATAGGAGCACTAAGTCTGAAATTTTAAAAACATTTATTCTTGTCTTTCATCAAACCACCTCTTGATAATATCCTAATGTTTTATAAAGTTATGTAAAACTTATATTTGTGCATCTTCCATTTTGATAATGTCTAGTAACTATAACTTAATTATTTCATCTTCTTCCATATACTCTTGCATGAATTGGTATGTTATAAAGTTAAGATTAATTGGAAACACATGATACTACCCATATACCAATAGGAAATGGAAAGCCTTAAGGGCATGTTTGTGTTTTATCTTGTCTACCCATAATTAATACTTTAGAAATAGATGCAACTATCTTGGTTATATCCTACTAATTTATTTATGTCATCCATCAATTTATAATTAGTGATGTTGTGTGATATACACACACACACACACACACACACACACACACACACACACACACACACACACACACACACACACACACACACACACACACACACACACACACACACACACACACACACACACACACACACACACACACACACACACACACACACACTTATTTTTAAAAAATATTCAAAATATGACCCATTATTGTTGAAAATATTTATATGGGGTCCAATAAACCATAAAAATTCATGATATAAATTTATTCATGAAAAATTCTAAGGTTGTCTTCAAAATTCTAAACTTACAAAAATTTAAACTATGAAAATCAAAGCTTAAACATATATTTTAAGTTATTTTAAATATTAGGTTTTCATATATTTTGATTTATGTATTATTTTATATTCTATCCACCCATGGTCCCTAAACACTTTCACACTTGAAAGGGGTGTTTTTCTTACAAAACTGGTTGAGTATGACCTTTTTTCAAGGACTTTACTAATGTCTATTTCATTGGGACCTTAGGCATGCTGAATGACTTAGGTTGGCATGTTTTCCATCAAAGAGTGCATCTAAATTCTTACATAAAATAATTACAACCTTGTAAAATTTTCTATTCCATAATTATAGGTTTTTAAATATGTCCATCAATGCAAATATTGTCAACATCTTACATAGATTCATGTTTAAATTTGAGTCTTTTAAAGGTAATTCAATGAGAAATGTGACAAAATGGAGTTGTAAAAAGTTATCAAGGTTCATAATTCCTAATTATAGCATAAATAAAATTCTAAAATTACAAAATGAATGGGGTTATCATTAAAATAAAATAGGTCTAAGGGTTATTACCCATACCTTGAAGGTGGGGTTAATTCATTAAGAAGCCAATTAAAGTTTTTAAAGTTTCATTGTTCCTCTATTACACCTCAATGACCATGTTTAACATGGATTTTACTTTATTTAAATATTTACACCTTATTAATATATTCAACATACCCCCATACATTCAATGAAACCTTTGTCTCATCTAAAAGGGAGTGTTTCATCATAATCTTCAAGTTAAAACCTATTTAAACACCTAAATGCCTCTCAAAGAGAGTTTTTGTAGGTCTTCTAGGTGAATATTAGTTGGTGGAAAGTCTCAAGTGTGGAATATCTATTAAAATAAAATTATCAAGTTTATTAAGTCAATATTGATCATAAATATCATTTAAAATCCTAGTTTTGTTCAAATAAATATTAAGCAAGAAGGGTTCAAAATGAAGATTGAAAAGCTAGTTCTAAAAGGCAAAAGTTTACAAGTTTTGAGTAGGAAAGACCAAATATTTTAGATGTTTTCATATTTATGAACATGTATTAGGATTTAATACACCATTTTAAAACCCTTTTTTTATGTTATGATTGTGGGTGAGTTGCACAGATTTCTTAAATCAATATACAATTAATTTGCAGGCTTCTTCTCACAAATCTAGATTCATAATCATATGATCTCTCTATCCAAAAAGTGCATGGATACATATAATGTTTATTTATATTAATTAATATATTATGAAAACTTCCTATCATCCTAAGATGCACCAAAAATTGATGGAACACATATCTAGTTGTCTTCTCCAAAAAACATAGAGATTGTGAGGGTTTCTTATAAATCACACATTCTCTCTATCTTATACAAATTCATGGGTTATATAAAAGATAATAATTATTTTGGATGATTTATAAGCCTCTATTATTGGATATTAGAGTGTATAATAATCTTTAATGAACATTGCTCCCAATAAAAGACTACAAAAGGGCCTAAAACCTCTCTTAAACCCTAGGGTTCAAAAGTGCAAATCACAAGCATTTGGATTATATTCTAATAAACAGATGAGAATAAAATTATTTAAAATTAATAATAATATCTCATATTATATTTATAGATTAAAAAAATTAGGCCATTTAATCCATTGGTATTTAGATTTCAAAGGAGTTTTAAGCATTAGAAACCTTTATAGGCCTCCAAGCTCAAGAATGAAGTTTTCAATGCATTTTTTGAAATGTTTTTCCTAATGAAAAGGCTTAAAACAAGACCAAGATCCATATTATCACTCTTAATTAATTATAATTATCATGAACACTCTTTATATCCTTCTTAACATGTTAATGAATTTTTAATTTAGAAGAGATATGTGTAGATCTACAAGCATGAGGAAAGGTTTTCAAGTGTTTGGGAGGTTTTCTCTTGATGGATGGATCCTCAAACATAGCCAAAAACTCCTATTATTTAATTATATACTTTAAATAAATTGGTTTCAAACCTATTATAGTTCAATATATATGTTTTTAGATATTTTAAAGTGAATAAAGATATATAGGTTTGCACACCAGGAATATAATTCTTAACATAAGTTGCAACTCTAGGATAAGAACCATGATTTCATTACACTTCAAAGAATTTAATTATTAAATAATGTGATGATATATAGGCCTCAATTTTATCCTTGAATTACATGATCTCTAAATAAGGTATAAGCTCATATATATCCTTCTCAAGCTTCATCAAGGCTTCAATCTTGAGATGGCCTATGCAGGCCTACAAGCATAAAAGAATGAATTTATTAACATGTGTTAAGTATTATCACTTTATTTTAAGGTTTAAAAAAAATAAAATAACTTTAATTATATCTCTAAACCTATTCAATAAACTGATATACCATGGATCCATCGTCAAGATTCTTAATGAGAGGTTGAATTTGAAGAAAGATCTTGTAGGTCATTTAGAAGGTTAGTTTTGATGATTTTGTCGATTTAAAAATCCAAATAAAATATTGGAGAAAATATTTATTATTTTATAGGTCTAAATTAAAAATTAATCATATCTTGAGACTGTCTATAACTCAAGATTAAAAAAATAGTAAATAAGCCTGTTTATTTCCCTAAAAATCCTAGTTTGCATAAAAAAAGCTATAACTTGAGTTTTGAGCCTCTAAAAATAATGAAATTTGAAATATACGTAGGTGGTAATGTCATTATTATTATAAAAGTGTTTTCATGTCTTTACAAAATTTTAATGTAGATAAAACATTAAAATATAGTTTGTAAGACTGTACTTTTGTAGAAAAGGCTTGTCTAGACACCCTAAAACCTCTATCACTTGAAAAATACTTACCCAAAATATTTGAAAATTGGAGGGTAGATGAATGAGAATGTATATTTTCATGTAAAATTTATTTCATAAAAATTTTATAATTATATATCAATGTATTTTGAAAATAAATGTCTATAGTTAGTGTTAAGGAAGAAGTGTTGAACAATCAAGAAGCTCTCAAGCAACATTATGTTTGTAACCTATTAGATATTCAAGGTATAAAATGATAGAGTTATAATTAATGTTAAGTAATATTATAATAGAGTTTAAAATCCTATTTTAGGGATTAATATGACTAAAATGTAATTTTATGGCTCTTAAGCCTCCATGGTAGGTTTGTAAATAAGTTTGTAGAGTTCTCATGGATAGTGCACATGACTTAAACTTCAAAGTGGGTCTCCTCAAGCCATGATCCTACATATAGGCCAATAATATTTTTAATTAGGTCATTATAAAGTTTGAGACATCTTAATAAGTCATAAAATAATCTATAATTCCATTGTGAGATGGGTAAGTTGAAGACCTAACAAGCAATTTTAAGAGGATACAAAGTTTTTGGTGAAGTGGAAGATAACTTGAGGAAATAAATTTATAGAGGATTACATTGGTAGACTCTCCATCATGATAAAATAACCCCAAGGAATGTTAAAATAAAAATGATGTAAAATTTGAAGGCAACTCAATTAAGTGCAATGATCTTGTTGGGTAAGTAAATTAGATAAAACATGGTTATGGACTGATCAGAACTTGTAGGCCTAAAATCAATATTATTAGGAGGTTACAATCATATAATAAGTCTACAAACAATAATTAAAAGGAATAACAATATAGATAATCCTACAAGTGAAAATATCAACCCTTAAAACCTTCTACATGAACTTTAGACTTGCAACCATTCCCAACAATGCAAGCATGAAAAGATGATGTTCTCCAAGGATAGTTGTGAAAGGATTGTAGGCAAAAATCATGTGTCAACATTTAACATTATGATAAATATTTACATAGAATACAAGGGTGAATAATGGAATTGTCAAATTTTAATAATATAGACTAAAATCTCAAAGAGTCTCATGAAGAACTAAGGAATGATTTAGCCCTTAAACCTTTCATGAGAACCATTACATGAGCTACAAGATGATCTCAAATTGATTATGATCATGAAACTTATCAAGAATTAAAATGATTAAAATGAGGATTATTAAGACCATGAGGTGTTGTAAATTGATTATACAAACATCTAAATCCTCCATGAGATGTTAATATATGTAAGTCAACCTTCAAGGTCAAAGGTGGCATATAAATTCTTCCTTCAAGTCAACCATGCAATAGTTTTGGCATGCAAGAATGAAGAGAGAGGTGAGTGAGGGAAACAAATTAAGGAGTTTTAAAAGAGGATGGAACAACCATTTAACCAAATTCACTATATCAATAACTCAAAGAGATAAAAATAATAAGTAATCAATCCCTTATCTCCACTCCTTTGCCAATTTATTATTAAGTATCATCAAGATAAAAATTTAATGTGTTGAATAAATCCTAATGGCCACATATTTTTTAGTTTTTTTTCTCTTAAATTGATTGATTAATGTTGTAACAACTACATTTATGCATCTGAGTTATGATTTCATTTTATCCTCTATCCCTTACATCTAATCCTATAAATTGGTTTGGAAATGCCTTTATTTATATCCCTCTACTATTTTTAATGAGACTCCATTCATTTTAGAACTTGAATTACTAGATTTTAAGCCTTAGAATTAATAAAGAGACTAATTTTACCTTCTTCATACCTGAATTTTATGTGATACTAGTGTTTTTTAGATATATACTTGTAGAATAATCATTTTATCTTGTATATGTCCATTTAATTTCACCAATATGTAAGAAATTTCATATTTTCATGCCACATGTTGTGTTAGAGTTGGTTGGATAAGTAATTAGATGTCAAACATGGTTAATTGTGTCTCAAATAGGACCTTTTATCTATCTTCCTTATAGTCCCATCATACGCCATTACCTTCATGTGAAATATTGGTGCATGGAAACCTAAGTAGGAGAATGTGTAAGACAATTTCATCCTCTTGTTAGTCATATTGTGTTGTCATAATCAAGTAGAGGAGGAAAAATATTGGTGCATCACCTCATATTTAGTTTTTAGTTTCTCTTTTATCCCTTTTCCCATCAATAGTAGAGTGGGTTTAGTTAGATAATTGACCAAGGGAACCAATCCTCTCTAGAGATTCACCCCTCATACAAGGTCAACCACAACTTGAGGGGTGTTTCCATTATATTGGCTATAGGAAGAAGCCTTGAAACCACTTATCCAAAGGGTGGAATGTATACTAATAACATGTACTAATGTAACTAATGTTTTCATCTTAGTGTTCCTATATTTTTTGAATTATTATAAGACTATCAACATAGATTTGTTAATCATTGAATATTAGGCCCCACCCTTATTTTCATAAAATTAGTACATGTAGTATCATCATGTTACTTGGATCCTTTATATTTCATAAAATTTTCTAATTCCACTAAGTCACTGAGCTTCAATACTTTGACAGGTGAAATTCATATCTTACATGGATATTTTAGATTTCATGGAAATTTTATAAGTGTTTGAAGTCTTTGAGATCTGATAATAGGCCATGTGTCACATTTCATTTACATGGAACCATAGAATCTTTAAAATTAAAGTTAATCATTTAATGGTTTTAAGTTCTCGTATTCTAATGGTTCTGAGCTTCTAAGTTTCGAGCATTCAAAACATGCCATATTATCATCAATTTAAAACCATAAAAGGATTAACATAGTATAATGGTTTAAATTTCCCACATTTTAATGGTTCTAAGATTAATATTCCTAATAATTTGACACTTATAAAATTTTCATTTATCCAAAACCATAAAGGGATTAAAGAAAATTCGATCATTCAATGGTCTTGTGGCTCGAAGTGTCCATGCCTCCAAGGCCCCAAGATAGTACCACATGTTGACATTATATTACATAGATGTACATAGTTCAAAATGCTTAACCACCTATATTCCCATGCCTTTGAGTCCTCATAGGTCTAAGGTTACTCCTCATGGAATAATTATGTTAACTTATAACCCCATTGTATATAAAGAATATATGTAGATCTAAAGGCCTGAGTGAATGACAATTAGAGAAGTGTCACAATCTATGAAACTCAGGATCAAAGTATACATAAATGTGTTTAAAAATAAGGAAAATAAGTGAGTAAGCATGAATTTGACAAATATCTAGAACATGATGACTAGACACAAAGTTAATGAATTGTTGACATCTAGAAAATAAGTGAAACTACCAAATTTTATTGTCACATTTGAATTGAAATGGGAAAAAAATCAAAAGGTTGTTATTTACATTGATGAGACATGCATGTATTCAAGACTCAGATTTTTAAGCAATATATATGAAATCTAGTTGAAGTTGAGTCATTTCACCATCAATATATCGATATAAATTCCCATATAATGGCCTCCTCTTTAAATCAAGCATGTGTTCAATTCCCATCATCATACTCTTGTGCTAGAAGTGAAGAATACATGGAAAATGTTGGATAAAACTACCCTCAAATTAAATTTTCTTCACTATTCAATGTTATGTAATGTTATAGAGTCCATAGTACCCTAATATATGCAAGACCAATTATCTTCAAATTAGAAGTAATATATCAAGGACCTGATGCCCATTAAAACATAAGGTATCCATCTAGTATTTTAAAAACTAGAGGTAAACCCTTGTAGAGACATGATTAGAGGTTTATTTTTCAATGAAACATCTTATGGGGATTTTTTTCATATTCGGACAATAAAAAATGTAGCTACGATTATTTTTGGGAGGGATTTTGAAAGACTTCCATGTCATGATACCACCTATAACCAAGTTTTGGATAATTTTTGGCTCAAGCATAACATAGTAGATGGAAAACTAAAAAAGTTGATGGCTAAGGGCTAGAGACTGAATCCCAAGGGAGGCATTTCCACCAATTGCATTGTCAAATTTAGAATTGGAATTAGGATAGTTATGGAACTCCTAAATAAACTACTTGGTTTTGAAAGCATAATGTATGTGAAAGTGGAATGGGTCCCTTTCTTGGACATTATTTTAACTTTAAACAAGTTAGTTACCCTGGGGGAAGTCATAACTACAAGATTGAAAACATAAATGTTTTATCTTGATCAAAGGCCAAATGATGGAAATTTTAATATGATGTCATACCTATTAGATGC
Source organism: Torreya grandis (assembly GCA_037957365.1). Taxonomy (NCBI): domain Eukaryota; kingdom Viridiplantae; phylum Streptophyta; class Pinopsida; order Cupressales; family Taxaceae; genus Torreya; species Torreya grandis. Next base: position 2,839,392 of record JARHVA010000972.1, read on the forward strand.
AATCCTAGGCATAATTCAAAGGACACATGGGGAGTTATGGAAACCTTAAAGAGAGTATTTAGGTATTAGAATCTATGAAGGATACCCTTTCATGTTTATATATAGATTTAAAAATGAAATCTCAAAGGGTATGTGAGCATATTTATCCTTAAGTTTATTAGGGGATTCATGGCATGAAAATACCTTTGTTGTCTAAAAATATAATAAGCATTGGAAAAATGGGGTATTATTGGTACTACATTAATTGTACAGTCATTACAATTTAATAGACAAGGGCAACTCCTCTATTTCTACCATGCCACATCCCAAAAAATAATTGTAGAATGGGAGGTGGATTTTCAATGCTATAATAACATTGAAAAATAACTTGGCCTAAAAACATCAGGATTATTATTATAAAACTCTTATAATTATTATATAACTTCAGTTTTTGGATAATTCGCATCTCCACCAAGTTGGAAAATTTAGATCCTAATACATTCTAAAGGTGGACCAATTCAATGAATGGGACCCCAAGAATAAAATTAGGATATACCTTAGGAAGCTCAAGGAAAATTTTAAAATGAACATTTCATATTATCACTAATAATATGATCATGATAATGTTTTTTTAATTCATCTAATGATATTGAGGTATGGACAAGGATGAAAGATAAACAAATGTCTATGACTTTTGCTCAAGCTCTTTAATAAAACCCTAAGATTATCAAATAACAAGTTAAGGAAATAGAAGAATAAGAATAGAGATCATGGATCCATTAGTGTCCTCTAAATTATCCACATGATTCAAAATGGAAAGACCAACCTCCTTCTCCTACTAGATAACAAATAGATTTACAAAGGGAGAGTCTAGCATCTAGAGGGAGTATAATTCCAAAATAAGGAGAGAATTTATAAAAGGCCTCCCCCATCACCATTTTACCTCTTCATATTTAGATAATACTAATGTATTTTTGGTAACAACTAATAAAAATGAAAAAATTACACCTCCTCAAGACCAATAGAACAACACATCTACCATCACTTAAAACTGTTACCTAAGTTAGTCTCCTTGAGGTTCTTGTTGATAAATTTGAACTCAAATGTTAAATTATCACCCATAACTCTTGAAATTTTTATTTTTAGGACATTATGTACTTATTTAGTCATGAAAATATCCAAATTATACATTTTTTAGCATTTTCAATAGGCTTCTCAAGTGTTTCTAGTAATTTTAGTGTTAAAAAGGTCTATTTTGAGGCCATCCATACAATTCTCAAGGTAAAATTGAGAATAAATCATCTTAATGACCTTATTTATCCATTAAAATTTCAAAAAAATATTTATAAGACCTTTTAGGTCTTAAAATGAAGAAAACTAATTTGTCTCTAATATCAACCTCTTTAGTAGCTCTAGAAGCGCAGTTTTCAAGTGCTTGATACAGACAAAAGAGAGAGATTTATGAGATAAATTTTTTGACACTATTAGGGGTCCTAGTAAAATTTAAATTATTGGAATTTTGTTTCAAAATTATGGCCTATTATTTATTAAAAATTGCTAAGAGTAACATCAGGTTACTATGGCCTATTCATCTGAGAGGGGATTGTTATTACACCTATTTATCCACTTTATAAATATATGGAGAGGAATAGTTTTTAAGAATGATTTTTTAGGTAGCTTATATAATTTTAATTTTGGTTTCATTAGGTAAATTTTTTAATAAGGTACATATGGCATAGAACTAGTTTCCTATAATATACTTATGAATGGTATGTTTGATCAACTTTGGAGCATGATTTGAGCTGTAATAAAGTGTGTTAATATTCATGGGTTATAAATTAAATACCTATTTCATTTAAAACCTAATTAATCCAAGAAAAGGTTCATAGGTACCTAAAATAATTATCTAAGGTAACAAGGTGACTAAAGACACTCTTGGGAGAAAAATATTCAGTTTAGAGCCTCAAATGGCTAAAATATCACTAAAGGACTATATGGTACTGGGTTTTCATCTTATGAGATATTATCAAAGACTTTATATTATTTTGAATGTTTTATTAGGGTGAAAAATTATTTTTCAAGGTGATATAGGTACTTAAAAGAGGTATGAGTGCTTATACGGTTCACAAGGTTCATCAAAATCATGAAGAAAATTAGCATAGAACTCAGTTTAATAGAGTTTAGGTAAGTTTACATTGTTTAAGGTAATAGGTTATTTCCTGTTTCCATAATTTTCTAACCTCATTATGTCAATTTAATGAATTATAAATGAATACTCAATAATATATATTTCATGAAGGTATATTTAATATTAAAGTGACTATTGACCTCAGTCCGTACAAGCATTCATCCTCATCTACAACCATGAACTATACCTCAGTTAGTCAAGATTTGAAGAGTGAGTTTTTTTTAGGGTTATAAGAATTAAAATCAATTCTTATTGGTTTGAATATAGTGTGAATATTTTATAATTTCCTCCATTTAATATCAAGATTAGGTTGATAAGTCAAACAATATAAAATCCATCTACATTCTATACAAGTACAATGTACCTACAACCATCCTATTATTGGCTCAAATAATGAAGTAAAGGAGAGGTTGGATCTTAATAGAGTTGATGGGTTTATGTGGTCTTATGAATGATATCAATGAATATAGAGAATTAAAATGGATAGATCATAGAGTATCTCTTTCACCTCTCTCTCTATTCAAACATACCTACAAGAAGCATTAAATACACCTATAGTCAACTAGGAGTAATGAAGTCAACTAAGATTTTCAAAGATTAAGGTTTATGACAATGGAGAAGGGAGGTTTTAATTTTTTGTGAATGTTCTCATATTTTAATAAAGGTTTTTAAGTCTTTTCAAGGTCTTATAACAATTAATGTTCACCTACAATAGATAATATCCTACAATGATATGCACCCAAAATATAGTCAAAGACATGAGTGAAGTATGGACCTTAAGATTGAAAATGGAAATGAGGATTATAGATAAAATTTAGTTCTATAAGGATGAATTTAATTTATTTCCATTTAATAATGTCCTTTACAACATGAGCTTAATCACAAGCACTATTTACCTACAACCATAGTGATTGAGACCTACATCCAAGTCAAGATAAAAGAACACAGTTAGCTTTTTTGTAAACCACAAGGAGTTTGTAGGGACAAAGGTAAGGGGTTTTATTTTAAGATAATTTCATGAAGGGATATATTTTCTTAACCTATGTCATAGAACTCTAATTCTACCTAGTTCCCCTATATACACCTAGAATCAATAGCTAATGCTTACCTATAGCCAGCTTGTAGGGATTCAACATGGTTTTTATGGACAATGAGTGGAAGAGTTCAAAGGTAAGATTCAAGGATTGTAACATAAGATCAAGCATGATTTGGAAAAAAAACTTCAAAAGTGTTTTACAAGGTAGTAACCTACATTTAGAAAAGAAGACATAATCAAGTCTATATGAGACATGAATTTATTTTATATTGGGTCAAAGAGGTTGTAAGAGAATTATGGGATGAATCTTCAAGGCAAAAATATGACTTGGTTGATAGATAAAATATATCATGTAGAAACTAAAGGAAATTAAATCATCTAACCTCTTTCTATAGTCCATATAAACCTTCCAACACCACCTAGAGTATTGTGTACTTGATGAGCAATGAGAGAGGTGGTAAATTGTGTTTATAAAGGTTATTAAGGTTTTGAAATATATTTTAAATGGTAACCATGTTCAAGGAGTTTTTAAGAGTTAGGAACATAAAGGATAAGGCTCAAAACCTCACATAGTGAGAGACCTAAATAGTCACCTATAGTAGTAAAGTGAAGAGATACAATTACTTGTGTGCTTGAGATCATGATAAAGTCATGTAAATAAAGAGAAGAGACTAAGAATATTTGAAGTTTTTATGAGTATAATTGAAACCATAATAAAATTTTTGATCATATAATAAGATAATTAGTTATATATGTGAGCTCCTAAAAACACCAAAGAACACAATCAAGACCATCCTAAGCAATCAACTATAGGTAGCCATAAAAACAAGTTGGTCTTAAGTCAATACAAAGATGGGAGGAAAGGTTTTTGAATGCATGTAAACCTAAATAAAAAATTTATAAAATTCTTGGACCATATTAAGGGTTATAATTTTAGTTATGAGGTCCTAAACTCAAAGGACACAGTCAAGACTGCCCTAGATAGTCACCTAATTCAAAAGAGAAGATAGGCAAACCTTAAGTCTAAAGGGCAATGTTTGAGATGATGGGGACACTAAGGTCTATATTAGTTAATAAATATAGTTAACTAAATCATTTAAATATAATTAATATGATGTGGAGTATTGAAAAAAAAAGATTCAAAACCTCATACATAGTTAGTGAACAAACACACAGTCATTAGCAAGCCTAGGGGCAATCTTGAGAGATTGGTGTCTTGGGGACTCTGTAGGCATGACCATGTGTTGGAATTTGGTAATAAAGTCATTTTGATTGTTTTAATAAATTAATTACCACTTTATGCTCACACTAATAGGGTACATACCTATTTTTTTTTATCTCATACCTTGCCCACTCCATTGGCAAGGGGAAATCATGAGACTAAGGTGTAATTTGGTCTCAAAAAGAAAAATAAGCATTTAAAAAACTCATGAGGTGTATTTGGTTCAATAAAAATTCATGAATACTATCTAAACACACTTCAAAGTATAAAAAACACTTAGGTTTTAGCCCAAGAGCCATTGAGGGCTAGCAAAGAGAGATAAGCCCATAATCCCAAGTACTCTAATCAATGTACCTTGAGAATAAAAAGGTGTGATGAAGACTTATAGAGCATATATAATCATGGAGAGGAATTTTTTTAAGGTATATGATGCTCTCCCAAGATTAAGATGAAGTTTTAGGACCCAAAACTCAAACTTGACCTCTTTTTATCCTCAAGAGAGCTAAGTAAGCCACTTGAGGAGCAACTTCAAATACCCGTAACATATATCACACCTTTAATGGGATATAGTGGTGTTTTTATGTGTTATATGGGTCCCATAAAAATAATATTTTAGAATTCAGGGAGAGAGAGAGAGAGGGGGGGGTTGTTCTTTATGAATAATTGTTAAGACCCCAAATGGGTCTTAAACCATCCTAAAACACTAGGTATGACTAGTTTAAAGAGACATACTTTGAATTCACATAAAATTACACAATTTTATATTAAAATATATTTGATTTTTTTATGACTCTGAGGATGTTCTCCACATGTTTGTTTTTTTTTACATCACTTATATGGATTGCTTCAAAAACCCTATTTTTCATGATTTTTGGTGTTTTTCAAGTGTTCTGAGAAAGGGAGAACTTCTAGATAATTGGATAAGATTATTTTGGAGTTTTTATAACTATTAAATCTCAAAAAAATGCATTAAAGACTTTGGAATTTTCCAAACTAGGAACATTTTTCAAGGCAGTCCTAAATAGGCTCAAAATAAACATAAGAAGCAAGGTGGTTTCATGGTTTGCATAATTACATAATGTCTCATGACCCAAAATTTGGAATAGAGTATTTTATTATCATATATAATGTTAATCAAAAACTTTTGGATAGTTTCACATCTATGGGTGGTCATTTGGATCAATTTTCTTTATCTAGACCTAGGAGGCCTAATTAGGCCTAATTGAAGAAGAAAATGAAGGAAAATGAGTACTTCCACTTGGAGTCTGATAATTAAATTTTGTTTGGAGATGTAAAGGGATAAATTTTACTAAATTTTTTTCCCAATTTTCCAATTTTTTTCATATAATATTCTATAAAAGGATATTTTTAGGTTTTAGGGCTACAAAGAAGGGTTGCTTAAGTATGCTAAATGAGAAAAACTAAATATTCTAGGATAATTTATGGTTAAAAATGCATTTTTTAGGTATTATTTCATGATTATAATACATACATGGTGTAATTTTTCTTGGTATAATGCAAAAAATCAATTTCTCTCTCTTAAGCCTCTTTGCTTATGAAGGAGTTAAGTAGTCAAAATGCCCAAATTAATGCATAAGATTTTAAAAGTTCCTCCTCACCTTACATGCCACTCCCAAGTTTTAATAATTCATTAATTGGTTTTAATAAGGTTTAAAATTAGAATAAGTTGTAAAGACTCCTAACAAGAGCTTGTCTCCTTCTAACACCTAGTGTGTTGAAGAAGTCAAACTTGCACTCAAAGACCTTATAATAACCCTAAAAAGGTGAGAAATCCTCATTAATTTTTTAATAAGGTTTTAAATAAATAATTTTTCAATTTTTCATGACCTAATCTCAAGGATCAAAGCCTATTTTCAATGAAATTAATTCTTGACCAAGGATATAGGGGGTTGTAAGCAAAGATTTAGGAGGTTGTGTTTTTTAAAGACCAGAAGTGAATGATCAAGACTCCTTAAACATTAAATATATGTATCAACATTAAAATATATGCCATTTTCTAAATTTGGATGAAAAATAATCAAATAATACTATGTATTAATTTGGAGAAAGACTAAATCAATGTTTTATTTCCTAGTTTTGGGTACTCTTAGCTCCTTCTCTCTCCTCTCTCTCATTATCTCTATATGTAAGCCAATTTTTTTGATTTTAAAAATATTTAACTTATGTTTTGGCAAGGCCAATCTCATTAAAAAACTTTTACTTTCCTATTTGAATGAATAAGTCTAAATTCATACCTCCTCAAAGCTTATTTTTAGTGTATTTTCATGGTTTGTTGATGAATGATAGTGATAAAATACACTCCCTTTCATTTTATCCTTTCATCCTTACTTATTTACATTTTTTATCTCACCCTTATAGTTTTCATAGTGTTATTTAATCATCTTTCATGTATTTTAAGTGCAAACTTTCTTTAGTGTCTTTGAGAGACCTATTAAACACGTGTCTTAGATCATACATTAAACCTGAGCCTCTATATGAAAAATTGATTTTTTGAGACTTCCATTTGAGAAGTGTAATTAGGTTTATGTTATTATTCAACCTTATTAGTGCATATAACATAAGTGGATGTCATATTTTGGTGTATCACCCTAGTTAGATAGGTTTTCCCTTTAGTTTACCTTCTTCCCTTTTCCCTTGCAAGATGGTAGTGTAGAGTAGCCATCCTAATTGATACATCAAGTGGAGATATCCCTTAGAATATAGATATTAAATCCACCTATTATGCCACCCATATCCTAGGATTATCTCCATGTTACTTCAGACTATGAAGGCCTAAAGTTACCTTCACAAGTTTTTGACATGTCTATTGGGACCAAAGTCCAAAGTAGTGAATGATGGTTGGTGTTTTTCTTATATTGATTAGGCTTTAGAGGGATTCAAAACATAAATGGCATCTTCAATTTCTATTAGTTTGTTCTATAATCCTAAGGACATTTTAAAAGTAATTGAATCTTCATTTCACCATCTTGATGGTGCTTGTATGGCTTACTTTGAAGAAAGTAATAATTTCATGAAATTTGATGGTCCTTATCAACCTTTTTATCATCCCAATCAACCTTACCAAGAGTAGTATTAGTCCAATAATTTTTATTGTCAAGATTATGATGACTCATATCAACTTTATAGTGACTCTTAACACCCTCATTATGAACTTGGTTATGTGCCTAAGTGACCTTGTCAAGACTTACAATAGTCATATTTACCTCCTCCTACTCCATTTACAACTAAAAATCATGATTCACGTACCCTATCCTTGTTGGAATTTAGGCCAAATATTTTAAAATTTGAAGGGGTGATGAGAGTGTGGGATAAAGAGTTACATGTGATACCCTTTCACCTCATAAGGAATATGAGAATTACTATATAGATGTTGAGAGATAAATAGACAATAGTTAGAGAGAAAAAGTCACTATGTCATGACTTATGAGTTGTGGGAGATGATAACTATGATCTAATGGTGGGTATATATGTTGATGAGATGGGATAATCAAGATATCCAACCCAAATCACCTCAACCATCACTTCCTACCCCTGATCGAACTTCTTGTGTTCCAAGTTTTCTCCCAGCTTCACCTACCCTTCCTCAAGAGAGCAAGCTTATACCATCTTGGAGGCATTTTTAGGATATGACTTCCAATTACACTATGCCAAATCTTATGGATTAATCTATTGATCCTTCCCATATGTCCATTCAAAATTAGAGCTATGATGATTATCAAAATTAGTTTGTAAGCCTATAAAACCTTGTATCCCTCCCTCAAGCTAAAATGAATCTTATATAGGAAGATCATAAGCCTAAGGTTACAAGTTATAAAATGGTGTTTGTTCATGGGAAAATAATAATTAATAATTATTTTATCAAGATTAAGAAGAGGTTATTGAGTCCATCCCAATGAAATTCCCAAGTTAGAAAAAGATTCTTCATGAACCAAGTCAAAATAAGGGGGGAGAAATAGTGTTCCAAGTTAATCCAAGGGAGTCCTCAATATTTCCAAATATTTCATCTACTTATAAAGTATTATTTTCCTATGAGTCACAAAGTACATTGAAGGTTAATGAATTTATTGTTAAGTGTAATAAATAAATTTATAATTCTCTCCTCCTTCCTTAAGAGTCTCTCCAAGAATCCTTCAATAAGTCTAAGCTCAAAATTCCATATTAGAGGGACACTATTTTAAGCCTCAAAACATCAAATTAAATATCATGCCCTCCAACCATCTCCTTATATCAAAAAAAACTTCTTTCTTTGAGTGAATAATATGAACATCTAGCTAGAGATGAGAGTTTGTTAAGCAGGTTAGAGAAAGTAGTGGTCCTTGAAAAGCTTAATGAGGTTGCATCCATAAAATAAACTCTAGAGACCTATATTGAAGACATTGTGAGTGAATATGACGAATAATTATTCATTATTAGTCCTCTTCATGAGGTAAAATAAATCAAATTAGACTTTGAGTTTGATAAGTATGATGATTTAACTCTCTCTTGGACCGATGAATTTCCATTCAAGGTGGAGGAATAAGATGATCAATCTAGTTTTCAAGGTTTGAGATTTGATAGACAAGATGAATAACGCTTATGGAAGTAGTTTTACCATGAATTTATGGGTGATTTTGAAGTTCTTAATAATAGTGAATATCTTGAAATAGTAGTTGAGTATGAGGAATTTGACTTTGAGTAGGTTATTTCCCAATCATTGCATGATTGCAAATTTAACATTCTTGATAACCCTATTTCTCCACTTGATAAGGATCAAGATGAAATTAAATTTGATCTCATTTAGGTTGATCTAATTTAGTAAAAAAAGGATGATTGTAAGTTGTACATTAAGTCCCTATAAGAGATTGAATACCTTTATAAGGATACATTATCCATTGGAGAGCATGCTTATGAGAAGGTTGATTAAGAAACACCTATGGAAGATTATGATGTAGATTGGATTTAATATTCAAATATTCTTATGATCTTGATGAAATTATAGTAGATAGTATAAATATTAGGTCACTCAAGATGCCATAGAGACTCAAGGATAATACATAGATGAGGTTACAGTTGACAATTAGTATGAAAAATATCCTAAAGTAAAAGATAAATATGTCATCATTGGAGACTTGTTTGATGATGATGATTCATTTGAAAAATTTTAAAGATAATTTCCAACCATAAATAAATTTAGATCCATCAATAAAAAGTACAAGAAGCATCTTTTCTCATGTCCTTGTTCGTCATATGAAGTAAATAATCCAAAAAACTTTCCTTATGATCCTGGAAGAGGATTATTTCAATGTTACTTGTAGTTAGTTTTTTTATATTGCAAATGATATCAAGAACTTTAATTTTCTTACTTTTTTTTTAATAAGTGCCTTATTATCACGAGTTTTGTTAGCCTCATTTCCTTGTTCTATTATATTTTATTTCTCATATTTGAGGAGCAAGAAGTTATTTTATCCTGATTTAGGAGACTCATAGTCATGAATCAGGTCTAATAATGATTGTTTTAGAGTGTAAGAGTGATCTTATGAATTTTAAATTGATGTCAATGGTATGGTTCTCAAGTATAACAGGCATGATTCCTAGTTGAGTCACCAAAATGTTGATAATTTTAACCTCACAAATAAAATTGTCACCCCTACCACTTTAAATTTTTATTTTTAGGACATGCTGAACTTATTTGCGAATGAAAATATCCAAAGGATACATTTTTCAATATTTTCAACAAGCTTCTCAAGTGTTTCTAACAGCTTTAGTGCCAAAAAGGCCTAATTTGAGTCCATTTGTATAATTATCAAGGTAAAATTGAGCCTAAGTTATCTTAAAGACCTTATTTTTCCATGAAAATATCCAAAAAAAAAAATTGGAAGAGGTTTTAGGTCTTACAATGAAGAAAACTAATTTATCTCTCAGATTGACCTCCTTGGCAACTCTAGATGGGCAGTTTTCAAGTGCTCAAAATGGACAAAAAAGAGAGAGTTAGGATTTTAAATTTTTTCCATTATTAGGGGTACTATTAATATTTAAATTATTGTTTTGTATAATTATTTCCTAATATTTATGAACAATCACGAGGAGTGATAGTAGGTCATTATGGCATATTCATCCAAGAGGGATCTATTCATGCACCTCTTTCTCCAATTAAAAAATTTATGGAGATGAATGGTTTATAGGGATGATTTTATAGGTAATTTATCTCATTTTCATGTTGGTTTCATTAGGTAAATATTTCAAAAAAGATACATATGATACAAAACTAGTTTCCTATAATATCCTTGTGAATAGTCTATTTGATAAATTTTGAAGCATGGTTTGAGTTGTAAGAAAGTGTATTAATATTAATTTTTTATAAATTAAATATATAATTAATTTAAAACATAATTAATCAAATAAAATTTTCATAGGTATCCATCTTGAGTACAATCTCCTTTGAGATAGTTTAAGATGAGTTAGCCTCTTCAATAAGGCACAATTGTATTTAATGAGCTTAAATTCAATAGAAAAGAGGTTATTAGGTAATGAATGATATTTTTAAGAATTATATCTACCTTTAATAATTATCTAAGGGAAAAAGGTGATTAAATACACTCTTTGGAGCAAAATATTTAGTTTAGAGCATCAAATGGCTAAAATCGCACTAAAGGACTGTATGCTAATATGTTTTAAATGTATGAGATATTATCAAATACTTTATATCCTTTTGAATGATTTATGAGGGTGAAAAATTAGTTTTAAAGGTTATATATGTCCTTAAAATAGTTATTAATTCTTACAAGGTTCACAAGGTTCATCAAAATCATGAAGAAAACTAGCCCAAAACTCAGTTTCACAGAGTCTAAAGTAAGTTTGCATTATATAAGGTAATAGGTTGTTTCTTATTTCCACACTATTCTAAATTCATTATGGAAGTTAATGAATGATAAATTAATACTAAATAACAAATATTTAATTAATTTATATGGAATGGTAAAGTGATTATTGACCTCAGTTCGTACAAGCATTAATCTCCACCTATAACCATGAACTATACCTCAGTCAGTTAGGTTTTGAAGTGTGAGATTTTTGTCTAAGGATAACAATAATAATTATAACAAGTTATTATTGGTTTGAATAGAGTGTTAATATTTGATAATGTCGTCCATTTAATATAAAGAGGAGGTTTACAATTTAAACACTAGAAAATCCATCTATAATCTATATAAGTATAATATACCTACAACCATCTTATTATTGGCTCAAACAATCAAGTAAAGGAGAGTTTGGATCCTAATAGATTTGATGGGTTACGTGGCTATTAATTAAGGATTTAAAGTAATATATATCATTAAAATTTATCATATCACCTACATATAGTGTCTCTCTCACCTCTCCCTTAGTTTAAACATACCTACAAGAAGCATTAAATACACCTACAATCAACTATGAGTAATACAACCAACTAAGATTTGCAAAGCTTAAGGTTTATGATAGTGGAGAAGGGAGGTTTGAAGGGTTTTTTAGTTTTATAATAGTGTACTAAAGATTTTTAACTCTTTTCAAGGACATTCTCAAGGCTTATAAAACTTAATGTTCACCTATAGTAGATAGTAGCCTATAGTGATATGCACCCAAAGTACAATCAAAGACATGAGTGAAAGTATGGATCTTAAGATTGAAAATGGAAATGAGGATTATGGATAGAAATTAATTCTATAAGGATGAATGGAATTTATTTCAATTTAATAAGTCTTTGAATCCATGATCTCATTCACAAGCACTGCTTGCATACATCCATAGTGACTAAAACCTACAGCTAACTCAAGACAAAAGAACACAGTCAACTTTTTTATAAACCATAACGAGTTTTTAAGGAAAAAGGTAAGGGATTTTTTTTTATATGATTTCATGAATGGATATATTTTTTTAACCTATGTCATATACCTCTAATTATATCTAACTCCCCTATATACACCTATATTCAACACCTAATGCTTACATATAACCAGCTTATAGGGATTCAACATAGTTTATATGGACAACAAGTGGAAGAGTTCAAAGGTGATATTGAGGGTTTATTGAATTATAGATGCATTGAAATTTTTAAGTTAACATAATATCAATGATGCTTGGGAAATAAACCCCCAAAAAAAATTTAAGGTAGTAACCTACAATCATGAAAGAAAACACAGTCAAGTCTATATGAGACATGAACTTCTTTTATATTGGGTTAAAGAGGTTGTAAGATAATAATGGGATGAATATTCAAATTATAAATATGACTTGGTTGATAGATAAAATATATCATGTTGAAACTATAGGAATTAAAGCATCTAACCTCTTTCTATAGTCCGTGTAAACCTTCTAACACCACCTACAATAATGTGTACTTGAGGAGCAATAAGAGAGGTGGTAAAGAGTGTTGACATAAGTTATTAAGGTTTTGAAATATAGTTGAAATGGTAACCAGGTTCAAGTAGTATTGAAGAGTTGGTAACTTAAAGGATAAGGGTCAAAACCTCAGACATTCAGAGACCTAAACAATCACCTACAATAGTAAAGTGAATAGATATAGCTAGTTATGTGATTGAGATCATGACAAAGTTATGTAAAGAAAGGGTAGAGATTGAGAATATTTAAAGGTTTTATGAATCTAATTTAAACCAAAATAAATTTCATGATCATCTAAGGATATCATTGGCTAAGGATGTGAGGTTCTAACAACACTAAAGAAAATAGTCAAGTCCATCCTAAGCAATAACCTACAGGTGGCCATAAAAATAGGTTGGTCTTAAGTCAATAAAAAGATGGGAATAAATGTGTTTTAAGGAATAAAAACCTAACTGAAAACTTCAACAAGTTATTAGACCATATGAAGGGTCAAAATGTTATTAATGAGGTCCTAAACTTAAAGGACACAGTCAAGACTACCCTAGACAGTCACCTAATTCAAGAGAGAAGATAGGTAGACCTTAAGCATAAAGGGAAAAGTATGAGATGATTGGGATACTAAGGTATATCTCATTAAATACATATAGTTAATTAAATAATGTTTAATCCAAATAATATGATTTGAAGGATTTAAAATATAATAGTCAAAACCTCTTACACAGTCATTTAATAAACAAACAGTCACTAGTAGGCCTAGGGGTAGTATTGAGAAATTGGTGTCTTGGGGCCTCTATAGGCATGACCATGATTTGGAAACTTTTATAGAGGGTGGTTTTGAGTGGTTTAATAAATTAATTATCATTTGAAGTTCACATGATTAGGGGGCATACTTGATGTTTTGTCTCAGACCTTGCCCACTCCATTGGCAAGGGGCAAACATGAGGCTAAGTTGTATTTTGGTCTCAAAGAGAAAAATGAGAATTTACAGACCTCATGAGGGGTCCTTTTGGAAGTAAAAATTCATGAATAATATCTAAATATACTTCAAAGTATCAAAAACACTCAGGTTTCAATCCAAGAGCCATTGAGGGCTAGTAAGGAGAGATAAGCCCATAATCCCAAGTACCTTAACTAGTGTACCTTGAGCATACATAGGTGTGATGAAGACTTTTCAAAGAATTTATAATCATGGATATGATTATTTTGAAGGTGTATTATCATCTCCTAATATTAATATGAAGCTTTAGTACATAAAACTCAAACTTGACCTCTGTCTAGCCTCAAGAGACCTAAACAAGCCACCTAAGGAGCAACATTAGATGTTTGTACCATCTCTCATAATTTTCATGGGACCTAGTGCTATTTGGAGGTGATATATGGGTCCTATAAAAATAATATTTTGGTATTATGAGAGAGAGGGGGGTTTCTTTATGAATAATATTTAAGACCCCAAACAAGTATTAAACCCTCCTAAAACCCTAGTTGTGACCAATTTATAGATAATGACTTTAAATTCACAAAAAAATCCAAAATTTTATCCTAAAATATCTTGTATTTTTTTAAGGAATCCAATGAGGTTATCCATATGTGTTTTTGGCTGATGTCACTTTTATGGATTGCTCCAAAAACCCTATTTTTCATGATTTTTGGTGTTTTTCAAGTGTTCTGAGAAGGGGATAACTTTGAAATAATAAAATAAGGTAATTTTAGAGTATTTATAATTATTAAATCTCAAAAAATTACATGGGATATTATGTAAGTGGCTAAAATAGGAATGGTTTTCAAGGAAATCCTAAATAGGCTCAAAATAATCTTAGGACGCAAGGTGGTTTCATGGTTTACATATTTACACAAGGTCTCAGGACCCAAAATTTGTCATGTAATATGGTGTTATCCTATGGAAATTTAATAAGACACTTTTGGATAGTTTCACATGTTTGGGTGGTCATTTGGGTTAATTTTCTTTTTCTAGGCCTAGGAGGCCTAATTAGGTCTAATTGAAGAATAAAATGAAGGAAAAGGAGTATTTCCAATTGGCATATAATCATGAAATTTTGTGTGGATATTAAAGGTTATATATTATACTCAAAAATATTCCCATGTTTCCAATTTTGTCCATACAATATTTTATAAAAGGATATTTTTAGGTTTTAAGGCAACAAGAAAGGGGTACTAAAGCATGTTAAATGAGAAAAAATGAATCTTTTTGGCTACTTGATGATTACAAACTAATTTTTTTAGGTCTTATTTCATTTTTATAATCTATCCATGGTGGAATTTTTCTTGGTCCTATGCAAAAACTCAATTTCTCTCTCCTAAGCCTCTTTGCTTATGAAGGAGCTAAGTAGTCAAAACACCCAAATTGATGCATAAGAGATATTAAATAAGATTTTAAGGGTTCCTCCTTACCTTAAAAATAAATAATTTAATAATTCATTAAGTGGTTGTAATAATGCCTCAAAGTTTTAATAAGTCTTAAAGACTCCTAACAAGAGCTTCTCTCCTTCCAATGCCTAGTGTGTTGAAGGAGTCAAACTTGCATTCAAAGACCTTATAAAAAAAAAATAAGGATGATAAAATATAATTAATGGTTTAAACTAAAGACTTTATCAATTAATGATTACCTATTCTCAAGGATCAATACCTATTTTCAAGGAAATGACTTCTTGACTAAAGATATAAGGGTGTGTAAGCAAAGATTTAGGAGGTTGTGTTGTTCAAAGACCAGAAATAAATGATCAAGACTCCTTAAACCTTAAATATATGTATAACCATGAATATCTACACCATTTTCCAAAGGTGGATGAAAAATAATCAAATAATACTACATAGCAATTTGGAGAAAGATTAAATCACGGTTTTATTTCCTAGTTTTGGGGGCTCTTGTCTCCTTCTCTCTCCTCTATCTCATTATCTCTAAATGTAAGCCAATTTTTGGAATTTAAAATATCTTGAACCTGATTTTTGGCAAGAACATGCTCATAAAAACATTTATAAATTCCTATTTAAATGAATAAGACTCAATTCTTACCTCCTCAAAGGTTGTTTTTAGTGTATTTTCATGGTTTGTTGATGAATGATATTGATAACATAGACTTCCTTTCATTTTATCCTTTATTCCTTTACTATTTTTAGGTTTTATGTCACCCTTATAGGTTTCATAGTGTTCTCTAATAATCTTATTTATATGGTAAGTGCAATTTTTATTTAGTGTCTTTGAGATATCTATTAAACAGGTGCCTTAGATCATAGATCAAGTTTGAGCCTCTGTGTGAAACATTGATGTTTAGAGAATTTAATTTGAGAAGTTTCATCAAGTTTATTTTTTTATTCAACCTTATTAATGCATACAACACAAGTGGAGGACATATTTTGGTGTATCACCCTAGTTACATAGGTTTTCTTTCTAGTTTACCTTCTTCCCTTTTCCCTTAAAAATTAGTAGTGTAGAGTAGGGATTCTAATTGACACATAAAGGAGAGATAGACATTATAATATAGAGATTCAATCCAACTATTAGGCCACCCACAACCTAAGATTTTATCCATGTTACTTTAGATTGTGAAGGTCTAAATCTACCTTCATGAGGGTGTAAATCTAGTAGTCAACAATTGAATAGGCTTCTTTCATGTCTATTTTAGCTGATCCTTCTTCTCTTTAGGAACCTCTAGTAATTACACCTCCATCAAATACCATCATTGAGGAAACATATTCTCATGTAGTCCCTACCATTCTATCCCCTACTCCATTTCCCCTTCATTCCAACATTTTTCTCCCTCTAACCATTCTTTGACCACCACATGTAGTGATTATTTATATCATTGTTGCTCCTTCAATAATTTCACCATCTCCCTTGCCTTCCACTCTACTATGGTCACTTACCAGAGGAAATATAGGGGGTCCTTATACCTATTCCAAGGGCAAGAAAATAAAATAAAGGTCATATTTTGGTCTCCCCACCATAAAGGAATCCCTTGATGAGGAGAGAGTATAAGAAGAGGAGCCTATACCAGTAATATATTTATTTGAATATTCAACTGATGAAGTTGAATAATATGTAGAAATAGTGAAAGGGTTAAGACCTATAATAAGTGAAGAAGCATCCCAGATGATGAGGAAGTATAATTGGAAAAGGTTAAAGATATGAGATTGGAGGATATACAATAAGAAAAAACTTTAGATGAAACCTTAGACCATTAAATATGCATGGAAGAGTAAATATAAAACATAAATCTGGTAGTTTGTTTTCTTTTTTCATTTATTTCTATTGTAGATATTCCAGTTATAGATTTGCATTTAATTGTTCCAAATATTATTTTATCTAGTTCTATTAACTCTCCCATTATTTCAACTTCAAAGTAAATAAAGGCTCCAAATAAAGGATTTTATTTTTAGAGTATGCTTAAAAGTTCTACCTAAAACTTTAAAAGGCCATCAGTCCTCAAGAAACATTCAACTCAACTAGAGCTACCTATACCACAATATTCACTCATACAATCAACCACTATGACTATTGAGACAACCCTAACATTGACCAAGTATGTGGTTGAATTCACCCCATTGAGAGAGCCTTCACCATGGGTGATAATTGTCTAACCACCTATCTAGTTCCAAATACAAATAAGTGCATCACTAGAACCACTTGAAATAATACCTCCTCCAATGATTCCTCCACCTTCCACATCTAAATACCTAAGCCTAGAATATGAAATACCATGGGCACTTATAATTCCTGAATGGGAAAAAGAGATTAATAATTAAAGGGATGAGTGTATAACATAGTTGTCATAGTGTTTCCTATAGTCTCTACTTACTTTGACAAAAAGAGTGGAACCATACAAAGGGTGAGTAAGAGGAAGGCATTGAATTTAGATATAAGGGAAGAAATCAATTTTGAACAAAGAGAAAATATGTTTCCCTTAGCAAAGAAAGATAAAAAGGATCCAAAATATCCTAATGAATATATTGAACACTTATATACTTTTATGGACTCAATTGATGAATTTATGAAATAAATATACAAAAGCAAAGAGGAAGCATATCAAAGATTGCAACAGAAAAAACTATAAATGCTTCTTAGGAGATAATTGATGATGTGTAGAGTGCAACTACTAATTTGTAAAATATTTTTCATAATATCTAGGTTGCCAAAGTAGGAATATAATTATATAGAACATAGGTGATCAAAATTTGCCACTAAATGAAAGAGCTAGAGAAAATATTGAATTTATTGGTTCAATGATCCAAAATTAGTTCCTTCAACCAATTGAACATAATTTATATCATGGATGTATTATGATGCATGAAATATGTAATTATAAAAATGGATGATTCCTTTAATTATCATACATAGATGGAGACTTTATTAGGATGTTTTAAAAAATATGAAAATGAGGCGTTAGAAATTTTAAAAGACATGAGGGTCACTAATGTGATTACTCCTACAAGTGAATTAGTCAACATGCCACATTTTGAGAATCTCCTCTAAGAATCTATAAACAACTTTCAATAGGAATTTTAAGGAACAATATATATGACCAATGATGAAATTTTTTAATTGTAAAATTTTACTAAGGATAGTGTGACAAAAGTTGAGGCTCTAGAAGCAGAGTTCAAGATCTCACAAGTTAGAAAAACAAGCTTGATGTTTAAGGAAATAAAATTATTCAAACCTTCCTTGTTCAATTTTTAAATCATTAATAAGGAGTTATAAGTAGCATAGATATTATTTTAATAACTCAATGTAAAATAAATATATTTAAGGTTAACAACAAGCATGCAGCCAACTTCTAGTGTTGCCCCATCTTCTCAAGGTTTCAAGGTTTTAGGATTTGAAGTCATGTAGACTCTAAGTGGGCATGTTTTTATTCCTCAAGGAGAAAAAATGGTTACTTGAGTTCCTCCATTTATCAGTCCATAATCTTATTCTACTAGTGATTCCACATCAATACACATATAAATATAATATGTAGTTTCATATTTTTCTAAGTTAGAACTTTGGTTCCAAATTTATATTGCATATATATTGTATTTTTAGTCATGAAATTCTATTCTAGGTTGACTATTGTACATACATCCTTTGCATGAGATTTGGACACAATTACTATTTTATAACTATAGTTTTATATTTAAATTGAGAGATGAGGCCTACCCAATACCAAGATATTTATACTTGTATCCTCCCAATCCCAAAGGGAGGATAATTTTTACTATTAAGATTAATAGGAAACTCTGAGAAGTTCTACAATTTTATTCTTGAAGTTTAAATCTTGATTCTTATCCAACTTTTGTATTATGTAATAAGTTCCATAATTATGGTTTCTTAGTATTTTTTTCATGTATGAGTTATCTATTTTATAAATAGTCATTCATATTAATCTATAACTTATTTTAATTATTTTTGCATTTAAATCATAATCCCCCTTGTAGACGTGTTATTGCAGTCTAACAAACATGACAATCTTTGATTTCATGTGTTTAATTATGATGTATTTTGATTCCATTTGAATCCTAAATATGGTGTATTATTGGTGTGTTATAGTATCCTTCAATGAACTTTGGTCTCTGATATATTTTCCAACCTATAGTTCAAGTGATGCTATTGAAAGGTTTCATCTAGTGTGGTCCATAAGCCTCCTTTCTTGCCCTACCTTTCCCCCCTTTTTGAGTTTTTTTTTGAAGTCCTACCCACATTAGGTTAGAACAATCATTAATCCACCCATATCAAGTAGACTGAAATTCATCTATAGTTTACCCATCAATGGTAAATAATCTTCCTCACTCACTACTATTCCATTAATAGATTATTTATAAAACCTAATGTCCTTCAACTTGTGCCTTGGAGTGATTTATTTTCACCAATGTTAAAATTATAAAGGATATATTGTAAAAAATTTATGTGGTTTAAAAAAAACCCACATAAATAGGTAACCAATTTTATCATTATAAGGATGACATGCATCTTGATCTATTTTTTCTATGAAAAAAATCACTTAAGTTGCACTAGAAGCACTGAAAATACTAACTAGTTCAGCATCAGACACTAACTTATTATACCCACCTTTGAAAATCTATAGAAAATTTAGGTCTAATAAATGAGTTAGGATAAAACCTTGGGCTTAATCTTACTCTCTAGGTACACAACCTTGACTTACATTAGTCCTAATCTCTCAACCCATAACTCCAATTTAGGATCCAACTTGTCTAACTAGTTATGCTATCAATGTTGTTAGAGTTATCCATGATCTACCCAAAAACCCTAAGAAACGTTTTCCTTATTTTTCTCCATATAGAGGAATGAATATAAAATAAAATTTCAAAGACTTCAAAATTACTTTGGGAATCTTGAATGTAACCTATGAAGGCATGACATGTTGACTATTTCCCTTCACATTGTTAGATGTAGACTATGATTAGTTTCTCAACATCACAAAAGGTTCCATTACCTCTTGGGAGGAGTGTCAAAATATTTTTTGGCATGATTTTTATAGGTCACTAATACAAGATTTATTTATCAAGACTTTGCAAGAACTATAAGAGATCCAAATAATCCAATCCTAGACTTAAATGATATATTTTAGAAGGTATATAATATAATTGAGACTAATTACACACCTAATGACATGTTGACCCTAGATATGTATAATATTTCTCTAGACCCTATGATTTTTTTATTTATATGTATATCTATTGGTATTGATACATTACTTTTGACTTATGTCAAAGCTATTAGTGTATATAGATAATTGAAAGTTTAGATGCAATCTTTAGCCCCACTTAGTCTTTACCCTATTATTTTAGCTTTTAGTCTAATTCCAAGCACAAAACAAAATATTATGGCCCCAAACTATAAATAGGTGTATAATCAGTCATATTTAACCCAATCTCTACCTAATCAACATGTTGGCTTCTTGATTAATTCTACATATAATCATCAAAACTTGAATCAATAATTGATACTGATCAATATTGTTATAGCACATGGTACCATTTCTAATTCCATAAAAAAAATTTGGAATCAATCCAGAGGATGGTCTAAAAACTAAGGAATGAGTTTCTAAACATGCATAAATGTATGGGTAACATTGGAGGATAGAATACCAATTATATCTTTGGATTTTAGAGATATAATAGGCCTTTAAACATGTCTATAAATAATCAATATCAGTAAGTTCCATCCAAAAAGATGTTAGAGATCAAAAATATGGAAGTAGCCCTTCCTAATTACTACAAGGTTCATAACACTACATAACATGGTGAGCTTGAATCCATTAAGTTCTACATAGCCTTTGAGATATTTAAAAAGGATATGGATAGGCAATAAGGCTTTGCACAATGAATAGAACCTTATTATTCCACTATTCTTGGACACTATATTTCATAAATGGTATTTAAGACCTACAATATCCTATCTATAGAAGAGAATGATAATAAACTAAAAGATAATACTAATGAGATCCATGCATTCTAGCAGTTCTAAAGGAATAACTACAATCTAAGGAGGAATAAGCCAATTACTACTTCAACACCTTTGAACAATAACACTACTCCTCCTCTAGATTCTTAGGCCAATAAGAACCCACCTCCCCATAGGAGATATGGTCAGTTACAAAGTGAAGAACCACAAAGTAGGGTTGGGTACAACATTATTGAAGCTATGAAGAACATCAAGGCCAATATCATCCTACATAAATTGGCTCATATAACTAAACAAAGATAATTATTTCTCAAATCCCTAACTAGAATATCCTATAAATTAGATAAATCTAAAGATATGCATGTAAATGTAATTATATTTAAATACAAACATGAAGTATCATTTTTTTATAACTATCCAAATGTTTGAAAATAATATGGATAACTAGTTTGTTGACTCAAGCACCTTAACCAATGTGATGCTGATATTTATATGCCATAAGTTAGGTTTGACCTTTGATAATTCAAAGAGAGTTGTCTTATAATTGGAAAAGTCTTCAGTCTCATGTGTTAAAGAATTAAAAAACACATGAATTTAGCTAGCATATTATCCATGTGTGCAATAAACCATTGACATATTGGTTGTTGACATTTCATAATCTTATGGTTTATTATTAAGCTATGATCTGTCTAAGACACTAAATGGATATATGTCTAAAGACTTATCCTACATGTGGTTGCCTTGGAATGGGGTAGAGAACAAGATCCAAGTGGTCCATGAACCAAATATGAAGTAATTAATTACTAAGTACAATACCATGAATTAAAATGAAGACTTCACATATTAGCATGCAAGTGTATAAATGTTTACCATTAGATAATTACATGCATCACCTAAACAATAATTTAAATATCCATCTCAGTTATGGACCCTCTATTTTGATGGATCTAGATCAAAACAATGTTTTGGTGTCGATGTGGCTTTGACAAATCTAGATGGTAATAATTACATTACTACTTACATGTTGTAGTTCCCATACACCAACGACATGGTAGATTATGAATATATGATCCTTAGCTTGCCATTTGAATTCAAACATATTATTAAGAAGATATATATATTTAATGATTTTGAACTAAAAGTTAATTAGATTAGGAACAAGTATCAATGTAATATCACCTATTTAAAGAAGTATAAACATAGATATCAGGAATTTATTGAGTCTTTTAAAGGGTTCAACATTAAGGCCATCCCTAGAGAGTAGAACCAAACATCCAATTTTATAAAAAATTTAGATTTTAATCTATCACCACTCAAGGAGTTAAAGATGTATAAGTAATTGATGGAGATGGTCCCTTGCCCCTCCATCCATATAATGTAATAAATTCTATGTGTTCAATAATAAACAATAGATCATGTAATTCAAGAACAAATTTGGAGATTTCAAATCTTAGATAATAGATGATAAAGACATCAAACTTATGCATGGTGAAGACCTAGGGGAAGATTGCATCTTAAAATTGAAATCACATTTCTCTATGCATGGTCTCCTTAGAGTGATATTTTGATCTATACCCCCAAGATCAAAAGTAAAAAATAAAAAGATAAATTAAATCAACTATTAAAAAATAAAATTTGGTAACTAACCAACACCCTTAGTAGGTGAATGTAGGATTGAGTTTCCCTCAAATTTATAAATAAAAGCTAAAATACCTATTGGAAGGATAGAAAGATGTGATATCCTAGACATACAAAGACATAAAATTCATTGTTTCTAGAGTCATTACACACACTATCTTGCTAAAGGTAGATCATAAGACATTTAGGAAAAGATAAAGGCTAGTTTAACCAATTATAGAACCTCTAATTCAAAATTAATTATGGAAGCTACTAGAGGAAAAAATATCTTCCTAATTAGGCACTCTACTTAGGTAGCTAATTTGGTACCAGTCAAGAAAAAGAGTAGATAAGTAAAACTATGTGTCAATTTTAGAAACTTGAATAGAACATTAGAGAAAGAAAGTTACCACTTAAATTCACTAGATGAATTTATTCAAATGGTAATTAGATCAATGATATTGTCATTTTTGGATGTATTTTCTATTTAAAATCAAGTACTAATATAGTTAGAGTATCTAATGAATATAGCATTCACTATAAAGTGGGGAAATTTTGCATATAATAGGATTTTTTTTGGAATAATTAATGTAGGAAAAACTTTCCAAATGGCCATGGACTTTGATTTCCAATGGCTAGTTTGCAAGTACATCATCATATATATGGATAACTTCGTTGTGTTCTCCAAAAAAAGAGTTAACCACATAAACCACCTATGAAATGTGTTTGATAAATGGAAAAGTTATGGAATGTCACTTAATCCAAATAAAATCAGCTTTAGAATTACAAAAGGGGAGCTATTAGCCATATCATCACTAAATATGGGATTTCCATTAATCCAAATTAAGTTTAGGCCATATACAAGTTGACACCTCCCTACAACAAGAAAGAGATGAATTCCTTGTTTGGTAAGATTAACTTTTTGCAAAAAATAATTTATGGATTTGCAGATATTTTCAAACCATTAAATGTTATGCTAAAGAAAGATACTAAGATAGAATGGAAGATTTAATCTTGGAGAGATTTCTAAAACATTAATATTTCCATTGCTCAAGCTCCAATTTTGATTATTATAGACTTTAGTATATATATATATATATATATATATATATATATATTCATTTGATTTATAACATATTATATTTTTTGTGCTTACATAAAATATATTAGACAGTTAACATCCCATTGCATTCATGAGCACCAATTTGAAGGATGTTGAGTTGAAATACTCCATGATAGATAGGTAGATTTATGCCCTAATTAAAGCTGTCAAAATTTTTAGACACTATATCTTGAGAAATAAAACATATGCCATCATTCCAAATAATTTTTTAAATCTCACACATGGACAAAATGAACTAGGTGAAATAAGAGGAAAATGGTGGCTATATTTTAGGAGTTTGACCTTTAAATCAAAATAGTAAAGATGGTGAGAGGCCAGGGGATTATCCAATTGATGATCAAGACTAATCCAATGATCAATATTGATCAAATTAATGAGACTCAATTAAATTACGGAAAGTGGTACACTCAAATAACCATTAATTAATCATGGGAGCATGCCCATTGAATTAAATAGAGAGAAAAGATGAGCACTTAGGCTCAAATCATCTCATTACATGATCAAGAAGGTAGTCTTATACCAACATAACTATGAGAACATATATCTGAGATTTGTTTCAAAATAAGAGGCTATAGATATTATGAATAAGCTACATTATAAGATAGAAAATAGGAATACCTTAAGAAACACAATAACTCACAATATTTTTAGCATGGGATATCACTTCCCTACAATCTTCAAGGATGTTCATAACCATGTCAAGATATGCCATGATCTCTATGTATTTAGGAATAAAGAAGTAAACATTTCCATACAATTTAAATAGTCATTGAAAGATGTCCCTTTACCTAATGGGTTATTTATTTTATTGAGGTGATAAACCCAAAATCTTTATCAAGACATAAGTTTAGCCTTATAGCTATTGACTATTGCACTAGGTGGATAAAATTTGTAGCAATAAAGAATTATAAAATAGTTAATGTCATCAAGTTTATGGAAGATAATATATTGACCAAGTTTTTCACTCCTATTTCCTTAGTTTGTGATAATGGTCCAACTTTTCAATCTTATAAATTTACATAATGGTCCTATGACATTGAATGCACAATCAAGTTCTCTTAGAACTAGTATCTACAAGTCAATGGATTAGTTGAGTCTGGCAATAAAAATCTAGTGGATTACATTAATAAATCATGACAAGAAAAATAAAGAGAATGACATTTCTTATTGAAATATTCATTATGGATAGATAGATAGAACTAGGAACAATCAAACCCTTGAGGCTTCATCTTCTTTTATTGTGTATGGACAACAATTCATCTTCCTTATTAATCTTAATATACCAATGTACCAATTAATGTAAGAGTATATGGGAGGAGACAAAATAGTATAGTCTTGATTATTATATATAGTCCAGATGGAAGATAAAAGTGTTTAGGCACTTCATAGCTTTAGTAAACATCAATATATTTCTAAAAGATGGTTTAATAGGAGATACAATATTAAAGCCTTTAGGATCTCATAATTAGTACTTCTATGGGATAAATCCCATTAGAATAAAGGACAACATGATAATTTCACTCCTTTATGAATTGGACCATATCAAATATCATAGGTAAGATTGTTTCTCTGTTAAAAGACCTATAAGGCAATGACCTCATCTTTCTAGTCAATGGATAGTTTTTTATGCACTATTTCATGGCTAATCCAACTGGAGATGCCTTAGGATGACTTTATGTAGAGATTGTGGATGTAGTATTAGAGTATATTTATTACTTTTTAGGAATAGTATTTCCTAATTTATAATTTTTATTTCAATAAGTTAGTCGTGTGCTTTGATTATATTAGTTGTTTTAATTTAAATAAATTAGTTGTTATGTCTTATAGGTTAGTTTTCTAAAAACTACAAAATAGACCAATTAATTTCCTTTATGGAGATTTTAAAAGAACTACCAAAAACAAGGAGATGATTCATTAAGATGCACCATTGGACCTCATAAATATTTACTTTTACATTATAAGTAGGTGTATAGAGTTGGGGGACAATTTTGTGGACATCTACCTAAATATTCAATATACATATGCATTATCTAAATAATGTGTGCATGTTATGGCTCGGTAATTACTAGGACATACTGTGTATACATTATATAATAGTGTGTATAGATTATATAATAGTGTGTATACATTATATAATAGTGTGTATGAATTATATAATTCATATGAATTATATAACACATACATGTTATTAACTATGCTTTTTTTTGTTAAAAAGGTCTTGTGACCCCCCATTTTGCAATTTATTTCTTGCCTCTCATAACACTCATTCTATGATTGCACTTCTACCTATTAAGGTAAAATTGCTTTCCAAAATTCTATTGTAAAGATTAGAGTGTCCAAAAATTCATGATGTTGCCTCGTAAATGAGCTAAATCACAAAAAATTATACCTATTAACCTTATATTTTATTTATTTTTTATTTTTTACATTGTTCAATTTGTAAATTATTTGTTTTAAACATTCCAATCCACTATAGGAGACCATAACCATCCTCCTAACCCTTCAATTGACCCTTATATTCCTATGGCTAACCCTCAACCTAACCCTCTACCTATTCCTCTACCTAACCCTATAATTCACCCTATTATTCCTCTATCTAACCCTCCACATAACCCTCCTAATCCTTCAGCTAACCCTTTACCTAATCCTCCTATAATTCCATAATATACCTGAGGTAACTAGGAGTATCTAGATATAAACATTATGGAAAATAAAATTGAAATTGAGAAAATAATCAAGAGAATGAGGGATCCCACATCCATCCAATGTAACTGCACTTATCTAGCCAATAACCAAGAGTCATTATTGGGTCAGATTGAGTTGATAATGAGCTAAACTAATAGATGGGCATCTTATTAGGAAAATTATAAGGATTATAATGCTAAAAAATTATCATCACATGAGGTTAAAAAAACCAAATATCAAAAGCCAACATTTGTGCATTATTTGTTGACCCAGCCACCAATGTACCATTTTTAGTAACTTCTAAACATTTCCCAATCCATAGGTGCAAACACAATTTGATCAGAGCCAATTTCTAAGATAAATGGTAGATGGTGTTTGATTATCCACCATGTAATAACAATGACGTCCCATTGTATTTTTTAAAAAAAACTACTGTGATTTTATCTTTAATTATATTCTAAATTATTTTGATTATAATGAGTTTTAGGGTTGAAGGAAAGGCTCTATGTAAGATTGACCAAATGCACATCATGTGCCAAATTGACCTACAAGGATCCCTACTCAAAATCCACTTCTTCCTTAGATACCCTCTATAGTGAAGGATCTCATGGAGATTGATACTCTGCATGCACTTAGTGTACTTATTGATACCCTTGTTTAGTATATGAGAAGGCTTTTAGTGACTGATGTTGGAGATATGCCACCTAGTGTGCATGCTTGACCCTATTCTTGTATATATTATGGAGCTATATGTATTATAAATTCTAATGATGATAGCATTATTTTTTTAGAGGGGTTAGATGATATACTCTTGAGTGAAGATTTTTTGGCATGCACATTTAGTGTGTAGTCATTGGCCACTACATAGATGCATGTATATTTTATATATTTATGTTATGTCAAATTTAATCTTTATTAACAAATTTAAAATATACCAATTAATTTACATATAAAATGAATTATTTATGTGTACATATATATTTTTTTATGTTCCAAGAAGAGATGTTTCCTTCATCATCACAAACCACATTTATAATATTTGATCTTATGCAACCATTGTTTACATATATAGATCTAGTTACTGGCCCATCCACTACTACAAATACCTATGTTAGCATGATAAATTTTACTTACATAGAGGTAAAAAAATAGTACAACTTACACTTTTGGTTTAATAAATGATAAATAATTGCCATCTATCTTTGATACTTTATAGAAAACTAAGTGAGACCTTATTTATTCAATTGATGTCTTGAGTAGACACTCCTCCATCACTATGAGTAGAGATAGACATAGGCATTACTATAGTGATGTCATCTAGATAGGCCCTCATAGATTTACATATTAACTTATAATTTTGAATCATAATTTTTTTAAATAATTTTACTAATAATTCCTTGGTAAATATAACTTATGTGAACGTATTTTGTATACAAGTTAATCCTATGACATATGATAGCCCAATTCAAATGGTTAGTAAGGAAACATCTCATATTTCATCCTCATTTTAAATGCATGTTCATGTATCTCAATCTACCATTGACCCAATCAAGCATCAAATTCAAATTGACTGGGACCATAAGGTGGTAGTAAGTGCATGTTTCAATGTTTTTTATTCTATTTTAAAATTAATTTATTAACTTGGTTGCATATATATTTTATGTTAATTTTCTAATAATACTTTTACTTCAACAAGTTCAGTTTAAAGGAAGCTATGTGTTGACGCTGGAAAGTGCACCTAGCGGCAGGAACACGGATTCCTGCCCTCTCCCCGCAACATGGAAACCCCTCTCTCGCCTGTGGGATGGCGAAGCAGGAGAGGAGAGTCTCTAGATATGGGCTAGTTCCCTCTGATGTATCTTGTTTGTTTCAGGTAATGCAAAAATATAGATATATAGGTATACACTTGGGGGGGGGTGAAAAGAGAGAGAAAAGCTTGAAAACAAACAGCCTACTCTAAAAGAGGTGATACACCAAAAACAGGTGACCTTCCCACATCCACTCTCAGAATCAGACAAAAACATACATACACTCAGATCTGGCAGAAAAGACCAGGTCTCTGGGATGACAGGGAGGTTCTTATGGAAAGCACAAGAAACAGGGACTCACCAAGGTGCTAAGAAACACACACTGTAAGTGACCTCACCTGTTCAATACCTCCTGAAACAGAACTCTACTCCTGGCAGCAGCAGACAGTGGCGCTTCGTAGATCACAGGTTTGCTGGTGTTGAACTTGTGAGAGCATCAAGAGACAATGACTGGACACAGATTAACATTCAATACATACACTGATAGATCCATCCAAATAGAGGTAAAAACTGTATTTTTATTGATTAAGGTGGGAAATTTGCAGAGCAGTGCTCTTTACAAAAGTCAGGAAGATCCCCCAGAAAATGACTAAGTCCTTGTATTTATAGCAGAAGAGCCAAGAGAAGTCTCATTGAAAAGTGTGAAAAACACTATTGATGACGTCACAAGTCTGCCAAGACCATGCTAGTTGCCTCGTTTTGCGTGCTGGTCTTCTCCTTTGGCGGCTGGGCGGGTTTTTTCTTGTGCACTGCAGGGGAATTTTGCCGCCCTTATAGTGGGCGGCGATTTTGCCGCCCTTTGCATGAACTTCATGTAGGAATACCTGTCGACGTCGGCCGATAAGCTGCCGACGGCGGCAATCTTGCCGACGTCGGTTAAAGTAAGATGCCGATGTCGGTATAGTTATACTCTATGCGGCAATTTCCCTTTCCCCGCCATGGGGTGGGGTTTTCCATTTCACCGCCATGGGGTGGGGTTTTTCATTTCACCGCCATGGGGCGGGCTTTTCTGGTTTTTGTGCCTGCCCTTGTGCTGCCGACGTCGGTGGTTCTGCCGACGTCGGTCTTTCTAAGGTGTCGACGACGGCAGTATTGCCGACGTCAGCCGATGTCTTTGCTTTTCTTTGTGTTGTGGGCGGCGAATTTGCCGCCCTCTGCATTTTCTCTGTAGATGGGCTCATTTTACCCGCCCTTGTAGTGGGCGGCGAATCTGCCGCCCTCTGCATTTTTTCTGCCTCTTTTTTGACTAAGTGTCGAAACTTCATTTTTTCCCCTTCTTCTCTTGCGGACGTCTGAAGACTCTGTCCTTTGCTGCCTATTCTCTGCAACGGCGCTGTCAAGACCTGAAAGTGGACCTTGCAACCTGAAATGACTGGGCCTGTGAAGCAGGTGTAGGAGGTGACCGAGATTTTGCCTGAGGGGCAAAATTGGGTCAACACTATGAGCATAAGACCTTGGAGTAATCCAAGGCATTCATGGGATCTCCATCTCCATCATGACATCCCATTGAGGGACTTATTTGAGGAAGACAAAGAGAGGGAGGATATTTGATGATTATATCACATCTTACATGTGATGTAATTTTGTTATGCCTATATGGAAATATACGCATTTTTTGTATACCTATATATTGATGGTGTCATTCTTATCTCTTCATTTAACCAATCTTTATTGGTGTCATTTATTACTATGGTCGGTGTCCAAGGCTATATGTAGTAAGGTATTTATTAGGTTCATCTAATATTGGGTTGGGTGTTTTTGGAGTTGATCTATCCTAAGTTCCTACTTCCTAATAGCTTAACTAAATGCTTGAAAGAAACACACTTTATCAAAAAGTAAACACACCAAATTGAATGCAATGCTTTAAAATAAATCACACAATGTTATTGAAATTAAACACACTAAAATCAAATATCAAATCCACACTCTAAGCTAAGTTTTAGAATTAAGATTATTGAAATTGAGGAAATGATAAATGCTTGTTATAAAACACACATACATTAGAAGTTTATTTGACTTACAGGTTATCAATCCAATCACATAAAGTAATTATATTAATTCTAATTAAAAATAAGTAATAAATAAATTTTAAAAACCAAAATTGCAAATGTCTTATTTCCATTGGGAGTGGGATCTTGATCACCCTTGGATTTAGGGTCAAAATATATTAGTCCTTAGGAAGCTATCTTGACTTATGCATAGAAATGAAAGAGTATTATTTGACATAAAATATTTTGGTATTCAAAATGGAAATTCTTACAATTTTTCACCATAATACATATTGATTAAGGATCCACCTTTTATTATATACAAAAGAAACTAACTATCCTAAATATTAGGTAAAAACTTAACTAAAACAAAAGGATACTCATATAGATTAGTTTATATGGAAAAATTAGATAAGAACATTACAATAAGATCCAAATTCATTTAGGAAGATCCTCATGGGATTTGTAACTATTTATTCCAATCATATTTGGTTACCAAATCTTATATACAATGTGTTTATATCATCTTATCTAAAGTTACAACCTATATCTATTAGCTTCTATAAATGGAAAGGAACACATAAATAGAGGTCTATATATAGACATATGTAAGAATATAAAGTATCTAGAGGAGTCTTGGATCATCATGGAATAGTTTAAGGAAATTTTTTAATGATTTTTAACATGTTTTGGATGATTGTTTAGCAATTTGAGTAAGTCTTTAGCATGACTATCAACATCTGTAGCTTGACTATCATAATCTGTAGCTATATATTAATGTCCATAGAACACTTGGAAAAGTATAGATCTTTGATTGAATGATCAGTTCATGATCAAGGAAATTATATTCATTATATTATATAAAAAATCTTATTTATATACTATAATACTTGTACATATAAAATATGGAAGACTAAACATGCAAATAGTTAGAACATTATGTAAATAATGCTAACTCAGACTCATAATCTTATAGAGACAAAAACATTCATATTCTACCTTAGGCTAGTTATAAACCCTAATACTACCTGTAATTATTAACCCAAATGACATATTAATGGCTATGAAGGATGATATATCATGGTTATAATGATTAATAGTGTGGACTCATCATATCCCCCATACCTTACTTTTTTCAAGTCTCATTGCAAACTATCTTCTCCTGTCTTCATAAGTGAGGATTATTTGTTCCAATTTGAGGATAAGATCATAAATGGAGTAAAAATAGTGTAATATTTTCTCATGAGGAGTGACTCCCATATGCATATTAACAAATTGAATCTAAAGAGTAAATGGTTCCTTAGACTGTGGCCCTGTGTTCTGCCATGGAAACATGAGAGAAAGTAATAGAGGTGGTATGAATCTCATCCCAATCCATAATTTTTGTCCTTCTTATTAAATTACATTGGTAATGATCTAAGTGATGTCCTAATCTCTCCTAAGGGTCCATCTTACATTACTAGGAGAGATAACTTCTCTCTTTTTAAAAGTGATTATCAATAGATTCTAGCATTGACTACAGGGAGTTACAACTTGATCAAAGAAATGTTAAACAAACAATTCAAATTTGGTAATACTATCCTTTAGATTTTGAATATAGTGATTTTGTATTTTATAATGTTGAAAGTAGAAGCTATAGGTGATTTTTGATCTCTATAGATTAAATCATGTAATTCAATCAATCTAAATAACCAACTACCTAGTTAAAGTGATAGACACATCAACATCAAATGCAATGGATGAATAAAACTAATTAAAAATAAAATTAGAATCCTAAATTTAATTTTTATACACCATGATCAAATAGAATGCAAAATTAAAAAATATTGAGATTAGATTGATGTACCTTGACTCAGATTTGTGATATTATGATAGCATGATAAAGATGTTTGATGAAGGATTCAATGACTAAATTAGTATGGAGAAGTTAGATAGCTACTAATTGGCCTTACATGAAGGAGAGGAGTTTTTTAAATATATTTTTGGAGGGATGGATCACTGGTTAAGGTTTGAACTTGGTTGGAGGAGATTAAGGGTTGTTTATTATCCAAGGAGTTTAAAATCCCTTAGAATCCTCTAGATTTGGAGGATTCTAAAGAGGAGGATCAGAATAAATAAGGATATAGATTTTGAGGATTATAAAATCCTTATTAGGTATTGATGATGATTAGAGGGAGGTTAGATATGGATTAGAGACTAGGGGTGTAGGAGATTCTAGGCATATGCTAGTAGGTGGGCCATTAGGAATTTAAAATTCCCAAATAATAGAAAAGTAGGATTAAGATGAGATAATGGGAATATAGGATAGATTAATTGATTTATGGGAATTAATAAAGGTTAGTGAGTTAATAAATATGAAGAGGGGAATATTAGAAGGTGACTAGGAAGGGGATAAATTATATAAGCAAAATTAGTGTCGAGTAATAGGAATATTAGTGACAATAATTTAGGTGAGTGAATTTAGGTGCATACATTTTTCCCCTCTTTGAAAGGGCATTATGAGTGAAGTATAGTGGAAGTATTAATGGTATTTTAATAAAAAACTAATTCATGTATGTATGTTATTCAATATGATGTTAGTGTATATGGTTCTCCATCAAGGGGACATGAAAGGAGGAATGAGATAGATGGACACTCAAAATAAGGAATGACAGGTGGGATGCAATGAATATATAAGGGGATGGGATGCCAAATGTGAGATATAATATGAAGAAGATGAATTTCACTTGATCCATGAGATAAAAATTAATGATGATTCCCCTATTAAGGACACATGCATAAGGAGTAGAGATGAATGTGTCATGGTTGTCAACACATCCTAAAGGGGGATCAACCATAAAATTATGATGATAGGATAGAAGGTCGCAAGCTTTAGACATATCCCAAGTAAGGATACATGTAAGGGAGAGATTTAGGCTAGGATAAGATAGTGATTTGATAAGATAAATGATGGATATATGTCAAAGCTAAATCAATCAATATGATGAAGAGGATAATAGAACCAATGTGATTAAGTGACCAAAATATAAGACTATGATTGATATTATAGCTTAAGGATTTTAATGATGCAAGATGTGATGATGAAAAACTAAGAGATAGTAGCCAAGCTATACTTGGGCACTAAAATATGGCCAAGTGTTGCCTACATAGTCTGAAAGACCTTAGGTTGATGTAGTTTTGACTAGAATATGATGATGAAGATGAGGACTAATGGTTATAAAATGATGATGATGGGGATGATTATACTTGTTAGTGAAGGATATGACTCAAATGATGAGACAAGGATAAAAGGTTGGATGTTAGTCAAATTAGTTGAGATTATTAGATTAGTGATGGGAAATAAGGATTATTGCTTAGAGGATGATAAATCATGAGATTATAGGTGATCAAGCCATCGCAATGTCATAAAGGTCATCATAGTCTAAGTAATCCAATAGATATAAAACTTGGTAGTATGCCCCATGATTTAAGCATGAGCAAGAGGACATGATGCTAGAGTGTGTGCGTAAATAGCTAACTCTACATCCTCAAGGGCACTTTAGGTGTCCTCATAGCATACATGTTCATTTCCTAGTAGACAAAAATACATGATGTAACCAAAACATAAGAAAAATAAGATATATACAAATAAATCAAAAAATAGACAAGTAACACACACAAGTATCTATGTTCAATGTCATAATGTCTTATCAAATGATAGGATGAATGATTGGGAGATGAGTTGAACTAGGATGATCTTGATGTGATTTATGGAATAAGAATTGACTTGGATTTGGGATAGACTAGTGATTTAAATAAAAGGTATGGGTTTGGATGAGAGACTAAGATTAGGATAAAGACATTAATGAGGATATAGATGTGAATATGACAAATTATTACTTAAGACAAAACATTACAAGAGTCTAATCTAGCAAGAAGAGTAATAAATGGTGGGATCAAATACCTTCCATACTAGGCAAAGAGTGATTTGATGGGTGCTAGGATGAAGAGGCAATGATAAGAAAATTGATGGGATTAAGTACCTTATATACTATTAAAGAGGTGATTAGACACATGCTAGGTATGAAAAATCAATTGATAATAAGTGATGGGTGCTAGATTAAAGCCCTCAACAAGGTGATGCATATCAATAATACTTGATGAAGATATGGATGGATCGGTGACCACTTGGATTTGGCTCTAATACTCAATGTGCTATCCAAATATGAGACAAATGGATATGGATGTGACTAGGGGATTAGGAATTAGACAAGACACCATTGACTATTTTTTATGTTTTTCAAGTTTTATGATTTTTAGGGTTTTTTGACATATTTTAATTTTTAAGCTTTTTTGGGATATATATGTACACTATACAAATGGTATTAATAGAAAAGGTAATACCAAGCCTAGTAACTAAGATAAGGATGAGGATGGATGGAATCATGAATCGGATGATAAAAGGATTGGGGTGATGCAAAAAAAAGGAGGACCAAAGAAGAAGGGAATAGGGATT
Source organism: Torreya grandis (assembly GCA_037957365.1). Lineage (NCBI taxonomy): Eukaryota > Viridiplantae > Streptophyta > Pinopsida > Cupressales > Taxaceae > Torreya > Torreya grandis. Next base: position 2,874,325 of record JARHVA010000972.1, read on the forward strand.
ACCAATGAGCACATCATGAAGGATATAGATGTTTAGTTGCTTGAGTGTCCATTGGAAAATATGCTAAGATAATTGCAAAACATTTCTTAATACACCTTACACTTCCTTATGAATGTCAATATGGGAAGGAAGGACATAATGGGATGCATGATATGATGGTGGATAATGGATAAATAACCATGGAGGGGATGGATTGATAGATTTTGCCTAAGTGTTGAGGTATAATGTGGACAATAGATTATGCTACCATGATATTGGAAACTAGTTTTCATCATAGTACTTGCTTAAGGAACTAGAAGACTAGTTTTCACCATTAGATTAATGATTTTTTTTTAATCTTAGGCATCTCTATTTATTAGATATGGATATGAGATGCAATAATGCTGACACTGGATAAATGTTTAGCCAACACATACTCTTTGATGAATGCTAGATTCATAGATGTCCTAGTGGACTTTAGTTATTCTTGATGGTAACCCCTCCAAATATCTAGACCAAGTATCTTCATCACCCCTAAGAGATATGATGTTGCCTAAGAGGGTGATGGGAGGTATGGATGTGATTAGAACTTGATTTTGATGGATGATAAGATCAAGATAGGATGGTGTGATGGGTGATGGAGGATTAGGACTAAAATGAATGATAGGATTATGATAGGATGGGGTGATGAGTGATGGAGGATTAGGACTATCAATCACATACATCATTAGAGACATGGGACATGATTCATTTTATTAGTTTCAATTGAAAAAAGATTGTAGGAGGTCTAAGATACTTTGACTTTGTCATTCATCTTTGATATTTGTATTTGATGGATGATCAGCCATGCTAATAATAATTTTGACATTATTTATATTTTTAAATTGGATTTGATTTTGATTTCCCAATGGTGATTGATTTTGGGCTTAACCAGAGGAGAGTGATTTTTTAATTGATATATGATTATTTTAATTTTGACATGCCCATAATGCTAGATTTTGAGGTTTACTAGGGGAAGACATTTTTATATTTGATCAATGATTTGAATTTTATTTATTTTGACTTATGGAATCCAACATAACTTGATTATTATGATGGTATTGGACCTTTGTACTTGTGGCACACATTATATTACTTAAGGAAGGGTCCAAAAATGCATGTTTTTATTCATCATTATGGAGGGAGGTGATTAAATGGTCATCGATAGGTAGAAAAGGGTCCATGATGGATGAAGGTGGTAGTGAGGGAATGATGATGTCAATGAGGGGTGATAGGGTAGCATAATATTAATAGGGGTTCTTAGGAGACCAAGTTTTGATATCAAAGAAAATCTCCTCAAGATCAACAAAAGGATTACTAGGACTAGTTTTAGGATCAGACTTGCTCTGATTATATTCAATAGATAAAGCTTGTAATAATTCAATTATGACTTCATAATCTTGATTAAGATCAAAATATATGCCTAGTGATTGATTAGAGGTATCTAGATTAGAGGTATCCTCAAAAATATATGCATTATCAACATCTATTGTGATATAGATGATAGATGATTTTTTTATTTAGATATTGGTACTACACATGATCTTGATGTAGATAAGACTTGTGTTGTCTCTAATGCTAACTCTAATATATGAGATGCAATTCTCCTAGTAGAGGATTCATTGACCATAATTGACCCCTCATTAGGTGGTTTTTGATATGGTGGATGATGAGAATAGGATGGAGGAGTGATGAATTTGGCAAAAAAATGTCCCTGGAAGGATTCATGAGAGATGGGAGGGCTAGGCTCATGGGGAATATACTTAATTATGATGGAATATTTGAATATGGGAGTGGTGTCTTGACTTTGACATGGAGAGGGAAGAGATTTATTGGTAATAAAATCTTGTCACTCTTCTTCTTGTGCACATAAGGATGGGGACTCATCTAGTTCATTCTTGATTATTATGTCACCATAGTTGATGAGGTATTAGACAAAGTCTTGGAAAGGATAACATCAATTAATGGTATGCCCCCAAGTTTGGTTATATGTATAATATTTATTATCTTTATATGAAGAGGGTTTAGGCTTTGTGGGATCAAAATGTCATATCAGTGGATAGATCATCATGTTAGTGGAAACAAGTTATTTGAAAAGGGATTCTAAGGACATAAGGATAGGCGTATAGGGACCCATTTCATTAAGTGACTTAGATGTGAAAGCATTGGTTTATAGATCAAATGCTTTTTTATGTGACTAGATAGATGGACTGGTATGATTTGAGGTGGCCAAGATTGGATTCCCTTTTCTAGTATGGGAATGGGAAATGGATGGTTTATAGATAATGGGTAGAGAATTGGTATGGGACTCACATGAAAGGACTTGGACAGGAGGTTAAATGACTTGAAATGGATCAATACCTTTAAGAAGTAGGACATCCATCAAGAATTCATAGGAGGACCTCATCCTTATTGGTAGATATGTATTGGTCTATGAAAGTAGGGTCTAACTCCATGGTGATGGATGATGAAAAAAAATCCTTAAACAAAATAGGTACAATGACTAAGCTAACATGATTAAATTATAATATAAGGATGGATATTAGGATTATACTTTAGATTGATAGTATAATAGGTGCTAACAACTTATCATTAATGTATAGTTATCAAGTTATCAAAAGGATTAGATATTTGATGGGTACCTAGATTCAAAATAGCAAGGCAATGAGTGATGGGTGATAATTATGAATAGTCAAGATGATTAGAATAGATATGATTATATTGATGATTGATGGATTGGTATATTAAAACCATCAAAGTGATAAAATGCTAGAAAAATAATGACTAGGTATGAGACCTGACCAAGTGATAAGTGATAGTGGACTTAGCATGATAGGATACTATAACTCAAGCCTTGGATGAATTTTGTTCAATATGGAATAGGGTAGGATGAAGGTGATAGGATAATGGACAAGGACAAGTATGATAGGTGATGATGAAATTATGAGGGATAATTTAAGTGAGAGTGGGATGGTTTGGACATGGATGTGACTTAAAAAGCCAACTAGGACAAGATAGGACAAGGATAAACTAGGTGGGTGATAAAGGCAAGGTCAAGACAAATGATTAGGTACAGACTTAGGACAAGATATGGATGAGGAGACTAGGATAGAATATGACTAGAAGGATATACATGAGAAACAAAGCATATACAAGGGGATGATGAGATATATGATATATAAAATAAGATGTAAGAGATGGGGGTGTGATGACAAGTGGGTATAGTGATAGGATGTGACTAGAAGGATGTACAAAGAATAATATGTAGAATGTGAGGATGAGATAAGGACATACAAAAGAACAAATGATGTATAAGGGGATAGTGACAAAGATGTACAATATGTGATTTAGATATAGTAAATGATGAGTGGATACAACTATAATAGGATGGAATTAAGATAAGGTGGGAGATGGGATAAAGATATAAAAGGGAAATGATGAGCTAGGGAAGATATGATGTGGTATGAAAAAGGATAATATAGGGGTAACCATATTAGGATAGGAAAAAGACAATATGAGATAGGTAAAAGGATATATAAAGATAATATATACAATGGGATGATGACAAGGATATATAAGATGATATAGAGGCAAAAATATGATGGGATAAGTATGTACAAAATAGGATGTAGGTGATGGGGATGTGGTCAATGATGAGTGGGTATGGTTAGAATGGGATTGGATAAAGATAATATGGGGAGATGGAAGAGGACAATGAAAAGGATATATAGGATGATATATATAAAAGGATGATGGGATAAGGGTGTACAAGAAGATGATTAGGTAATTATATGAAACAACCTAGATATACATGAATAGGTTTGGGTGAAGGCTGACTCAACTCACAAATAGTAAAGGTTTAGCACAACACACATCAGATCTAGCAAGCCACAAAACTATGATTAGTAAATTGATGGGTGTGTAACCCAACACTTTCACCATCAAATAGTGGGTGAGGTTTGAGGCCAATGACTAATTATGGAATCAATATAACCCTCTTGACCCTATTTTCACATTATGGCTATTTAGGATTTGATATTGACTCTAGCAATGAGATACATGTTACAGCTAAACGATCTTATACTAGGTTTACACAAGGCTTATCTAAATGCATCCCTAATATACGTGAAAGTATAGTGGTGACCAAGTCCATATAGGATTTTGTATAAACACCCTATGTATTATATTATGACCTCACCTCACTCCACATAACCCTTTATGGGGAATTTTTCTTAGGCACTAAATGATATCTCTCTTAATTTTTAGACTCCATCAAAACATGGAGTTTGGACTAGTGCATGGTGGTGAAATCCATGGTCACTAACCCCATATAAAATAAAAAGGATGGAAGGTTTATAGGTGGTTTTTTATCCCCTAGGAATCATCATAAGGATGTAAGGGGGAAAGCATACACCAATCATAGCACTTAGGTTACAAATAGGTAGTCAAAAAAGGATTAATTAATTGGTTAAAATGTAATTATATTTACAAGATGAAAGACAATAATATACAAAAAAAGAAATATATACAAGATAAAACAAAATGATTTAAAATTTATTTTTGAAGTTCCCCAAAGTATTTGATAGGTGGATTGTAAACACATAGTTGTTTTCAATTGGCACTCAGAAGGAGGTAACCTACAAAGATAAGGATTAGTATTTTTATTGATAATCTCGAGGGGAAACCTACAAGACAAAATGTTAGACCAAAATATGTACTTCAAAATATGATGCTATAAATCCAAAATAGCCTCTAGTTTTACCCATATAATAACTAATATGTTAGTACAATATGACTTAATAAAAACACCCTAAAAATCATTATTTGGCTGTATAATTCTTTTAGGGTGAGTGGGCCATGATGCAAGGATCTGGGGGAGGCATCCCCCAATAGGGTCAAGGGTTAATACCTATTTCAAGGTCAAGGGGTGGATCCCATTATAGGGTTGAGAGGTAGAACCTTGAATGAATCAAAATTTACTAAAAATGACTATAAAAAATGCACTCAAAAAGGATAATTTTGAAGACAAATTGAGTGAAAAATCATAATTACATAGTGTAAAATCACAACCAGAGAGTGCAAAACCACAACTCTAAGACAAAATTATAGATTGTAATTTGTGATTTTGTAGTGGTTAGCTAACCATGATGGTTCAACTATAAAAGCATAACTATAACTGACAAAATTTATATTAGTTATAAAAAAGAGTTACAATTTTGTTATAAACTACAAAACCTCAAAATTTTGATCCTCTGATAGAAATAGATGATTATGCAGGTGATAGATTATATAAATGCCTAAAATGTCTTATTTATAGATGATTAATGATAGATAAAATAATAATTACTATATATTAAAATCTTACAAATATACATTTAGATTTTTAACATAATGTCCACAAAATTTTGATTAACTAGAAAATGTGCTAATTAGATATCTACCATTTATAAATCAGAGATGACTACCAACAGATAGAATTATTACAAAATGAAAAAATTGATCAGAATGACAAAATCACTAGTATAAATGCAAAATGGCTAATTCATAAGATAAAGTCACGATTCTCCATATTTTATAATCTACAATTTTGTTAATGAGGGAAAAAGGTTAAAGGGTTATGTGTTTGACTTGTCTTTGGATGTTACTTATACTTATTACCCTTTCCTAATGATCTTTCCAATCATATAGATAAACCATGGATATACATAATCTAATTATAATAAGTGGTTAGTAATACTTCCTCTTAAGACCCCTAATAATATAAAAATGATCTAAGAGAGGAGTTGAGGATCAAATGATTACTGGGCCCTTAAAAAATATAAAACATCCAAATTTAAGCATGTAGGTTAGAGATAAATGGTTAAATTTCAAGGATTTATCCACAAATCATAGTATCTCAAATCTCATCTACAACATCATAGTTCATAGTGCAAAATTTTAATTATTGAAGTTGTGATTTTTTGGTAACTTTATGATCGCATCAAAAACCTACAAAAATGCAAGTCAAAAGGGAAAAAACATGACTACCTATACAAAGTCATGATTATTGAATTTGTTGTTTATTAAAAAGATAAAACCTATCATAATTAAGTCAAACTATTAGAGGTTAGGTTTGATAGTTAACACAAACTCATGACTTACATGGAAAATATCACAACTACATAGTCATGATTGCTAGTTCAATGTCATAGATTATCCCTTTTCATGAAAAATTTCAAAACTTTGAACTACAAGATAGAAAAAACACCCCTTACACACAAAATTATTAGTTTTGGAGGGATGCTCCCACCATGGTCACTAAAATCTAGGTGATTTTTGAGCTCAATGGATTAAATCATGTAATTCAATCAACCTAAATAACCAACTACCTAGTTAAAGTGATAGATCCATTATGACCAAATGCAATGGATGAATAAAACTAGTTTAAAACAACATTAAAATCCTAAAGCTAAGTTTTATACACCATGATCAGAGGGGAAGGAAAAATAAAAAGAGATTGAGATTGGATTGATGTACCTTGACTCAAATTTGTGACATTATGATAGCATGATAAGGATGTTTGATGAAGGATTCAATGACTAAATTGGTATGCAGAAGTTAGATAGCTACTAATTGGCCTTACATGGAGGATAGGAGTTTTTTAAATAGATTTTTGGAGGGATAGATAAATGGTTGAGGTTTAAACTTGGTTAGAAGAGATCAGGGTCATAGATTATCCAAGGAATATAAAATTTCTTGGAAGCCTCTAGATTTGGAGGCTTATAGAGAGGATAGTGAGAATAAATAAGGTTATATTTTTGAAAGATTATAGAAACCTTCTTAGGGATTAATGATTATTAAAGGGAGGTTAGATAGGGATTAAGGATTAGAAGTGTCAGAGAGTCTAGGCATAGGCTAGTAGGTGGGCCATTGGGAATTTAAAATTCCTAAATAATAGATAAGTAGGATTAGGATGAGATAATGGGGATTTAGGATATATTAATTGATTGGTGGGGATGAATAAAGGTTAGTGAGTGAATAAATATGAAGAGGGGGATATTAGATAGGTGACTAGGAAGAGGATAAATTAGTGGGATAAATTAGATAAATAGAATTAGTGTCAACTAATAGGAATATTAGTGACAATAATGTAGGTGAGAAAATTTAGATGCATATATAATCTTTTCAATTTTTCCAGTACCTACCATGCATTACCAAATTGATGTCTAATGTAGAGTCTAACTTTTCTTTCCCTACTCACATGATCATTATATCTATCTTACTAAGCTATTTGATTTTTGTAGGTGGAGAGAAGGGATCTTAGTTATAACTCACCAACAAAGAAGTTGATCAAGAAATCATTAGCATTTCCTAAAATAATATCATAGAGGTATAATTCACACAATAAATCTTGTCTATCAGGAGTAATTTTATGATAAACTATCAATAACTCTTCATTGGTGTTAATCTGATGTGGTAATCCATAAGATATTTGTATTAACTACCATCTATAAAACTATTCATTCAAGAACAAACTATAGGAATGAGATGAACTCTTACAAGATAAAATCTTTTCACTTAACTAACAAGTAAACTATATAGTTTTTCTAACCTATCTTCTTATTGTTGTTCTTGTGTAAGGTCTTCTTGCAACTTTTTTTTCTCCTTCTTAAGAAGTTTGTTTCATTCCTTTAATTCTCCAATATCAAAAAAAGTTTGTTCTTAGTGATGTTTGATATTAGGGTCAGACATAATGGTTTGACAACCTTACTCTACCATAGGTTTGGGAGGCATAATATAGGAGATGGAGGCTAATTGTACTTTCAATGTTGTATTATCCTATTTAGATTTAAGGAGATTCATTCTCAAGGACACATTATATTTTTAAAGTTTCATGTTATAACTCCATACATTAATATATTCATTCTCAAATTCATCCAAATTTTTATGTAAGGATATTATCTCTTCATCCTTGTCAAAAGACTAAGTTTGAATATTCTCTATATTTTAAAACATAGAGAAATAACAAAATCCTTACATTGAACTTAAGATAATATATGATTAATGTCCTCTAAATTTTATTTGACTATAGCCTCTATCTGGGACAACACCAAGGCATGATGTAATTCTACATCTACTATCTCTTTTTATAGTTGGGATTCTTCATCAATCATGGGAGTTTTACCATTAACAATGGATGGTTGTATTGAGGTAATAAAAGGAATAATTTCTTCAAAAGCCTTTTTTGAAAAAAGAGTCTCCAATTCCTCTTTATCTTGTGTTACATTGGTTGTGGGTTCCTATCGTAGGCTGTTAAGAATTTATAAAAAAAATTCTTAATCACCAGAATCTAATATCCACTTTCTTCTTCTATTATGAGAGAGAGGAAGAATTTCTTCATGTGTGGCCTCCTTAGGTTCTAAATGTGGAACATGGTCTACAATAGGCTCATCTTATATGATTTTAATGGGTTATTTTTAAAATTAGGCTCAAAAGATGGATTAGGGTTTCTTGTTGAGGATCTAAGTCTTAATATTATTTTTGGATCTAGTGGTATGACCACATTGAGGGGAATTATAAGACTAAGTGCAATAACATTAAATGTTAACCTTGTACTCTAGGCTGATTCAAGAGTAACTAATTTGGAGGAAGAGACATTTGGTGGAGACCTAGAGATATAAACAAAAGTTTATTGTGGTATGATCTTGGAAATCCATAGGTATTTCATCTACTTTCCATCACAAAAATCTATCCATTCTTCTATGCCTTATTCTTTCTTAATAAAATGGTGTTGGATTATTAACTAAATAAGTCAATGATGGTAGATAGAGGATTAATTACTAGGATACCTCATGGCCATTAATTTTATATACCCTAATAAAAATGAAGGTAATTTTATTCTATGTTGGGGATGTTGTATGCCATATCTCAAATGAATAAACATCCTCATTACAACACAACTCGAAACACTACACTACTCATCACAAGTCATATATTTGATGAGTTAAAAAGATATAGACCTCCATGGTTATAGCAAGGTGTCTCTATTGATGCCTTTGAAATTTATATTGATGTCTTGAACATACTTTGGAACCAGCTCTCCCTTGCCATCAAAAATTCATATGAGATCATTGAAAGAAGATCTTCCTACAATCATGGCTCCTTCATTCGAAATCCTAGATAATTCACTAATGAGGTAGCTAGAGAATGGAATTTTTATGCGTCTAATAGTGGAGAAATTTGTCTTCAAGTGGATAATAAAATTTGTTATAAGGGCTTCATCAAATACCTAGAATTTCACCAAAAACTTGAGCCATCCAACAGCTTCAAACACATGTTTTTCTTGTTCATCTTCCAAGAGTCCTTTTATAGATTTAGGCTCATATTTATTTTTCTATCCCATTCTAAATTTTTCAATTCTTCACAAATCACAACAACTTATAGCTCTACTTACGAAGAAAAATTTCACTTAATTTGGTATAATACCTCTTTTTATTTTAGTGTTATGGATGAAACCTGAAGCTCTTCAAGCATGTGATGTGATGATGACAATGTAAACTTATCATGTGATGAAATAACAATGATTAACTATTATTACTTTTTTTCCATTTTTTATCATCACATCACCAATCTTAATATCAATTTATTGTCCACATGAGTTATGATGTGATGACAAAGATAAGGTCATCATGGAATTACATTTTACTTGAAAGGATATAATCCATAGCTTTTAGTTAAGTATCAAAAGGTAACTTTTTGAAAGATTCCCTACTGACATGGGAATATGTTAGTAGTAGGTCCACATCCTTCAAATAAAACTATGGATACTTGCCAAAGATTGAGCATATACTTATAGACTTAGAAACTTAAAAGCTAATCCTTTTTAAAATAATAAATACTATATCTCTAAAAATCATGATGTTGTCCTTGTTTATCCTTCTTTACCTATTATAACAAAAGGAAATTACATGGATTAGTTTGAATAATTGTATAAAATAAGACTAAATTAATGTTTATTATTTTGGGAACAAGGAAAATTAATCATAGATGATGATTAATCCTAAATTTCTAAATTCACTTTTCTTATTTTTTTTAGTTTTTTACCCATGACTAGTCATTTACTGGATTTCTAGTCAAGTCTCATTTTGTAGTACATGATCAACTAACAATCTAGTTTTGTAGTCATGACTGTTAACAATGTCCCTAAGGATTTTCATTCTTGATTTGCTTTTTTAATTTTTACTTTTTTAATTTTTTCTTACCTTTTTAGAGAAGAGGTGAATCCCCTTCTTTTATTAACACCATCTTGTCTTCATATATTAGTTGTCATGGAAGCTTTGAATTCTTTCATGAGGTAAAACTCATTTTTTACCATTTGGATGAATTCTTCTTTACTATAGGGTTTTTGGTACAACTTTAGCATGTCTCCATTGACTAGGAGTATCTTTTGATTACCATCTATACGTAGCAATTGTACTAAACCATTATCAATAATATTTTTATCTAAAATGGTTTTAGCCATCTATTTCTCAATTTTCATTTGAAGTGTTGGTTCTTAGAATCATATAAAAGTGCCTAGTCTCCTTATTTAAACTATCTTTCCTTGATGTGCAAATCATGCCATTATTTCTTATTAGTGTTCTAGATTTGTGCCCTAGCTATATAAGGGGATTGTTCAGATCTTCTTGATAAAATATAGTCCAAGATGGGATTAATCTTAGTCTATGGGTATCATAATCATGGATTAGATCTCTGGAAAATTTTGGCTTCCTTATGGATCTATCACCTACACTAAACCTAAACTAGCACTTGCTTGTAAAATGGAATGAGATTTGACAAAACTTATAAAATCATGTAAAAGAGGTGATTCACCAATGATTTGATCACTCAAACTAGCACAATACACACTATGACATACTTTCAAGACCAAAGAACATTAATCTCACATAAATATTTCAAAATAAGGCATTAATCAGTCACCAAACTAACAAGAAATGGAAAATATCCACTTTAGACTAGACAATAAACTATAAATTACACTTATAATGATTTGTAAGAACTATTAAGCACTTCTTGAAGGTGAGAAAAACTTAGACATAAGAAAGGAACATACATTCACTTAAACACAATGCATGAATTCATGGAACACACTTCAATCCAGCTTAGAAAAGGATGGAATTCAGTCTTTATTACATCAAAAAGGTTGTTAGCATATTATTGTAAATACCTTAGGTTATTGACTAAGGTATATTATCTATGCACCTTGGTTATTTATTTTAACCACTTGGGTTAATAGGTTAGTTTTATTTTATGGGATTAGCTATTTTACACTACCTAATGCTTGTGGTTACTCCCACCATCTATTTTCTTAGGTGGTTCTTTTGACTATTTAATATGCCTCTCATGTATTTTTTGGTATGTTGGCTAATTACATTTCTTAATCTCTTTGTTGAATCTAATATGGTCTCAAAACTTATGGTATAGGAATCTTGGGAGGGAGCTTATAGAGAAAGAGAGGAGTGGTATTATTAAGAAACGGCGTGAAGCACCCATTAGAGAGTTGTGAAGAGAATTTTTTTCTCCTGTGACAAGTGGGAAAGCTAGTAATTAAGAGAGAAGCATCAGGAGACCTATCTCAGTAAAGGAAAATTAGTAGGAGGTAGTAGAAGAGGCTCATAGGTTTATTTTTATTTTTCTTATGTTTTTTGGGTGGCCATTTCTATTTAGTTTGAAAATTGGCCAAATTTTCATTCAAGCACTAGTTTTGGTGAGTGAGGGGTCTAAAATTTTCTATTTTCTGAGAGGACATGATAGGAATCGACAAAATTCAATTTGGCTTAGTATTTCTCCATGAATCTGCATCTAAAGTTTTTTAGGTAGGCCAATTTTTTGATTGACTAATTATTTTTATGAAAATTTTAATCTAAAGTTTTATTATTTCAATTAATTTTAATTTTTTAATCAAAATAATTCAAAACTTTAGCTTATAAGGGTTATTAGGGACCTAATGATAAATAATTATCTCAAACAAGTTTTGGAAGGTGAAAAGTTCACCATTTTTTGGGTTTTTAATCTAGATATTGGTGGAAAAGGAATTTTTTAAATTGGAATTATATATCTCTATGTAAAATAGTTTTTGTCTATTTTTTGGTGTTTTTAAAGATGCAAAATTTAAACTTTTCAAAATGGTGTGGTGTTTTTTGTTAAAAAATGGAGGTATTGACCAGTTTATGATTTGAGTTTGTGGGTAGGAGGAAAATTTTGTAAATTCATTATACTTCTTCTTGTATATCATTTTTTGTAAAAACTAGGTTAAAATGGATAGTTTATAACACCTCTTGTTGCTAGATTCACAAAAATTGACAAGCAAAAAAATTATTTTGTGGAGTCACAAGGTTTTGACGATATGTGAATATCAGAACATTGATCAAATAGTGATTGGTAAAGAACAAAGGCTTGCCATTGGTTATGATGACTGTGATAAATGTCATCAGGAGCCTCTTATGTTGTTAAAACTATTAGTAGAAGATAATCTAATCTTAGAGGTAAAAAATGCAACCATTGCATCAAATTTGTGGACTAATATTACTTTTAAATACCATGATTTTGAATCTAATAGGGTATTGTATTTGAATAATTTTTTATTTTCTACTACGATGCAGGAATGTGGCTTTGTTTCTGAGTTTTAGTAAAAATCAAGGACATCAGTGATCAATTCAAGACTATGCAAAATCTTATTGATGATCAAGATTTGATTACTATGGTTATAAAGAATCTTCCACCTTAATTTGAGTCATTTGTGGAGTCCTTGCACATGATTGGTAAGACAAAAACTTTGGACTTTGAAAATTTGTCCACATTATTATTACAAAAAGAGAGATGATAGGAGTAGGCAGTTTTGTCTACATCTACTTCTACAGAGATTGAATTTTTCATCAAGAGAAAACTTAAGTAGTTTGATAAAACTACTCATTATCTTATAGATACTTCATAAGTAAGTGGTTCTAATAAGAGATATAAGTAAAACTATTTTTACTATAAGTAACCTAGTCACCTTAAGAAATATTGTAGGAAAAGACAACAGGATATGGCTAACCCCAGAAAGAAGCTCATCACGTAAATTTAGCTAAAGGTGAAAGAGAGGAAACATCTCTTGATTTTTCATTCATGGCCTCCAGTAGTAATATTATGGTGGATTGATCTTGGTACTTTGATACAAGGGAATCTCTCTATTATACATGTCATAAGGATTGGTATGTGTATTTTGTTGAAAATATTTGTAGTGGTGAATTTGTATCTTTGGGAGATGGTAGAACTTAATTTGTGAGAAGATATGGTAATTTTTAGATCAGATTTAATGGTACTATTTGGTATAAATTTAAAAATGATAGGTATGTGCCAAACATAAACAAAAAATTTCTTTCCATTAGTGAGATCACTATAAAGTCTAATTTTGTTATAAAGTTTCAAGGATAATAATATTTAGTCACTACCATAGATAACAAGATTATTGTTGTTGGGATTGGTGAAAAATGATTCTATAATATTATAGATCCATAGAGGGCAAAGGAAAGTGCACTTGTAGTAATTAATAACACAAGTTCACTCTGGCATGAAAGATATGGGCATTTGAATTTCTAGTATTTGAGTACATTGAGAAAGAATAATATGGTTAAGGGGATTCCTTCTATTTGGGATAGTCATCATGTATGTACTAGATGTCAATTGGGAAAAAAAGTTAGACATTCATTTGATGTTGGTAAATATTAGAGGGCTTAAAAAGTGTTGGAACTTGTTCATGTAGATTTGCATGGTCTAATGCGGACACCTACCTCGGCTAGAGCTTAATATTTTCTATTGTTGTTTAATGATTTCTTTAAGAAAAAATGGCTATAGTTTCTAGTGAAGAAATTTGATTGATTTTATAACTTCATATCTTAGAAATCTATGGTTGAGAAATAGGTAGGATGACCAATGAAATATATCAAAATAGATACTGGGGTTGAGATCATCTCAAAGTAATTCAAGGAGTTTTGTGCCACTGAAGGCATACATAGTATTCTACCCCTTACACTCCACAATAAAATAGATTTGTGGAAAGGAGGAATATGATAGTAATGGATATGGATCATTGTATGGTCCAAAGTAGAAATGTCCCATATAATTATTGGATAGAAGAAGTGAATATAATGGTGTACATCCTTAATAGAATTCCTAAAAAACAATTGGATAATATGACTCTAGAGGAGACTTGGTCAGGTAGAACTCTAGATGTAAGTGATTTGTGAATTTTTTGTTATGTGGATTTTGCATTTATTCCTTGTCAAAAGAGAAGTAACTTTGATGCCAAAAGCAAAGCACATATGTTTATTGGATACAATGAGTAGCCAAAGGCCTATAAATTACTTGATATTTCTAATAACAAAGTTTTTCTAAATAGAGATGTCATAGTAAATGAACAAATTTCATACTTCACAAAAATTGGTAAAGTTTTAGATATTGAGTCATTTTTTCCTTCTAATGATTCTATTATAAGTTGTGATGTGAAAGTTAAGCCAGATTCTATTTCATCAGTGGAATCACATTTTAGGGAGGGAATTGTTATAGGTCATTATGAGGTTCCAATAATAAATTGTGAGGTTTTTCCTTCACATTAGGAAAAACCAAAGAAACTAAAGTGGTACACTATAATGGAATAATTAAAGGAAGGAGATCTTCAAGGTATGGAAGATAGAAAGTTGAGATCATGAAAATAGCTTGGTAACAGAGGTGAGCATGTTAACTTTGATTTAACAATTGTAGTTTCATAGGAATTTGAGCCTAATTATTTTTTGGAGGCCAAAGGGAAGCCTAAGTGGGAATCACCCATGTAAGAGGAATATGATTCCTTGATGATAAACAAGACTTGGGAGCTAGTATAGCTTTCACTAGGAAATAAATATATTGGTTGTAAATGGATTTATAAAGTGTAAGTCAGATGGTTCCTTGGATACATATAAGGCTAGACTTGTGTTAAAATGTTGTACACAAGAGGGAAGTATTGACTATGAATATACTTTTGTTCCCACTACTAAAATGGTAACTTTTCATTTGATTGCTATTATTACAACTTAGTTTGGATGGTGGGTACACCAAATGGATGTCAAGAGTGATTTATTAAATGGTGATCTATAGGAGGAGGTATACATGTAAAAATCATAGGGATTTCAAGTGCTTGGTAAGGAACATGTGGTTTGTAGGCCGATTAAGTACTTGTATGGGCTTAAACAGGCTCCTCTACTTATTATATGAAGATAGATTCATACCTTAGGGAGTTTGGTTTTCAAAGGTGTAATTCTAAATAGAATCTCTATGTAAAGTTGTCTAGTGATGATATCATGATTCTGATTGTATATGTTGATGATATAGCCATCACTAGGAGTAGTGCTAGTTTTATTTATTATATGAAAGCTAATATTTGTTATATTTTTAACATGACAAACTTAGGACTACTAAAATATTGTTTAGGTGTAGAGTTTTGGCAAGGTAATTATGTTATATTCATGTCATAGAATAAGTATGCCAAATCATTGCTAGAAAGGTTTAGAATGATGGATTTTAATCCAACTCTCACACTGATGGAAGTTGGAGCTAAAATTTCAATTGACACTACTTCACCATTGGTTAATGAAATAGTGTACTGGCAACTAGTGGGTAATCTTATTTACCTTATTACCACTAGATCATACATTTGTTTTATAGTGATTTTTCTATATTGCTTCATGTTTAAACCATAAGAATTACATTAGTTAGCTACAAAATGAGTATTAAGATATGTCAAAGGTACTTTTGAATTTGTCATACTATATAAGAAGTTTTTAGATTTTGAGCTTTCATGATATTCTGACTCTTATTAGGTAGGTTTATTAGATTCAAGAAAATATAAAATAGGGTATGTATTCACTTGTGGTTCAGGAGTTTTCTCATGATAGATAAAACTACAAAATATATTGGCATTATCTTCAACAAAAGCATAGTATAAATTTATGGTCAGTAAAGGTTGTGAAACTATGTGGATAAAGAAAATCTTGGAGGATTTTCAGTTTGAGTCATCAAAGCCTAATCTATTTTTTTATGACAACCAAAGTGTTCTAAGGATGGTGAAGAATCTAGTATTACATGATATTACTAAACACATTTAGTTTCACCATCATAACATTTGATAGTTGGTTATGAATGAAGACATCAGTCTCTTCTACTACCCCACCATAGAGAAACCAACTAATATAATGACCAAACCACTTGGTACAGACAAGTTCACAAAATTTAGAGATAAACTTGTTTTTGTTTCTAGTTTAGTCATTAAGGGAGGGTGTTAAAATATTATTATAAATACCTTAGGTTATTGACTAAGGTATATTATCTATGCACCTTGGTTAGTTATTTTAACCACTTGGGTTAATAGGTTTGTTTTTATGGGATTAGCTATTTTATGCTACCTGATGCTTGCATTTTCTCCCACATCTTATTTTCTTGGGTGGCTCTTTTTCCTATTTAACAGGCCTCTCATGTATTGTTTAGTGCACTGGTTAATTACATTTCTCAATATCTTTATTGAATCCAATAAAGGTGTCATAGCACAAATTTTGGTAGAATTTGGTCATATCAAAAAGAGGGATCAAAGGATCTATTTAAGGCTTATAAGCCTATGTTTATAGAAAAAAGAAAGAGAGAGAACTATATACTAGAGAAGGCCCAAATACTTTTGATGGATTAACACTCTCGAGGTTGTTGATTCATGATCTTATCAAAAAGGAACAAATTATGTAAAATAATTAAATGTCTAATGCCCTTATCTAACTTCCAGATTTCTTCTTAGAACTCCATGATATCATCTACTTGATCTATTGATGAGGATCATGTTTTGAAATTGATTTAAAAGTACCACATCTACATTAAGTGTCCAACTATGCTTTCATCATCAAAAATTATCCATGATGATATGTGAGACACAAGTCTACTATAGGTGAAAACTAATATTAGACCATTGGTTTTCACATAGTCACCATATCTATGAAAGTCTAAAAATTGGTCAAATTTGCTTTATATTCACTTGTTCATCTTCAACCTCTATATTAGACCCAAAATATATATCTTACTTATATGGATCTTTAATGGTGATGCTTAGTCTTTGAATTGTGGCCCTAGTTTAACACTGACTTAACTTCAAGCTTGACTCCTTGTCATTTCTTTTGCCTGGGCCCATTTAAAATTCTTTAACTTTAATCAAAAAATGTATTGATCTCACTTTTATTTATTTATTGTCCATGCCAAATCGAATCATCTATAATGGTGTCTAATAATATATATGCTTATTAGTTTTGTAGATATTTTTGACTTATTGGCACTCCCTCACTCTATTGATCTATCTATACATGAATATTTTTGAGTTATTGATCTTCTATCAACTGAATGCACTTGTGTCACTTATCCTAAACTCATTATTGTCTTGGATTTATTGACCTCTTTAACTCATGCTCATTATTTGATCTTGATGAGTGATTAAACATGATGCCTTAGATTTCCTTGGTCCCACTTTATTATAAATTCTTGTGCTCCATCACATCATGATGTACAAGCTCACATGAAAATTATTGAACCCATCCTTTTATTATTTAATGTGTACATTTGGATCTTGGCTTGATTATACATCACTATTGGATCATCTCCAACTTGTATATCTTTAAATGCTTTAACCTAGAGAACTTTTGACTTGGTTTACTCTAGTGTGGATCTTTGATATAGCTATATCAGTATGAGGGCTCCCACAAACTATTATATCTTGATGAAACTCAAACCTTTTAAGGATATTCTGAACCCAAATGGTTACTTGCCATGGTAATAATTTGATAGTTGCATGAACGTCGACTTTATTCTTGACTTTATGCATGTCATTAGATCTTTGCTTAGATCAAACATAGACCATCTATTTATAACCCATTTGAATAAAAATGTATATTTATTATAGTATAAAATTTGATGTCTATGTGAACATATTTGACATCTGCATGACTATCACTACATATTTGAAAAACAACAGTCATCTTCTTTACTTGAATTTGACACTTGTGAGGCCATCTCGAACTTTTGTTTAGGGTACCTTATTTGAAAATGACCTTCAAAAACCTTGAACTAGACCTTTTTCCTAAGAAATAATCCTTCAAGAAAATAGTATAGGGCACTTTACTATAGAAATATCTTTCATAACTTCATCTGGGGCACTATTTGTCTAAAAAATACCCTTCAAAAAAATGAAGTGGACCATTTCATCAAAAACTAACCTTTTGATACTTTTGAAAATGGACCATTTTCTTGAAAAATGACCCTTCAAAACTTTCACTTTCCTAAGAAAATACCCTTTAGGAAAATTGTATAGGGCACTTTGTTGTAGAAAGATCCATTAAAAAAATTATTTGGATCATTTTCTTGAAAGAAATAGGTATTTGTCTTTTGCTTCAGAGATTTTATCTAAAATAAATATATGCCTTCAAAAAATTTATTTTAGATAATCTGTCTAAAATAATTCAATAGTTAGAAAAAAGGGTCCCAAAATAAATAGTCTTAGAAAAAAGCCTAAAATAATTTCCCTAAAATAATGAACACTTAGCCAAATAAAAGGTCTAAAATAATTCAAGTAAAGACTTAGTCCAAAAGTGTTTTGTACTTAGCTTTTAATTTGAGCTACACTTAAAATTTTTATTGATCTATGAAGGCTCAAACACTGTGGAAAATTATTTAGATACCTCCCCTTTGTAAATATAGAAAATAAGATCCTGCTCCTTCCTCTGAATTCTTGGACTAGGCAAAACTTTGGTATGTAGACCAAATTTGGTCAACATCTTTGATAACTTAGTTGGGTAGCATGCCTTCTATGCTTGATAACTTAGACCATATACATGACTCTTAGATCATTATAGATAATACATGGACCATTATATGACTGTAAGACAACCTCTTGACTTACAAAGATAGAATAATTCCAAAAATAGGGAAAGAAAACAAACTAAAAGGGAAACTAACCTAAAAAGCAAAGATAACTAAACTACAAAATGACTATGAAAAAAGAAGCACTTATTTGGGAAAAAATAGAAAGGAAACTAACTAATGTGTTAGAAAACACTTAGATAAAAATAAGAACAACTAACTATGTATAGGGTATTTAGCTCTCCTTAATAGTAGTGCTTGAGATGTATCCCACTGATTGGATAGGAATTTCTTCACCATTGATCCTTGTGAGCTAGAAAGCATTGTGAGATTTGTAACCAACTAATATATATAGTACAATCTATAAAGACTAAAATTTTTTGTGCTTTCCTATCTTAGCTCTATCCTCATCCTAGTTGAGGACCAAATCTCCTTCTTGGAAAGATCTTGAACTAGATACTTTATCAAAAGATCTCTTTGTCATTGCTTGATGGGATTCCATAGCCAACATTGATTGATGCCTTATTTTCTATAGATCTATTATATCAACATATATTATTTCCATTGGCTTATTCTCCAAAATTTCAAGCTGATACATTAATTCCAAAGTAGGGAATTGAAAAGAAATAACCATTCCTATTTCCTTACAATATACTAGCTTGTATGGATAATTGGAAATTGACCTTTTATAGGTAATCTTGTCAGCCCACATGGATAACTTCAATTTGAGATGCCATGATCTTTGATTATCTTCTATAGTCCTATTAATTATCTTCAACAAATTATTATTGGTAGACTCAGTAAGGCCCTTACCTTGTGAATAATAGTTTGTTGAGGTACTAAAAAAAATATTATGTTGAATTACCCACTTGCTGATCTTAGATCCTATAAAAGCCACAACATTATAAAAAATTATAGTTGAAAGGACCCAAAATCTAGCAAGAAAACCTTCATATAAGTCCAAAACTGTAGTTTTATTGGCTTCTTTTAATGCTACTACCTCTGTCCATATGGTAAAATAATTTATGGCAGTTAGGATATACTTGTGTATCAAACTTGATGGGGGGTTGATAACACCAATAAATTCCAATACCCACTAGATAAATGGTTGATTAACTACTTTTTTTTGGAGAGGTAAGGGTACAATCCTCACCTTTCCAAAAAGCATGGAACACTCTCTACATTTCATGATCCATGCATAGCAATTACCAAATAAACTTGGCCAATAATACCCACCTCTCATGATCTTGTAGGCTATGATCCTTGTTGATTAATGTATTCCACCATGTCCATCATGGAATTTCTCAAGTAACCTCTATGTTTGA
The DNA here is from genome assembly GCA_037957365.1 of Torreya grandis. Taxonomy (NCBI): domain Eukaryota; kingdom Viridiplantae; phylum Streptophyta; class Pinopsida; order Cupressales; family Taxaceae; genus Torreya; species Torreya grandis. The sequence continues at coordinate 2,894,610 of JARHVA010000972.1, forward strand.
CTTGGTTATATTTATCTTATCAGTATACCATTGATAACCTTTTTAAATAATACATTATCAACAAGGAGAAAAGGAATTGACTACAATATAAAATATCTCCTCTTTGAAGGAGTGAGATGAGAAGGATAAAGACCATCTTGTAGATATCTTACCATATCTTGGAACCAGTTGGTAGTTGAGGCCTAATCACTTACAATTTCTTGATCATTTGACACCATAATATGTTCATTATACTCTTACAACTCTTCAGTTAGATTTTCACAGAGTCTTTTGCCTCCAACTAGCTTTGTGACTTTGATCTCAATGTCATATTCCATGACCTTGGTTATCCAACTAGCTCTCTTGTCATTTATATCTTTATTCAAAATAAAATATTTAACACTTGGATGTGTAACCATCAAATTTATTTTATTATTAGACAACAAGTACCTAAACTTCTTAAGAGACTTTATAACTAAAATAACATGATTCTCAACAAAATAATACCTAGTTTCATATTCCTCTAAGCCTTGATTGAAAAAGGCTATTGGCTGCTCTAAAGTCTCTTTATTCTACTACATGAGAATACCAAAAATTATGTCAATATTAGCATAGTTGTATAATAATAAACATTTTATAACATTAGGGTTCAAGAGTGTAGGAGCACTATCTATAGCTTTCTTGATTTCTTCAAAACTTCACGCTCCTTTAGACCAACTAAAAGTATGACCCTTATTTAGCATGGATATGAGTGGCCTAATTAAAGTACCAAAATTTAAAATGTATCTCTTTATGAATTTGATATTGCCTAAAAATATTTTTAAGGATTTTTTGTGTGTAAGCAATGATAGAGCAAGAATTGATTCTATCATATCAAGATCTATGCTTTTACCGTTATTTGAAATCACATGTCCAAGAAACCTACCTTCATGAATAGAGAAAACACACTTTTTTAGTTTTAAAGACACTCCAAATTCCTTGCACCTTTCAAACACTTATCTGAGATGAATTATATGCTCATCAATACTATTAGAGAATACTATTATGTCATCTAGAAAAATAAGAATAAACTTGTTAAGGAGACCCTAAAATTCCATGTCCATATATTTATAAAAATTGGATCTAACATTACATAAACCAAATGGCATCTTTTTGTATGCAAATTTCCCCCATTTTATGGTGAAGTCTATTTTGTACTGGTCTTCCTCTTTGACCAAAATATAGTTATATCCACTATAGATATCTAATAAAGAGAACCTTTTTTAACCTACAACTATCTATAAAATTTGATCCATTGATGGCAATGGATGGTGGTCTTTTAGAGAGACCTTTTTCAAATCATAGAAGTCAACACATAAACTTATTTCACCACACTTTTTCCATACTGGAACAAGATTTTCCACCCAGTTTAAGTGCTTAATTGGAAATATTATAGCTAACTCAATGAGCTTATGTAGCTCATCTCTCATCAGAGGTTCAATATTTGGATTAATTGGCCTTTGTCTCTATCTAACTAGCTTAGTCTCATCTTCTAACTTGGATCAAATCCTTTAAGGTCACTATACTACCATGTAAAGACATCTAAAAAACTTGAGCATAACGTAATAAAGTAAATTCTTTCTAGTTGCAATCTCTGCATTTATATAGTGTTCTTTCGGTTGATGAAGAAAAATTTTCTTTTATCAATTCATCATCTCTACTAAATATGTTTTCAAGGGTGACCAGTCCTTTAAAAACTTTTTTTGTCTTTAATTGTATAATATGGTCATCATACTATTGCAAATGTTTATCTTGGTTCTTTGAGGAGAATTCAACTTCCTTTTATAATAATCGAATAATCTAGCTATAATATTCAAATAATTTCCAATTTGAATGATTTTTTGGGATAGAAAATTTCAAAACTACCTTGATGTGTGATTGAACGTTTTCATTTCTTATGTTATTTGGGATACTAAATTGTGACCCAATAGCAACCAACCTATCTACATGTTTTTTCTTATGTTTGGTTATGGATTGAATATTAAAGGTTTGAAAGTATTCAACTAGGTTCCATACTCTATGATTATAAGACTTAAGTAGTGGGTTCTTACATATATTAAGTCCCCTTACATGGTGAACTACCAGTTCACTATCTCTAAAGACTTGTAAGGAACTGACCTTTTATTTTCTTGCCCATTGCAAACCATGAACTAGTGCTTCATACTCAGTAACATTATTAGAAAAACCAAACTAAAATTTGAGAGAAGATAAATACCTTTTATTATATGGAGAAATTAACATCATTTCAGCTCTAGTGTCATGTTTGTTCCTAGATCCATCAAAATATAACTACCATAGTCCATCACTAAGATGCTCATCTTTCATCCATGTTGGAATTCATGCATCATTTTTATGTAGACAATAGATACCAAGTCATTTTTATATAATTAACTTGTATGGATCATGTCCATGTAAATCATATGCCCATTCATTAAGGAAAATATAGAGGACTCCATCTAGAGGTGATTCAGATTCCACCTCACTACTTTCTAGTACTTTATCTATGATAACACAATTAGTGTTCACCATGATTGGCATATATGGATCTAAATGACATCTTAAAATAGGTTTAGAATGTATTATCATTATAGTTCCATATTTGGTTATGAATATTAAATACATCTAATTAGATGACAAATATCCTCCAATATTTGAAGTAAAATCTCTTGACAGATACATGGCAAAATACAGAAGTAAGTCCACTACAACTACATCTTACTGAATAACAACATTAGGGAAAGAATGTAATGTTGGTTTTATATTTTTTATTATTCCTACTATTTTTATTGGTGATCCATCTAATTTCAATACCCCTTTGTTATTTGGCTCATAGATAAGACCAATCTTGTCTATAATTTGTTTAGGCAACATAGTGCTACTAGATCCACTATTTACTATACAATTATGGACTAAACAGTCACCTAATATCAAAGAAAAATAAAAGGGAGGGGTTTTATTTGAATTTACATTAGATTTTTCCACCTTTATCATATTATTTATCTGTTGATTAGGTTTCTTGATTTTTTGATCTAAATTAGCCAAGGTAACTCCTTATTTCTCAGCTAGTTCTTTAGATATCTTAAGATCTAAAATATCTTAAATAAGCATGTCCTTTTGCCTTGGGATGGAAATGGAATCTCACTTGCTAATAATAACATTCTATTTCTTCATTTGATATATAATGTTAAAATATGCTCCACAACCTTTGGCTACAACTTTGGAGCCATTGGTTGTTCTCTAGTTGAAGGTATTTGAGAACCTTCACTGTCTCTATATTCTGACTATTCCATACTAGAGGAAAAACAACTTAATCTTTAACATTCCTTAACACAAAATTAGGAACACTAGAAGTATTTCTCACATCTTGATCTTTTTCAACTACTCTTCCTTTATCTCTAGTTAGAGCTACCATTTGATGATTTGTGTTACTAGTTTCACCAACTTGGTTGAATGTAATGTGATCATCTAATTACCAATTAACATTGACAACATTAGGATTCCCTATAATTTGTTGATTTTCTCCTTGGACTGCCATATTCATATATTAATATTGACCACCTTGAAGATATGACTCTTTTTGTGTCATTTATGGCATGATAATCTCTTGTGATACCAAGGCTTGATTTTGAGTGTCATTTGAATTGGAAGTCTACCAACATAGATCTTACATCAAGTTATTTTGAGTAACAATAAATTTTAATTTGAAAGGTACATTGGGATCAAGGGCTACCTATGGTTTAGTTTAGATTATGGTTCTTTGATTTTTATAAGGTTGTCTATTATCCTTAAAACCTTGATAAGGTGGTCTTTGGTTATTGAAAGACTGATAAGTACTCTATTTTTATTTTTGATAAGGTCTACCTTGGTATTGTTGTCTCTTGAGTGAAATAATCTCATTTCCAAATGTTTATAGCATGCTTTTCAAATCACCAATCTCACTAGATTGATTAGGAGGGGCTACAACTTAGAATTTTAGATATGGAATAGGAGCTATTTATGGAATTTGAGGAATTTGAGGGGGAGAAAAAGGTTGAAATTATATTAATATGGGAATTATAGGCGTTGGAGAAAGTTTACCATCTTACATTAAGTTATTGTTTGCTCTAATTTCAATTTCATATGCAATTGGCAAGTTATTACCACCTATGGACTGAATCATGACACTTATATCATAATTAAGGGTCTTAAGGTAGTATAAAAATGCATACTCTAGGGATGGTATAACCAATGTAGGAATCCTAATCCATGTCTTTTAAAATCTAAGGTTAAAATTAGACATGAATTCATGGGAGTACCTTTTTATGGTATTCAGTTGTTCAACCAAAGACAAATGATCTACCTTTTCTTCAAATCGCTTACCTAAAGCTACACCTAACTCATCCCAAGTAGAAATGAATGTCAAAGGAAGATTTTTATACCATTTTAATTATTTTCCCTTAAAGGAGGTAGAAAGTAATCTAATAGCCACATTATCCTGAGTAACATTATGAACAAAACATAGATTGGCAACATCTTGGATATGCTCAATAGCAGTAGTTTTATCCCATTCTCTATAGAATAAAGGGATAAATTTTAGAGTATACATGGGAATGTCATCATACTAAGAAAAATTCAAGGGACTATCCTTGTTAAATGAGATAAACACTTGATTCTTAATAACCATTTGGGCAAAGGGGATTTGGATTATGGGGACAATAGATTAGACTAAAATAATAGACTAACTAGAAGATGAATACCAATTTGGAGGATAAGGTCTTGTAAAATTGAATCTTGATATTTTATGAGAAGTAAGAGGTAATTCAATATGTTCATAATAAGTACATTTACTTAATGTTTTTGTTGTAACCTCTAGCATGAAAGAACTATTTTGAAGATGTTATGAGCTCTACAACCTGAAGGATATTTAGATTTTAATGATAGTATATCTATCCTACTACTAAAAATTCTTCTCCTCAATCTTCAAAATTCACTTTTATAAAAGAAACTTTGGATCCCATCAGGGATGCTAGAACTATTGGTGATCTAGATTTACACCCTAGTTGAGTAAGGGGATTGTTCAGATCTTCCTACTCAAATTTAGTCCAACATGGTACTAATCCTAGGTATTGGGTATCTTAATGATGGATAAAACCTCCATAGAAGGCTAGATTACCTATGGATATATCACCTATACTAAACCTAAACTAGCACTTACTTGGAAAAGGGAGAGAGATGTGACAAAACTTGTAAAAGCATGTAAAAGAGGTGATGCACCAATCACTTAATCACTCAAAATAGCATAATACACACTATGAAATAATTTAAATACCAAATAACATTTATCTCACATAAATATTTTAGAATAAGGAATTAATCAGTCACCAAACTAGCAAGAGAGGGTAAATATCCACTTTTAGACTAGACAATCAGCTGTAAATTACACTTATAATGACCTATAATAACTACTAAGCATTTATTAAAGGTGATAAAAGCTCATACATAAACAAGGAACATAAATTCAATTAAACACAATGTATGAATTCATAAAACACACTTCAATCTAGCTTAGAAAAGGATGGAATTTAGTCTTTATTGTATCAAAAAGGTGTCACATTACAAATTTTGGCAGAGTCTGGTCATACCAAAAAGAGGGATCGAAGGATCCATTTTAAGTCTTAAAAGCCTCTATTTATAGAAAAGAGAAAGAGAGAGAGAGATATGCATTATAAAATTCCCAATAACTTTCAATGGATTACCACTCTTGAGGATGTTGATTCATGATCTTATCAACAAGGAACAAATTTTATAAAATAATTATATGTCTAATTCCCTTATCCAACCACCATATTTATTCTTAGAACTCTATGATATCATCTACTTGATCTGTTAATGAGGATCATGTTTTGTAATTGGCTAAAAAGGGCCACATCTATATTAGGTATCCAACTGTGCTTGCATCATCAAAAATGATCTATGATGATAGGTGAGTTACAAGTCCAGTATAGGTGAAAATCAATCTTAGACCATTGGTTTTCACATAGTCACCATATCTATAAAAGTCTATAAACTGATTGACTTTACATTCATTGGCTCATATTTTCCATTTGTATTAGACCCAAAATATCTATCTAACCTATATGGAGCTTTAATGGTGATGCTTAGTCTCTAAACTATGGCCTTGGTTCAACATTGGCTGACCTTCGAGCTTGACTCTTTATCATTTGTTTTTCTTGGGTCCATTTAATTTTTTTTAACTTTCATAAAAAAAATGCCCTGAGCTCACTTTTGTTTATTTGATGTTGATTTCCAACTCAAACTATCTACATTGGTGTCCAACCATCTCTATGCTTATTGGTTTTGCATATCCTTTTGACTTCTTGACCCTACTTCATTCTATTTATTTTTTTATACATGGATGTTCTGAGCCATTGATCTTCTATCAACTAAATGTGCTTGTGCTACTTGTCCTTAACTCATTAATTTATTGGATTTGTTGACTTATTTGACTCATGTTCATCATTAAATCTTAATGAATGATTAAACATTATCCCTTTGATCTCCCTAGTCCCACTTTCTTATTAGTTCCTTCCCAGCATTAGATCATGATGTATGAGCTCATGTGCATTGTTAATTTATCTTTGACCTATTCTTTTGTCTATGAAAATTCAATGTTGGATCTTGGTTTGATGATCCCACACTGTTGGATCATGTCTAACTTGTATATCTTTATTGGATTTAACGTGGAGACCTTTTGACTTGGTTTATTCCAGCATGGATCATTGATTTAGCTATGTCAGTATGAGGGATCCCATGGAACATTATATCTTGATGAACTTCAAACCTTCCAAGGACCTTTTGAATCCAAATGATTACTTTTCATGGTCAAAATTTGATAACTACATGAATTTTGTTTGACTTCTTAACTTGATGCATGCTATCATATCTTTGCTTGGATCGAACACAAGCCATTGATCTGGAACCCATTTAAATATAAATGGATATTTCTTGTAGTCTAAACTTTGATGTCTATGTGAATGTATTTAACATCTATGTGACCATCACTACATATTTGAAAAATAATGGTCACCTTCTCTACTTGAATTTTATGCTTGTGTGGCTATCCTAGACTTTTATTTGGGGTACGTTCTTTAAAAAAGACCTTTGGAAACCTTTAACTAGACCCTTTTCTCAAGAAATAACCCTTTGGTAAAATAGTATAAGGCACTTTACTATAGAAAAATCTTTTAGAACTTTATCGGGGGTACTATTTGTCTAAAAAATACCCTTTTGAAAAATGTATAAGACCATTTCATCAAAAACTTACCTTTTGGGACTTTTGAAAATGGACCATTTTGTTGAAAAATGACCCTTTGGAAATTTTCTATGGTTCACTTTCTTGAGAAAAGACCCTTCAGGAAAATTGTATAGGGCAACTTGTTACAAAAAGATCCTTCTAAAAAATTATTCGCACAATTTTCTTAAAAGAAATAGGTCTTTGCATATTTCTTCAAAGATTTTGTCTAAAATAAATATATGCCTTCATAAACTTTGTTTTGGAAAATTTGTCTGGAAGAATTCAATAGTTATCCAAAAAAGAGTCTCGAAAGAAACAAGATTATCAAAAAGCCTGAAAGAATTTCCTCAAAATAATGAACACTTAGTCAAATAAAAGGTCTAAAATAATTCAAATAAAGACTTAGTCCAAAAGGGTTTTGTACTTAGATTTTACTTTGAGGTAAATTTGAAATGTTTCTTGATATTTGAAGACTTAGACACAAATTTTTTATAAACCTCCTCTTTACAACTGTAGAAAAGAAGATCCTATTCCTTCCACTAAATTATTAAACTAGGAAAAATTTTGGTATGTAGACCAAATTTGGTTAACATTTCCTTTGGAACTGTATCATCTCTATTTTCTACAAAGCTTATGATCTAATTTCATCTAGCTCATTTAGTTGTAAAATTATCTCTCTATGCTTCATCTAAGTCTATACCTAATTTTAGTGCAGTCCTCAAAGTTTTCATCTCAAATTCAATTAAAAGAAGAGGTTTCTTACCAAATACCAATATATATGGTAAAAACCTAGTAGTTCTCTTTCACATTATTTTTTATGCCCATAGAGTCTCTAGAATCTTGGTTTCCCATTTCTTCCTATTGCTACTAACTATCTTGGTAAGAGTATTTTCTAATTCTTTGTTGGTAACTTCTAACTATCTATTTGCTTGTGGGTGGTATGGATAAGAATTTATGTGGTTTACTTAGTAAATCTCTATGAATGTTTGAATCATTTTGGACATGAATTGGGGTCCCTGATTAGACACTATCTCACTAGGTACTCCAAATCTCTGCATGACCATGGAGTATAAAATAATTGCTATTGCCTCTTCTTTTATAAATAGAAGATATTTCTATTTAACCGATTTGGTCACATAATCTATACATACCATAAAATACTCCTTCCCTTGAGAAGGTGGATCTATGGGCCCTACAAATTCCATGCTCCAATTTTTAAAGGTTTCCAAAACTACTTGAGGATGGAGGGGCATTTCAAAAGATAGTGTAGGTTTACCCATTCTCTAGCATGGATCACATTACCAGATGTACCTCTTTACCTAATTATGAAAATTTAGCTAGTAGTAGCCAATTCCAAGGAACTTGTGCACTAACTTCTTAACAGAGTTGTGTCTTCCACTAGGTTCATTATGACAAGCATGAATGATGTCATGCATTTCATTCTCTTTCACACAAATATGTAAGACATGATTAGGTCCATATTTAAACAATATACCATTAATAAATTTAAAACAAGAACTTGTTTTAATCAAATATTTATTTTCATTCCTAGTGAATTGAAAAGGAAAGTTCCCTATAGCCAAGTAGTTTGTTATATCAGCAAACCAAGGTGATTGTGTTGCAATAATAAATAGTTTCTCATCTAGGAAATTATGTTCTACAAGTTCTTCATCTACATTATTCAATCTAGAAATAAAATCAACAACCACATTGAACTTACTAGGTTTATCAATGATTGTTATTTCAAATTCCTATAACAGTGATAACTGTCTTATAATTCTTCTTCCTACCACTAGTTTGTTCATTAGATATCTAATAGTTGCATGATCAATATATAAAAATATTTTATAACCAATTTTATAGTGTCTAAAGTTTTTTATGGAATAAATTACAACAATGAATTCTTTCTCAATGGTTGTGTAGTTTTCTCAGTAGGAGTCAAGTTTTTTCTAATGTAATATATGGCATATATCTATCCATCTTCATCTTTTTGTCCTAATACTACCCCATATCATGACTAGATGAATAAATGTAAATATGGAAGGGTTATAGCCAATTAGGTCTTATTAGGACTGGGGCAAAACTTAGTTTTCTTTTACTAGTCTCAAAGGCTTGTTGGCAATACAGACTCTAGACAAACTCACTCTCTTTTGTCAGTAAATCAAACATTAGAGCATCAATTTTGAATTACTATATAAACCTTATATAATATCATACATGCCCTAAGAATATTTTGATATGAATTTGGTTTTGAGGGGTAGGTAAGTTTGAAATGACTTCAATTTTCTTTGGATCCACCTAGATTCCTTTTGTTGAAATATGATGTCCTAAAACTATTCTTTCCTCTACCATGATCAGACATTTTTGATGTCTCAAGGATAGATGGTGTTCTCCAAATATTTTCAATACTTTACTTCAATTATTAAAACTTTCATCAAAAGATCCTCCATGAATGGTAAAATTGTCCATGTATATTTCTACATAATCATTTGTTAAATCTAAAAGTATGGCTAAGCCTACTCATTGGAAGGTAGCAAGTGCATTGCACGAACCAAAGGGAAATAACTTATATGAAAATTTTCCCATGGAAAAGTCAATATTTTTTTATCTTGATATTAGGTGCCACTTGTATTTGATTTTACCCATTAAAACCATCTACGAAAGAGAAGTATATTTTCCCTACCAAGTTGTCAAGTACTTGGTTAATAAAGGGTAAAATAAAATAATCTTACATTATTACTTTGTTTAGTTCCCTGTAGTCTATGAATACTCTCCATTTACCATATTTATTAGGAAAAATAACCAAGGGAGAGACCCACTACCTATTATAAATAGGATAAATTAATCCCACTTCTATCAAATTTTCTATCTTAATTTTCACAATGTCTCTTAAATTAGGATTAATTCTTCTTTGAGGTTGCCTTACTAGTTCAATTTTCTCTATGTATATATGGTGGGTGCATACACTTGGATGGATTCCCTTAATATTTTTATATTCCTAGGAAAAAGCTTTAGTATGTTCTTGAATTACATCAAAGACCTTTACTTCTTGATCATCTATCAACCAGCTATTTATGTTGCGTAACTTCCCTGGTGGTACTATTATTTTCTTAGTACCTAGATGAGAAGAATATATTTGTTTGAATTTAATCCTTAAAGAGTTGAGAGGATAGGAATGTGGAGAAAACATATGGAATGTGACAAAAACTTTGACAAATTTATTTCCTAGAGAAATCAGTCTAGCTAGAGGATAATGAAAGGCTATCAAAAAAGTATTGACCTTCATGTTCCCATTGCATAACATTATGTTGGATGTCTCTATGGTCATAAATAATGTTGAAAGAGGTGGAAAATTATGTATGTTTAGAAAGATAGGAATGCTTTCATTATAAGATCTTTTGTCAAAGTCTGTAGCTAGAATGAGAAGGTTCATAGCTAGACTGACAAGGTTTATAACTGGAATAAAAAGATATGCAATTAAACTATTAAAGTTCATATAATTTTTTATACTTCTTATTAACTCATCCTTTATTTATTCCACATGATTAGTGATTTTGACCATATATAGAGAGGAGATACTATCACATTTTTATTTAGGTTGATTTACCCATAAATATTTTACAACATTGATTGATGGTTGTGCAGGTGGATATAAAGAAATGCACTTTACTTTAAAATCCTTTGAGATGGTCATATCTCCTGATTGATAAATAATTAGATATACCACTATTGATAACTAAGGCCTTTTTAATATCAATGGGTATTCAATTTATTTGTTTTTAGGTAGGATAATAATAAAATTAATGGGGTACTATAATTATTATATATTTAATGTTATATCCTCAATGATGCCTTTTGGTTTAGTAGTGGAATGATCTGCCATTTGTAATATTATGGTGGTGGGTTGCATATCTTATAGAGATATTTTTCATGGTGTTAGTAGTCATTACATTAATAATAGCTCCTAATTCCACTCATACATTCGGTATCTCTTTATTTATAATCATTATATATGATATGATTCAAATATTCAATATATTCAAAAATATTTAGAAATACCCTTAAGGTAGGGAAACACCATATAATACTCCTTTAGGAAGGAATAACTCCACAATGTCTCTTCAAGGGGAAAGCCTCTAATATCCTCTTATAATAAAAGACTCAATTCTTACTTGATATCTTTAACATGATAATAATCTCCTATATATAGACATCTATTAACCCATGGATGGGTAACCTCCTAATCCCAATGTAGACTGACCATTACCCAATGTACTAATTCCATAAGTTACTCCATTATCCTAATATATTGTACCCATTTAACTAACTAATGGGATGTGTGCCACATGTTGACATCTCCATCAAACCATATATATTAATATATCATATCCCTAAGTACATAGCATTACATCCCTCCTTGACATGTTTCATCCCCAAAACATAGGAAGAAAACAAATAATGAGTGTGCTTCAAATCATCGCACACTTGTCTCTAATCTCTATCATCTAGCCATCCATATGTGATCTTGGTAGGTGATAACTCTCCAAGCTTGTTTCTAAATTCCATTGTGATCCTCTAATTCCAACCATGACCATAGTAGGTATTCTTACATGCATATTCATAGTGATTTCCCCATTAATTCCATGTGCCATAGTATTTTTTCTTTGGATTCCATGCATATCTATTAGGTTGTGGAGCTAAAAGCTTCACTGATGCAAACAAGGAAGCAAGTTGTTGAGAGGTTGTTGAGTTGTAGAGCAACTGATGTCAGTCTGATCAATTGACATCAATCATATACAGTGAGAAGAGCAACTGACATCGGTCAGAGATTAGCTAACGTCAGTCACCTCCAGGTAGATAAGGACCGATGTCGGACACTTGTGTGGTTTTAGAACTGCTAGTTCACAGATAATTAGTTAACGAACCAGTTGTTTACATGTAGAAGACCAATTATAGACTTAAAGCTATTGATCTAATTATTGTAATTAGATGTCTAATTATTATTTGCATGAGATCTATATAATAGACTCATGGGTTGTATTGTAATGTGTGCTAAAGAGTAAGAGAGCAAATATTAGCTCCTTCAAAGTGAAGAGAGCAAGGTGTGTTCCTCCTAGTGCCACAGTGCCAAGTATGGGTGCTAGTTTGGAGAATCAGAAGGATTCTTCATGAATTTAGGATCTTGGTCGACAGGTGTGCAAGGCCACGTTTAGAGATCTACATGGTAAGTAAGATCATTAATTTACAGGTGTAAGTGTGTGCATGGTCTAGGTTTATAGGTGTGCAGAACCAAGTTGATTTGCAAGTGGCAACAAGATCAAGGTGACAGCAACACTACAGGTAGCAAGATCAGGCAGGATCTACTTGGAGTATGGTGTGTACTCAGTCAAGAGCAAAGAGGAAGGCAAGGTAGTCTCTTCCAAAGTAAGATAATTTGAGTTGTAGGTTGTTGCAAGTTCATGGGAGATCTACTTGGAGTATGTATGTATACTCAGATTTAGAGTGTGTGGAGCACTTGTGTACTAGCAATAGTGATACTGACAAGTGGTACTGGTAGTAGTGGATACTGACTGGTTGGAGGTGAACACCAACTCTGTGTTTGAGTTGTGTGTTGGGACCGTAATTGAGAGAGTGAGCTCTTGAAGGTGAATTACTGGACACTTGGTGTGGGAAGCCTGTAAGGTGGGAAGAGTGTGGCATCTCCTCACTTGTAATTCTTTTTTGGAAGACTATTAATACAATTGGGTATTGTCTCTCATATTCTGTGTTATTTTTGAATTCTAGTTACTTGTTACTTCTAGTTTAATTTTGCATGTTTAGTTGCTTGGTAATCAATGGTGCTTCTGAGTCCTAACAGTTGGTATCAGAGCATGTTTGTTGTTCTATATTCCTGACAATATCCATAATGATTGGAATTTTTATTTCCTATATATACAAACTGATTGTTGTTATGACACTTCCTCACCTGGTTCCATGATTGTTTCCTCTCATGATGATGTGGGTGTCTATATACCTCAACCTTTTCCAATACTTTAAACTTATCCACCTTTACTTCTACCTCTTCCACCTTTTCCTTCTTAGTATTTTGACTAGATGAAGTGTTCATTTTTAGTGTGTCTTTATCTATATAATCTAAATCTTCATCATGATCTTCATCCCCTGTTTCAATCTCATCCCCATGATCTACCTAGATTGTTATTGGTGCCTTTTTCACTAAGATATCTTGTAATGTGATCTTCTTTTTCCTATTCCAAAACTTCATGAAATTTTTTTGAACATTAATATTCATTGTTCCCAAAGTCTCTAACCATGGATATCCAAGAAATATATCCACATCATCCATATCCAAAGCATAAAAATCTGAATGCAAAACATATTTTTCCATAATGAGCTTCAAATCTTCAAACATTGAAATATTCTTACCATCTACTTGAACCTCCTTGATATTATTTTCTTGAACATGTAGATGCTTGTCCACATTCATGTTAATAAATTTCTACTTACTGGTATGGTTTATGGACACAACCACCTTCTTATTTTGAATGCATCCATGAAATTGAAAAATTGACTTAGATTTATTTGGAGCCAAATTATTTGAACCCTTCTTCTTCTTCTTCTTCTTCTTCTTCATCATCATCATCATCATAATTGTTTTCTTCCTCTTCTACATCCTCTTTTTCTTTTATATCCCATCGATCTAGGAAGGTTTGTTCCATTGCTTCCAATGAAGAAAACTGTTGTGCAAAGCTCAATTGATTACACCACCAATGTTGTGTAGGACCAAACAAAGAAAGAGATAATTCTATTTTCCATAAAAAAAATTATTATTTTTCTCCTTAAAATTGAGCCACCATTCTCTAGCATCAACACCATCTTCCCCTAAAAATTTTTGTAACTCCATGATCCACAAAATAAATTAGACTTTATGAAACCCTAAAATGTCAATAAATAATATAAAAATGATCTAAAAATTCCCAAATATTTAATTTAACTTCCTCTTATGATATTGTAACCTTAGTCAAAATTTTGTGAAAAAATGTCACAAATTTTGACTTTCAATTTGAATATACAAAAAACCATAAAATCGCAACAAATCACTAAAAAAAATTCAAAACTTTCTAAAATTTTGACTATGATTTTATTATATGTTCTTACATCTCTAATAAAAATTTAGAATAAAAATTACTTATATTTAGGAATATATATCAAAATTATTATAAAACCTAAAATAGCAATAACTCCCTCACAACTAATCAACAAATTTCTATTTTTTTACTATGAATTATTTAAAATATTATCCATATCTAGTAAAAAATTTGTGAAAAAATTTGCAACCAATAAAAATTTATTGATGATTCAAAAAATCTAGGGTTTCACTCCACACAAATTGGCCAAATCAAAGCTCTGATACCACTTGATATGATTCAAATATTCAATATATTTAGAAATAACCTTAAGGTAGGGAAACACCATATAATACTCCTTTAGAAAGGAATAACTCCATAATGTCTTTTTAAGGGGACAACCTCCAATATCCTTTGACAATAAAAGACTTAATGCTTACTTGATATCTTTAGCATGATAATCATCTCCTATATATAGACATCTATCTAACCCATGGATGGGTAACCTCCTAACCCTAATGTAGGCCAACCATTACCCAATTTAATAATTCCATAATTTACTCCATTATCCTTATATATTTTACCCATATAACTAACTAAGGGGATGTGTGCCACATGTTGACATCTCCATCAACCCATACACATTAATATATCATATCCCTAGGTACATAGAAATATAAATGATAGGACTCCCTATGTCCCTATACTAGGTAAAAGTATCTTACTTTCTAATAAATCAACAATCTTTCCATCTACCTATATAGTCTTGGGATATTATCTTTTCTTGCCAAGTGTTTACACAAATTTTTGATCACCCAATTAAGTTCTAGAATGTCCTTAAAGGTTTTCAATAATGGAATTTATATATTGAGTTTTCTAAGTTCTTAAATCAATTTATATTCCCTTTGATCTTCCACTTCTTTCAATCATTCTAGAAAGGGAATAGATGGAGGATTTATGGTGACTTCCTCTATTTTTCTAGGTTTATTTTCTATCTTTTATTCTTTCACCAGTTGAGTTTGTTGATTTGCTTTTTCATGAGGCATTTCTATGATGATAATCTAAGGTTGTAATGTTTTTCTTGACCTAAGATGTATGTCTGCACATTCAATAACACCTACCCCTATAGTTTCACCCTATTCATTTATATAAACTTGCCTATTCTTTGGATTTTCTACTAGTTGGGTAGGTAGTTGAGGTTGGTTTACTTTCACTGTAGGGGGTGCTTGAGTTCTTGGAGGAGTCATCAAAGCTTATTGTTGTAGAAACCTTATTTGTCATTGATTATAGTTTGGGCTAGGGTTCTAATGTTTATTTACACATGGTTGTTGATGAGATTGGGGTGGCCAAGTTTTTTGAATAGGTTGGGCCATCATCTATGGTTTTGGCATCCACTATTAGTTTCCCCATTAAGGTAGTGTTGCCCAAACTTGTGGAGGTGTATGTCATTTTGTAAAAGGAATCCTATAGCCAAACTATTATGGTTGACTTTGTGGGAAGGAATTTCCTTGCCTTTATACATAGTTTACTTCCTTTATGTTCTGTATATTTTGTTTAAATTGGTTTTTTAAAGTAGGAAGGTGATTACGATTACTTGTATCATGATCTTGAGCATCACATATTCCATAAATTTATGTTTTTTCTAGAGGACAATCTCTAAATGCATGTTCTAATCTACACTTTGGATAATAGATTTCAAGTATTTTAGTGTTATATTTAGCCTTATCTTTCAATCTATCTAATGTTGTGTTTAGTTGAACTAGTATATCTATTTTGAAATTTTCTAGTTCCTCCATGTGTTACCTTACATCACTAGATTTCCCTAGTTTACCTTTCCTACTTTTAGGTTTATCCTAGAGTAGTTGGTACATAATTGTGTAATCTCTTAGAAGTCTAGTTTGATAATATATACCTTCCCCATGAGATTAAAATAATCCTTAGAGGAATAATCTAATATTTTAAGGAAAATAGTTTTGATCACTTCCTTAGATAGCTCATATCCACACCTGTTATGGGAAAAATAAAACCAATCTAGATAATCTTAAAATTTCTCATCTTAATTCTATATTATATTGAAAAATTATTCTTTTCTATCCTTGACCTTATAATAATCTTGGTATTTATTTAGGAATATTGTTTCCATTTCTCTCCAACTACTAATAGAGTTTCCTACTAGGCCCATAAATCACCTCATTACTCCTTCCTTCAAAGTAGAGGGAAACTTTTTTAGCTTTTGATTGTCTGAAGTATAATAATAAGTTTGGTAGAGAAATTTGAAATCAAAAAGGAATTAGTCTGGGTATTCAGTGGATAGACTTTTAAAGGTAGGTAGATTGGATGGGAAATGTTTTTCATTGTTGTTCACTCATCATTCTAAAAGATGATGGGGTAAGATAAAGTCCTCACAAGAAGATTCTTGCAAGGTTTTTCTTCATGACCTATATTTTCTCCCATTGTAAATAGAGTTTTATTAAGAGGAGGAGATCCTTCAAGGTCTTATGGTTGTTCACTATCTAAAAGTTCAAATTTTGAAGAGAAATATTCCTTTAAATCCTAAAATGTACTGCCAAAAGACTCGTTTATATCTTTCTTTAAGCTTTTTGTATTTTTTGAAAGTACCTTAATTCTATATCCTAAAGTATGAGGATATTTTGGAACAAACCTTCCTTGTAAATCCATTTTCCTACTCATATACATGTATTTAACAAGAGATTAATTTATTATATTTTTGGTTTTTTTCCTATTAGCTTAAGAGTTTACCTTACTAATACTTTATAAGAATTCTTTAGCAATGGAACCAAAAATGATGGGTGACATTTTTATCCCTTCATTTAACCAATATATGTGGGTGTCATTTGTAACCAGGGTTAGTCTCTAAGGCTATCTATAACAAGGTATTTATTAGGTTTAGCTAACAATGTTGATTGGGGGTTTTTTGGAGTTGATATATCCTAAGTTCCTACTTCTTAGTGTCTTAACTACATACTTGAAAGAAACACACTTTTCTCAAAAATTAAATATACCAAAATTAATAAAATTCTTTGAAATAAATCACACAATGTTGTTGAAAGTAGACACACTAAAATCAAATATCAAATCCACACTCTAAACTAAGTTACAGAATTAAAATTACTGAAATTGAAGAAATGATAAATGCTTATTATAAAACACACATACAATAATATTCTATTTGACCTACAAGTTATCAATCCAATCACTTAAAGTATTTATAGTAATTATAATTAAAAATAAATAATAAATAAAATATAAATACCAAAATTACACGTCTTGTCTCCTTGGCGAGTGGACCCTTGCTCACCCTTTAATTTAGGGTCAAAACAACTTAGTCCTTATAAAGCTATCTTGACTAATGCATATAAATAAAATAGTTTTCTTCACCATAAAAACTTCTTGTATTCAAAATGAAAATTCTTACAATGTTTCACCACACTAAAAATTGAGCATGGATTTGCCTTTTATTGGATACAAAAGAAACTAATTATCCTAAATACAAGGCAACAACTTAACTAAATAAAATAAGAAGATATTCATTTATAATGGTTTATATGTCTATAATAGAGAAGAGCATTAGAAAAATATCCACACGTGGTTTGGGAGATCATCATGGGATTTTCAACTTCTTCTTCCAACCATATCTAGTTACTAAATCTTATATATAATGTATTCATATCATCTTAGCTAAATTTATAACCTATATCTACTAGCTTTTGTAAATGGAATGATACACATAAATAGATGTCTATATATAGACATATGTAAAAATAGAAAATATCTAGAGGAGTCCAATTTCATCATGAAATAGTTGAAGGAACTTCTAGAATGCCTTGGAACATGTTGTGGATGAGTTCATAGTGAGATGTAGAAGTTTGTAGCATGATTGCCAAAATCTATAACTTGACTATCATAATTTATATCTATCTATCAAGATTCATAGAATTCCTAGAAAAGTTTGGAGCTCCACTGGAATGATCACCTCATGATCAAGGCACTTCCTTATCTTTATGACATCATATAAAAACTCTTATTTAGATGATATAATACCTATACATATCAGATATGGAAGACTAAACATGCAAATAGTTAAAACATTATGTAAATATTGCTAACTTAGAGTCACATAAGCTTATAGAGACAAAACCATTCATCTTCTACCTTAGGATAGTTATAAAACCTAAGACTACATGATATGCTCAACTCAAATGGCATATTAATGGCTATGAAGGATGATATATCATGGTTATAATGAGTCATAGTGTGGATTGATCTTATATGGCATTCTATGTATTATTGACATTGTACATGTTCCTATATGGAATTCTCTTGACATTATATTATGTTTTTATTTTTTAAGCCTTTATGGATTTTATTATTATATTTTAATTTATGATGTTATAATATTGTTTTGGTAAATGAATCAATAGGTAATTGAAATTTATTTGAATGCACTTGATGTTGAATGATTAACTTAGTATACTTGTAATGCCTAAGATGGTGATAAATTGATTATAATGGATTTAACGTTTAAACACTAGTGTAGTGTGAATATGATATATCATTTGATTAAGCTAGTATCATCTAATAAATATGTCAAATTTAACATTATCTAGTAATACATGAAACTAAATTAGTAATGTCTCAGGACTAATGATTATAGATAAATTAATTATCACAAGTGGTGCCCTATTTATAGAACAATCATATCCTCTATTTTTTATGGTTGTGCAAATTAGATATTTATGTGTATGTATCAAATATTTGTAAAAAACTTGATTGTGAAAACTTTAATACTTCAACCATTATGAATCGTAATCATATTTTTTACCTCAAATATCATGTTTCTATATAAGCTATAATGAATAATTTACCATGGTTAGAATCATCCTTTATTTTTTTTGGTTGAAAAGAGTAATTGGAGGAGGCTACTTACTCATGTCATTAAATACATCAATGAATCTATCAACTGAATGCACGTTATAAAACTTTGGAGGTTATTTTTTAACTACCACATGGGCATATTATTAGTATTTGTATTGAGTATCATGGTTTAGAAAATATTTTTAGATGTTGATTTGGTTGAGAAATTTTTTAAATCCAAGTACCATTATAACCTTCTATTTATATGTTTTTGTCTTCAATCAAGTCTTAGATCATATGCTTTAGAGTAATGTGTATTTATTTTATAATGGCCAAGGAGTCTATGGAAATAATAATATGCATTAACACCATAATTTTGAAGAAAGGAACTTGATTAGCAATTAATTTTCACTACAAAGGTAAATATATCATATTATATTCTTGACTAATTTATGAGAAATGAGGTTTTTTTTACTTTCACAATATACAATTAATTTTAATGTTTGACCATTGATCCACATTTGATAATTTTAGGTGATTTTTATAATTAAGTGTAATTAAAAAATTATAGGATTCAACTTATTCTTCTCCCTCAACTTCTTTGGCACTCCTAAGGCCTCCTCTAGGCTTCACTAGGTTCAATGGTTTTCCACTTCAATCATGCATTCAATGAATCTACCTCTACCTTAAAAAATATTTTTATACCTTATATGATACCTTTAAACTTACTTTAAACTCCCCTTCACTTATCTTGTCTCAATTATATCTTTACCCTTTCAAGGGCTATTAGGCCTAGAAGGCTTAATTCATGCTTCCAAAGGGTATTTTGTCCCTGAGGCCTACCTACTAGTTCCAAACTTTATATCCATGATTATAATATCTAATCCAACTTTAATAAATCATTATTAGGGTTCTAGACCCTCCTTTCCATGGCTTTTCTCTCTTGGCTTGATTCTTAGGCCTAATCCTTATAACCCTCCAAACATGTAAACCTCCTTATATAGAATAAACTATGACACTTTTGAGAAAATTAAAACCTATTTTGGATACCCTTTATTCTCATCATATTTCACACAAAATTTCATATTACAACTCCTAATAGAAGTGTGTTTTATCTTTTATGGTCTTCATCAATTAGGTCTCCTTGGGCTTCTTTAGGCATATAGGGACTATTCTAGATAAGAAACCATAATATACATTTGTACCCACTCAAAAAAACTATCAAATATTTCATAGAGTCACCAAAAGGCTCTGATGACCAAGTTTCAAATCAATCCTATTTAGGAGACTCTCTCTCTCATAAAATCTAACTTTTCATAAGGCTTCATTAGACCTCTTTGCTTGGCTTTTGAAAACCATTTATTACTTACAAAACTTAATAATTCCCAATATACTATTAATTTTCACTCATGTAAATTTACTTGTATTAATTGGTTTCATCCCTTTCTAAAATTTTATTTATATCTAAACTGACCCTATGGGTCACTTGCATGCAAGAATAGGGTTCAAAATAAGGCTACAGACCCTAAAACTCAATTTTATTCCTCCTCAAAACTCTTCTATTCCTATAATATTTTCAAACAATTATTATTCATTCCAACCTAACTTCCTTGCACGTTTCAAGCCTTTTGACTAGGTAAAGTCAAAAATATAGTGCTTTCTCTCTTGTCTAAGTTTATAAGACTAAGCCCAAGTCAAGAGTGCATTTAATTACCTTAACTAAGTTCCATAAAACTTAAAGGATTATTTAATTCACTAATAAGTCTACCCTATTGCCTCTATGCCTTGTTTTTAAGATAAGGGATTGATCATTAGTATTCACCATCAAACTCAATACTTTCCTCCTGATTATACTAGTCATCTATAGAATGTTAGGATTGAGTTACATTTTCCTTAAGTCACTTAACTCTTAAACCCACCAATTCCAATAAAAATAATTTTCATACTTAAAGGACCTATCTTATCCCTTCATCCAATGTCTCTTAGTACCAAAGACAATTCTTTTTTTGAGGTTAGCAATCACTTTTCATGGACTGTTACAAGCTACCTATAGGGTTAACAAATCTAAGCCCACAAGATAAAGTTATAAAGACTTTAATATTATTACTTCAGTAAAAATAAATATTTAATACCTTTTTTTTCACTCCCTAGTCCTTCTCCATCAATCTTATGACCTTGATCACTCACCTCATTCTCTAAAATCTCCACTTTTAAGATTATCATAGTTTATCTACAAGGTTTCAGAGACTATGACTAGCCTCTCTTCTCCATTTGGATCATCTCATCTCCTCTGATAAAGTATCACACAACCTAGGATTCTATTAAGACTCCCATCAGTTTTCAACTCTACTTAGTTTCCTTAAACCTATAGGCAAGCATGTAGGTCTTGTCTTAGGAATGCAACTAAGCCTCAGGCTGCCTATTGGGTGCTCTTTTGATGAGCTCAAATGTTCTAGTTCCTTTAAGACCATTTCCTCACTAGTGTCACTATATATGGGTTTCCATTATCATCAATTTTTGTTCATTCTTATATTTGGAAAGCACATTTTTACATACACTTCACCACTTGACCTCTCGCATTGACTCTAATAGACCTCATATGCATGACCAAAGCATGAAAGTGACCTAAAGAGATAAAACAATTTAAAATATATTATAATAACATATAATATGACTCATGACATCATATTCATATCTATAACTCTTTTATTGACCTCACTTGATGAAATAAAGGTGTTTATGAATTGGCAAAAAGACATGACACAAGGAGAGACTTCAAATGGCAATGCTACTATGTTACTCATAAACCTTAACATCTCCAAAAACCTTAAAATATGTGAAGAAATCTTAAAATATAATAGTTAATACCTAAATAGGTAATTTTAAGGCATTATAAGACATATGATGGCTCTCAACAAGGTTAAGAAATATGACAAGTCAAGTTTTAAACTATAGCAGTGATAATTTGACCTACGCGATCAAAGTTATTATTAAATAACTCCATTTACAGTGGTTCATCACTACAAAATAGAAATAAAAACATGTATATATGGTAAAATTAAATATATTACCATGTTCTTGGCCTCCATTCATGCCTGGTTGACAAACCTGCCACCCATTTTAACCTCAAGAATGACCTTCCCATTACAAGAAAAATGCAGACTTTTAATGTAACTTCACACATGCATAAAATGAAAAGCATAAGTGATTAAAATAAATAATAATATCCCTCATATATGTTTTTAAAAACTCTTATTTCACCCTATATAAATTTATCCTAACCTTTGATAGCAATTTGTGGCATAAGTTGCAGTGACAGGTCTTGAATGCAACTTTCTAGTAGTGAAAAGACAACTTCTTGAGGTCCAAAAAGAATTGTTACCTTCATGACCCCTAGGTGAAAATTTATCCATTTTATCACACATATATAGTCTAATTACACATTTTTACATGACCCTAATGTCCAAGTCTACCCAGAACACATTTTCACTACTGCTCAGTAGGATGAAAACACTAACAACAAATGTTTTCAAAGCTAGAGTTGTTTGAAAAATTCATTTTCAGTGGTCCTTCACTAAAAATTTGAACTACCAAACCATATAAAAAGGTAAATAACATTTATGACCATTTTATTATCCTCCCATCATGCCTAGTTGACAAACCCACCACTCATTTTGGCCACAAAAACAACCTTCTTTATACAAGAAAAAATCAAAATTTTAGCATAAATTCACATGTGTATAGAATGGAAAATATAAGTAATTTTTTATTAACCATAAGATCCTTCCTATAGGTGTTTTATAATTATTATTTTACCTTTAATCAATTTTTATGAACCTATGAGAGCAGTTCCTGGTAAAAGTTATAGTGACGGGTTTTGAAATGCAACTTTTTGGCAGTGAAGAGAGAAATTCTCGAGCTCCAATAGGCATTTTAACCTCTAGGACCCCCAAGTTAAAATTTATCTATTATATCATGTCTATATATGTGAATTACATGTTTTTACATGACCTTTATTTCTAAATCGACCCAAAAATACTTTTTCACTATTGTTTAGGAGGATGAAAACACTAACAACAAATGTTGTCAAAGTTGGAGTTATTGTTTGAGAACTCCATTGCCAGTGGTTATTCACTAAAAAATGGAATTTATAGCATGTATATATGGGAGAATAATTATTAGGAATATTTTATTGGCCTACCATCATGCTTGGTCGACAAACCCACCACCCATTTTGGCCTCAAGAATGACCTTCCCAATACAATAAAAATACATAATTTTAGAATAACTTCACACGTGTATAGAATGTAAACCATAAGTCATTTAAAAAAACCATAAGATCATTCATATGGGTGTATATAAAATTTTCTCACACCCTAGATCACTTTTTCATAATCTTTGACAGAAATTCATGGTGTAAGTTGTAGTGATGGGTCTAAAAATGCAACTTTTTGGTAGTGAAGAGATAACTTCTCAAGCTCCAATAGGCATGATACCTATAGGACCCCCAGGTGAAAATATATCCTTTATATCATGTTTTTATAGGTGAATTACATGTTTTTCCATTAATTTAACATCTAATTCCACCCAAAAATATGTTTTCACTACTATTCAAGAGGATGGAAACACTATTAACAAATGTTGTCAAAGTTGGAGTTGTTATTGAAGAACTCCATTTATGGTGCTCATTCACTAAAAAATAGCACTTTTAACACATATTTATGGGTGGATAATGTCTAAGACCTCATTATTTTCCTCCTTTCATGCCCTATCAATAAACCCACCACCCATTTCGACCTCAAGAATAACCTTCCCAATACATGAAGGGCCATAACTTGGGTTTTATAGCTCCAAATGAATTGAAATTTGGATTGAAGATCTGCCTTGCCATTTTATAAAAAATTTAAGTGGTTTGATGTCTGTGGTGTACCTAAAGAGAGATAAAACATAAAAACTCTAGATCAAAAGCTCTATGTTCTAGTCTTTATATGCTTGGCACATACTCTATGTTTGATCAGTTCATGTATATTGGTAAGATTCATAAACAAAATGAAAAGGTTATTTAGGAATGTTTTACTCCTTTTGATAATGAATACTCATAGTTGATAATATTTCCTTTGGTTGAATCTTGATAAAATAAGATTCTATACATTAAAAGTCATGCAAAGCTTATAGCCAAGAACAACCCATGCATTATCAAGCCTTAGTTTCAAAAGAAAAAAGTTAAGGTATGTTCATATAGAGATTTATAAGTAATTTTAGATCTTAAAGTGAATTTTTTTTTAAGTTAAAAAATTATTCATAAATAACTTGCTTGTTATTTTGAGAAATTAAGAGAACTAGTTTTGATCAAATCTTAGAATATGAGATAATCCATACATGATCAACCTTAGGTGTCTAAAAATAAAATTTGGAGAAACTAAAATATAAATTTTGGAATTATAATTAGGTTTTTATATGTTATTTTATTTAATATATATAAGATTCTCTTTCTAGGCATGTTAAACATTGTCTTTGAGGCTTGACAACAAATGAAAACTTGAATAGTTCCTAAATTACATGGTCAAACTTCATAAAATATTGGAATAATATGATTTTTAGCATTTTTAAGAGGATAAAATATATTCTAGGGTGATTTTTTTTGTTTTCACATGTGTGAGGTGTTAGATCAAGCACAAAAGGCCTAATTAGGCCTAATCCTAAACTGTAAAAGTGTAAAATAAAGTGGAATAGAGATTGAGTTGGTTCTTAAAAATTTGGGATTCTCCTTATGCCTTTGAAGGATTATTTAAGGACTAATATACATTTTGGTAATGGTCTTGCACATCAAGATCAAAATGGAATCAAGGATACCACCATCATCAAATATGAGTCAACTCATGAAGGCATTTGACCACATCAAACACTTAAAACAACCATGATGTTCCTTCTACATATTCCTTCATTCAAGGCAACCTCATTTAAAATTCAAATTTTAATTAATTTTAGCCTGAGCTTCTCTTATATTAAAGAATATTATTTTTTTACTAACAGTGCCATCCATGTGATGGTGGAAGCTTATATGGCACCACCAACCTATAAAAATTTGTAAGTAATTAAAAATAAATTTTTATGTACACTACCTATAAAATAATCAAAATTTGGTAAAAAATTATATCTAAATTTTTTAAGTCAACATACCTATACATATGAATCCATCAAACCACTAAGATCTACTCTAATCTTGATAGTAGTAAGAATAGTTTTTAGAAACCCAAGTGGCACCACTTCAAGAATATTTTTCAATTTTGATTCAAACTTGGACTAACATGGACCTAAAGGCTATGGGTGACCTTATCATTAGACCAAACCTCTAGATTATGGGGTTGGTTCCCCTAGTACATCACTTGTAGCTAATAATCACCAAGATCTATTGATTTATGGTGAAAAGGGATATAAATTGCATAAAATAAACCTAATCTAAAGGGTGGTGATGCACTAATATTAATTATCCACTAATATTGAACTCCTAACAACACTAATAAACTAATCATGGACTAAAACAATACCTCCAAAGCTCTTATACAATAGTGTTTTACATGAGGTCATGGTGAAAGGCTTCAACTTGGGTGTGATGGATGAGAGGCCTACCTTGAGACACTTCCAACCATGTTACACATCAAATCTTATCAACAACCTTTGACACTTCATATAGCCTACATAAGGTAAATTTTCAAGATATAGGTATGGCAAGGACATGCCAAGGGTATATTTATACCACTTATGCACATCATAAAAAACATATACACACTATAAATCTATAATTGAGAATATAAAATAGTCTATTAACAGTTCAAGAGGTCTATGAAGTACAAAATTAGATAGAGTTTTCTCATACCCAGGTGAGGGATACAAATCTAGGCCTTAAGGCCTGAATACATAATATAATTAAGAGATAAGGAGAGTTAAAATAACATGTAATTACATATAAAAGTTCATAAATGACCATAGTCCACTCATACATTAGTTTCATTAACCATAGAAATCCTCTTTCAACTCTCTCCATATGTTGATACTCTTCAATTATCCCCTTAGGCATTGAGGTAGAGTGGTTGAGGTTAGGTCAGACCTATTTGACTTCCTTCAAAGCATTAAAATGCCCAAAAAAAGGTCATTTACTTCTATTTTGGTAGTTACATAGTTGAATTAAGGTAAAATTAGCCTCCATAAGGCATTTGAGAAGCCCATTAGTCCTTGTGCATGTTGGTCAAGCTTGAAATTATCTCCTCCATTATGATCATGGAAATTACACTTGCCTCCTTCAATTCATTAGTTGCAAGGCATAATATCTCATTATTGACCCTCCTCAAGCCCTCTATGCCAACTTTCATTTCTCTTAGTTAACCAAGTAGGCATACTAGGCCTAAAAACTGCTTATGTTTGCTTTCCATGAAATCCTATATGAGACTTTAGGAACCTATGAATGGGTGAGCCTCAGGTTTGAATCAACACCCTACATCATGTCATAAGCCATTTTGAGTATCTCACACTTGTAACTTTACCTTTCCTAGTTGACTAGGCCACTTGATTTTAACATATGTAGACTAGTTATTTAGAAGAGAGTTGTAGAGGTATTTCCAAGTAGATAATTGGACATTTTAGGGCTTTAGGAGATAAAACAAGTCCCAAACCTTCACCTCTAATTATTTAAAACTTTAAAAACATCCCTATACCCTAAAAACATCATAAAACCTTGAAAAATTAACCTTTTTGAAAAATTCGTATAGTGTTCATATAACTAAGTACCATGATCAAAGTCTCCTCTAAGTTCATTTTGTGATTCAGGTGTTGTTAGGGTTAGTCCACTGCAAATGCCAATTCTTCATCATCTTCTCAATTGGGTCATTATTATGGTTTAAGAAGGTTTTTGAATTTTTACCATCTTAATTATGGTTCATAAATATCATATATCCAATCCCAAACTCATAGTCATGGAAGTTTAGTCCATAGACTGCCATAAAACTCCTAAAAATCATAGGGTCCCATGTATCTTATGTGGATATATGTGAGTGCAAGTTAGTGAACCTTGAGCTTTATGTAGGAAGTCTAGACATGTTTATATTCTTAATTTTTGTTCATAAATATGGGCACCTTAAACCAAATCCCTATACCATGGATCTTGAGTCTATATAGGCTCCTAACTAGGAGAATTTTCTTTGAGTGCTTTTATGATGAAAGATGTGAGTACCTAAAAGTGTGACTATCTAAGACTTTGGAATTCATGATGGTGATAAGACTAAGTTTGTTCATTATATTTCATTTATTTTCTTGAAACCACCTCATTATGACCTAAAAAAACTATTATACCTTCTCCTATCCTTTAATTTTCTTGGGAGGGTCTGAGTATACCCTAATGTGGTGGTAGGGTTTGAGGCTTAGAACATGGCTTCAAGACTAATGGCCTAGACTAAGTCTTAAAGACTTAAATACTATAATGGTAGTCAATGATTTTTCCATTTCCACCCTATGTCACCCTTTACCACTTGTTTCAATATCTTGTAACTACATTTGGTTGCTCAAATGTTATTATGTCTTCATTCTTTCATATGTTTACCTATAGATAATAGTGTTAGTTTGAGTGTTTAATAGTAGTGTGTTAGAATTGAGTGATCTCCTTATATTTTATAGTGATGGGTTTTGTAAAAAACCATACAACATACTATTAGGACCCAACAACAGACTTAGGTTCAAATCCTTCATCAACTCAATTCTCTATACATTCTCATATAGTAGTCCTAGGGTTTGAAAGTAGTCATGTTTATAATTTACCTAAGTTTCCTATCCTAATTAACATTTGTTATGTCTCTTTTTCATCTCCCTCTAGTGTTTTTGAAGTTTATAATAGTCTCAGATAAGCATATACCTTTAATTCTAGGTGTTAGTTCATTTAGGCCTATTTAGGTCTAATGAGCTTAATAGGCCTTTAAATTCTTTTATCCATCTTAAGCACTAACTAATTAGGAAATTGATATCACTTTATATTTTAATTAAGGTACCTTAATTAAACTCCATGATTCACATGTCTGTAGGGCTCTACATTCTAATCATTATTTTTTGACCTTGACTGCTTGGTTGTAAATCACCATTAGGTTTGTTTAGTCCATTAAGAATCTTTGGTGTCTTAAGGACTAATCATATAGTGTAAACTAATAGCCTTAAGATATTAATAACTATTTCATCTTTTTCTATTCTAACATTCCACCTCTATAAAAAAGTCAATACAGCTACACCTTCTCTAACCCTACCTATAGGTCTCAATTAGGTTATTGACTATGTATAGGCTTATGATTTCCTTTATGTGTTTAATATCTCCATCACCATAAAACCCTTGTCTCATTTACCTCACTTCCTCCTTATATTACATTAGGCTTCAGATACTTCTTTTTTCAAGATTTCATAGTTCAACCTTCCTTCTTGATCCTAACTATAAGTGACTTGTTTAAGCCTAAATATGCCTATGAATTTGTGAAGCTCTTTTTATCTATATCGTAGGATTAGGTTACTAAGACTGGGTTGAAGATATTATAAAAAAATAATATACCTTCTTACCTTTCTTATTACCTTCCTTCTTGATCACCATACAGGTTTCTATACTTCCTTCTCCTACTAGTAGTTATGCATGGAGGTGACTTTCTTACCTATCAAGATTATGAGTGTGAACATTTAAGGAACATAATTTGAACACTATGATATTATTATGAGTTGAATATTTATTTTCATAACCTACATATTATATTATTTACCCTCAAAATAAGGTTCATTGTTCAAGTTATCCTCACCTGTAGTTAGGTATGTAGGTGGTTTTGTGGGACTAGACTATATGTATACCTCACTTGAGGGGTGATTTGATACCTATTTAAAATATATTAGTGTGATAATGGAATTTTTTCTCTTCTAACCTCATAAATTTTCTTAAAATACTCTTCATCATCATCATTTATCCCACTTCATGACTTAATCTTACGCACACACCTTAAGGTCATAGATTGATCTTGCCTTCTCTTTGAGTGAGTCTAGTATGTGGTTATTGATAGACCATGTTTTCCTTTGTTCAAATAATCTACCATGACTCTTTATATTTCCTAAGAATACTTAGTTTTCTTCAATGCCCTCAACTTTCCTCTCATATAATTCCTTCAACACCTCATCTTCTTGTTTACACAAAGGCCTGATCTATGAGAGGTCTATCTCTATATAGTGTTCTGAGAGTGAGGATGGTTAGTGTGTATGTAAAATTATGAATATATGGATAATATTATAGATTATGGACCATGTATGAGCCTGTGTGTATGCTTCTTAGACAATTTGAATACATTTTATAGGTACAATGTTTCCCTTTGAAAAAGATATCAATCAACATCCAAGATAGTCACCTTAAAGTGTGACTTGAAGGGATCCTTTTGCTTGATGATATGAATTTTTTGAGTATTAAATGTATAGTATATTTTAAAGGATATTAATTTACCATTACATGCTTGAAAACACCTCTCTTTCATATTTATGCCCTGAATGCTCTATAACATAGGTAAACTTGTCTATAGTCTATAAAATGAATAAAGCATGAATTTTAGCTTACTCCCACAGCCCACACGTGTTAAATAGGGGTTTAATATAGTTTATATGGTATTTTATGACCTAAATAACACATAAAAATTTTGGTTTTCAAAAACACCTCAAATATGCACCAAAACCGTTGCACTTTCTAACCCTTGCATAAATGAAGAAGCTCACTAGAGTGACCAAATTGTTATCCATTATTAATATATTATAAAGCATGGATTTTTAGAACATTTATTTAAATAATAATTTGAATATAACCCCTTATTTTACCCAAAATTTTAGATCTTGATCTTCTCTCTCCTAAAAAAATGAAATAAAACTTGAAAAGTCTGCCTAGACTGCCAAAGAACTTGGTAGAGAGAGAGGAATATTTTTGGCCTATTTTTTCATAATTTTGACTTTAAATTCCTATAATATATTTTTCATGTTCTCATTTTTAATCAATTAACCCCCTCTATATAGACCTACCTATATAAGTCTATACAACCTCCAAAAAATAGTTGAAAACTCTCCTTTTCCTATGTTTTCTTCATGTTTATGACCTTGAACTGCCATTTAAGGGAATAGGGAGGTAAAAAATGAGTTAATTGAAATTTTAAAGTAGTTTTATGGTTTTGGAGAAGTTGAAGATGCATATTTTAGCATGTGTGGGGCTTATTTGGCTAGTGGGAAGTGAATGTAAGCCTTAAAATAGACCTCTTATTGCATAAAATGCCTAGTTGTGACCATATGGTGAAAATGGGACCTATTTCAAGACCTTAATAATGTAATTTTTATCAAAAAACTCCCTCTTTCAAATTTTCTCAATGAAAATAGACTTATAATGGGAATTTGAGGGTCATTAGATGACTTTAGGGGGTTATGTAGCTTAAAACTGCTTGAAAAGGTAAGCCATGAACAATAACATTAAACGCAGCAATTGATCTTCATATTATGACCTTGGAAAAGGATTTAAACCCTTACATCATACAACAAAAGGTATCTCTTCAAGCAGTGACATATAATATGCCTAAAACTATAAGGATTAACAACCTCATTTTCTCCAAATTACCTTAATATTTTATAAATGACCTTAACCTTACCAAACACTAATTAGACCACAATTCTAGAACTCTAAATCATTTGAAACTCTTACACTTATAAAATTACCATCATGAGGACCTAGTACACATCACCAATATACCCAAGATAGTCATGACACATGAGTTCATACGTAGATTCTATGACACACCATGACACTCTTAGCAAGGCTCAAAGATTTTCAATAGACATTTATGAGATCATGACATTTTAGGCACTATAGATAATATTATAGGGTTATCATGATTTTTTTTGGTTTTATAGGCTGGTATTTATCCTATAAGGCCAAATTTCTAACATTTTTGGCAACTCACAGGGGTCGACCAACCTACAAGTCAAGAGAACCCAATGACTCTGTAGACACCGAAATAGTGTCTAACCCTTGGTCACCTTCCCCCTTGGTCCATTCCTAACCCATTCCTAAAACATGTAATTACTAATTTAAAATAATAAACTTATTTTGAATTAACCCCCCCCTCTTTGAACACATCACCCATGACACCTCGCCTAGGACACCTCGCCTTGGACTAATTCTCATCCTATGACTCACCCAGGACCTATTCTTACTTCTCTCTAACCGCCTAACCAACTCTCGTACGTATTTAGCCCAACCTTTGACATTCTCCAATGGATAGTGCACTTGGCGGATGAAAAATGGGCTTGGTGGCTCCTTTTGCCCATTCTAAACCCACCGACATCGGTCAAATGTCGGTCGACACCGGTGGAATTGCCGACGTCGGTTATACTTAACCAATTTTTTTGACCCTTTGATGATGGGAATCAGAAATTAGCTAATCTCTGAAGCTAATCACGACTCTCGAATCCTCTTTCGGTGAAACAAAGTTCTCATGCTTTTGATTTTCAATGTTCTAGGCTTCTTAGTGTTCTTCCAGGGATCAGAATTCTTGGTAGCACTTTTTAGGCACTAAGGTCTTGCATCAGACATTCTGCAAAGGGACTGCACAATATCTCCATCACCAGTGACAACTGAAACACAGCTTCTGCACCTTTGCCAATTCATATCACAGATAAGTATTGGTACTTTTTTCATTCTAATATCATTTCAAATATATTAGTATTCTGTATTCTGTCTATTCCAAGCATCCTTGACCCGACCTTCCCTGTTCTTCTCGGAGAGGCTGAAAAGCCTTCTCTCACCCCTTATTCCTTTTTCTTTTCCTCTGACACTCCCTTAGTCTCTCTTTAGGCAACATCCTTTGTCCAATCAACCCGGCATAAATTATCAGAGACCTATAGACCTTCTTAAGACCCATCTAATCAACCTGACTAAATTTCTTTACGGAAAGGCTGAAAGGTCTTTTTCCTGCTTCTCACCCCTTTTCCTGACAAGATTTTCAGTCCCTTAGATCCCAAACAGTCCCTCTAAATCCCTCATAGACCCTCAGACCCTCAGACGAGACCAGATCCATTCTGCAGACCAAAAACTAGACCTGTAACCCGTCCCTGGCCAATTGCCTTGACCGACCTCGTCCACTTCCCCTACCGACATCGGCAGTCTAACCGTCGTCGGTGACCTCCCTGACCGACGCCGGCAATATCACCGATGTCAGCGACTGTGTTTACTAGATTGAAACTTATCAAGTACGCATTTGTTTTTAGTATTTTCTTTTCACATCTTTCATTATTTCTCTTTTCTATTTCTATCATATTCTGTCTTAAACATTGGATTGTCATCCTCCAAGAAGCCTTAGTGCTTCTAGGACCAAGCTTTCGCTTGGCAATCCACCCTCTTATCAACTAACATTCTTTGTGTTTTTAGTGTTTATCTCTTTTAGGTGTCATTCCTCCATAGCCAAAGAGGAGTACTCACAGCGTCTAGATTACGGTGCACAGATTATATCCAGGTACATACAAGCCTTGACCATTCCTTCTTAATTTTCTCATTTTCTCTCCTTTGAATTTGAAATTGAAATTTGAATAGAAACATTTTGGCACGCCCGGTGGGACCCCTTTAGGGCCTTCCTTGGGTTCCCTTCCTTCTTTGTTCATTTAGGTGCATTAGGTTTCTTCCTCTTCACCTCTTTCTTCTTTTCTAAAGACATCATAAGCAGGAATAAAAAGAACTTTTTCTTTCTTTTCTTGCATTTCTAGACTAGTCAAAAAATCATTTTCTTCAACCCTTTCTCAAACTTGTTTTCATTCCAATTTAACATTTTGATTTGGGGCTTTAAAATATACTGCATTCCATTTCCTGCTTTCTTGCATTTCTTAGTCCACACTTAGTAATTAGTAAACCGCATATTGAATAAATCGTAGATCACTTGATGTTACACAACCAGACCACGTGCACTCAATTAAACATAAAACTCACTTGAGACAAGGCCCGACTGGGATTTCATCACCCAGCAGATACCTTACCCATCCCAGCGATCCTACTTGGATTTCACCACCAAGGGGAAAGCCCACTCTGTTCTTTGGCAGAGTCTAAACTATAGGGAAAGTATATTTTGGCTAAGCAAAACCAGCTAACCACTAGAATCGTGAAGTGAAGGGAGCTTGATCCTTAGCACCGGGCCTGTACGGAACCTAATACAGACTTTTGAGCTCCTAAACATACCTGAAACCATCTTTAGATTACCTATTCTAGGACCCTTCTAACAGCCAACCTCCTCAAACATCACATTAAGGCATAAGCCACACGATCTTAATAAAATTATTTCTAGGGATTTAACGCTAGGATCTACCTATTCTCATCTTATTTTTTGTTTTTATCTATTTTTTTTGAGCTGGTAAGGACGTCTTCTTCATTTCCAAAAATTTTTTTTTTGAGTTTTTGGAAAACAAAGTAACCGACATCGATCCTGTAATCGACGTCGGCAACTTTTCTATACCGGCATCGGTCATCTGACTGACATCGGTAGTCTCATTCACCAACATCAGTTTTTATACTGACGTCGGTCTCTGTCCATTTTCTTTTTTCCCAAAATAGCAAGCTTAAAATCCAACTTTCTAGCTGTCTAAACATCCATTCTGGTTTTCTGAGACTGAAAAAACATAGTTTTCTAAAACCTGACCCTTTCTTGCCTTGAATAGTTTTAACACGCAGTCAAACCAAGGCCCTTCTTGACCACGCTAGTCAAAAACCACTTCCACCTTCACCATCTATAACCAGTCCTATAATGGAGTTCCACTCGGAGACTGAAAGAACTCCTACTCGCCCAACCCCGCCTCAAACTCCTATTGTCCCAGAAGGGGACCAAGATTTCACACAATTCTTGGACCTTAATGTCAAATCCTTACAACACTATCTCGTGCATAGCCAAACACAAGACTCCCTAGGCAACTCAATCTATGAGATGCCAACTTCCTTAGTCGAGACAAGAATCACATCAACCGCACCTACAATTTAGCCACTAGACAACACCTCTACCAATAACCCAACCGTGTCTTACCTTCAAAATGTATTAACTCCATCTAAACCTACCTCCATGGGGGTTCTGATACTCCCTCAACCTCAAATCACTCAACCAAACCCCACACCTTTCCAAAACCTACTAGTCTCTATCCCCCCTACTCTTGCACCTATCAACACAAGAGTAACCGTTTACCCGTCAACAAGCATGGCTACTCCTCAACCATCCTTGACGGCCCCTATCCAACTTGTGCCTACCAACCCCATAACACAAGTGCCCTTAGCTCCAAATTTTGCTCTAATAACCAACTACCCATATGTTGCATCTACACAACCAACCACGTCATACGCCCCTCTTAATATCTTTCAAGTGCCTTATAATCTAGGGGGTGCTCCAACCGCCAATCCATCAGTAGATATCATCAAAATGCTGATGGATAAGATGTCTAGCTTAGAGACCTCCGTTTCTGGCTCACACAATACTCTCTCATATGAGCAGATTTGTAATGAGCCCATTCATCCTTCCGTTCTGATTAGACCATATCCCAACCAGTGGGAGCTTCCCAAATTTTCTCGCTTTCAAAGCAAGGAAGACCCACAACAGCACTTACGGGCATTCAGACATGCTTATTACCTTATTGCCCATGATGATGCATTGCTCTTGCACACATTTCCTATGTCTCTTTCTAGTGCTGCACTCGACTGGTACAGCTCTATTGCTATCCATTCCCTCTTCACATTTACACAGCTGGCCCAGCTCTTTCTTGATCACTTCTCCATTAACATCACCAAGAAGGTCTCGATCATGGACCTTTACACTATCTACCAATTCGAGGATGAATCAATTGCTGACTTCGTTGCTCACTGGAGAGGCCTCATCAATCAACTCTCCTTTTCCTTACCTCAACCTAAACTTATTGAACTATTCTCCCGAGCCTGTGCCAAACATATTTCTTCCACCTTACGGGTTCAAACCTTCCGCACCTTCGACGAAGCCTTCACAATGGCCGGTAAACTTGAATTACGTGCCATCAAGGAGAATAAAGTCAAGTTGCAGAGCAAGAATCCCAAATCTAAGACCAATGACTCTTCTTCTTCTAAACCTTCATCATCTAATCCTAAGTCTAAATCTTCAGCTAACGCTGTAGTCATTAGACTTTCATCCTCTTCAACCAATCAACCTGAGCCATCCACATCTCAGAGCGCCACCTGTCAATTCCAGCAGAGATATGTACAATGATAGTATACTCCTCTTGGAGAATCTTATGCATCTATACTGGAAAAACTTATTAAACAGGGGATTCTCAACCTCCCCCAGATTTGACCACCACCACAATTTGATCCCTCACGTGCCATCCCTACATGGTATAGGGAAAATGACTTCTGCAATTACCACCGTGTCAAAGGTCATGACATGGGAAACTATAAAACCTTTAAAAACATAATCCAAGACATGCTTGAAAAGGGTGAGCTCATTCTAGATAATCCCAATGCACCTCCAAAATAGGGCATCGACATCTTCAAGCAACCATTCCCCAATCACCCACCGACTCAAAATAATGTCCAAACCTTGATTGACAACACTCATGAACACGACATTCAAACGATCAATATGGTCTCGCCCTTCATCCCCAACCAACCTCAAGAGGTTAGTCCATCTACCAGTCCATCATGATTGGACGAACCTCTTTCTCCGATTAGTTCTCCGTCAACCTCTCTCATCTTGGAGGATGCCTCAACCTTACCGACAGCACCGGTCTCACCATCCTCCTTTCTTTTGCCTGTGGAGGACCTAGCCTTACCTACTCCTTGACCGCAAGTGGAGGGCACCATAATCCCTGCCCTTTACCCACTTGAGGAGTCACACTCTCCAGTTTCTTCTCCACCAAGAAAAGAACTTGACTCTCCATCTTCTTCAATCAATGAAAATCTAGTTATAACTCCCACACACCTTGGGTCTAAAACTATTGCCACACCTAACACATCTTCTCAAGAATCCAAACCTCATCCAACATCCTCTCAACCATTTTCCCGACTAGTGGAGAAAATTGAACTTCTCCCTTCAAGTAAAGTGGAGCATCACAGATTGTGGGAGCGTCTTAAAGTTATTCAACATTCCCATGCCCTCTCAGCTCATGCTGCCAATCCTCCCAAGGCAGAATCTCCCAAAAATCTCAACAAAGACTAGACTCCCACTTCTATCCCTACATCTACCCAATCTAAACCAATCAAGTCACTCGGCATTCGCCCTGTCTCTACCCTCACTCACCCACAAGTGAAGGTGGACTTAGACCAGACCTCGACCAAAAGCAGTCTTCCAACCAAGTCAAAAAAGACTGCCAGACCATAAAAGTGAACCCCTCCTCCACCATTAACTTTGCCCTCCATTTTAGGTCCTCATCCTTCTACCCTAATCGGCGTGCTTCCTACTCTGACCCTTAACCAAAACAAATTACCTCCATTACTTCCTTTGCCAACCACAAGTCAACCCCCTCTCAAAAATTTGGCACCTTTCACAAATAAAGTGTCATCTTCACCTGTCACCGCACCACCAACCCAAAAGGTGGTACGAAAACCTTCTTCAACATCCCCCAAGCAAAAGTCACCAGCGCGTCATGCATCAACAAGCACGAACCCCTTAGTAGGTTCATATGCTTTGATATTACGCCAACTTTTGCAGACTTCTAGCATTACCCTTCCTTATATCAAGCCATTCCAACCCCTTAGGTCAAAACCGTCTTGGTTCAATGATACAAAGATTTGTTTATACCATCGTACGCCAGGACACAATACCGAGACTTGTTGTGCCCTCAAGGCGGTCGTTCGCCGCTATATGGAGAAAGACACTCTTCTCCTTGAGGACACTCTTGACCAACCCTCAACACCATCCCATCTAACCTCTTCAACCATATCAACATCTCACCAACAGGCCATAACCCCTTCTTCACCTACTATCTTTGAAATCAATGCTATTCATATAACCACTAGGTCACAAATGGACAAGGCAAAATAAAAAGCTGCTATTCCTTGGACCTATCCTTTTGTCCAGTCACCTCAACCACCAAACCCCAATATTTCCATCTTAGGTGCATCTCAACCCCATTCTTCAGAGGCAATCAAAGACTCTATGATAAAACAACTTCACCAAACGCTTGTGAAAATGACCCTATATGACCTTATCCAAAGCTCCCCCTAGCATTGCTAGGCTCTAATCAAAGCCCTACAGGCAACGGAAGTCCAACCTGAAGACCCTCAATCACTAGTTGCCCTAGTCCATTCTTTATCCCCTATCGCCTCTATCACTTTCAGTGATTCTAAAATTCCTACCTCTACCTTGGAAGATTAGGACGCTGCCCTTTTCATCACAGCCTATGTTGATCAAACCCGTATTAAATGAGTTATGATTGATGGGGGTGCCAGCATTAATATCATTTCCACCCACACCTTTGATCAATTGGCTCTTCCCAAGAATTGCATATCGAAAACTGACGCGATCCTTAGATCCTTTAATGACACCACCGCTAACACTATTGGCACTGTTGTCTTCCATATCCGCGTTGGTCCATGCACAATCTCAGAGCTCTTCTACATCATTGAGGGAGAATTCTAATATAACATGCTATTAGGGCGACCCTGGATCCGCGCCATGGCTTGCATCCCTTCAACACTTCACCGTTGTGTCAAATTTGAACACAACAAACAAGTCCATGTCATTCCTACTGACCCATCCCCTTTTAAGACTTGTAACACAACCTATCACCCCAATGACGTTCTTATCCCGCTCAAGGCATCAACCCAAACATCATCTCCATCCACAGAAGCGTTAACTAGTACACAAACAGCGGTTGCCACCACATCATCTTCTCAATTAACAACCAAGGACCCCATGGACGATATCTTCCAAAGACTTTCACTGGGGGAATATCACCTACTTACCCTAGACATGTTCCAGACTCGTCAAGAGTATGGACAACTTCATCAAAACCCAAGCTATGACTGTCAGATCGGAATGGTCATTCCTTATGGTCCTCCTAGCCTTCGAACCAATCTCGTCTATGGGGGGTTGGATCAAGCTCCTACTGAATCAAATCCCTCCTCCTCACCTTAAATATTCACATCTGATTTCTCCTTTCTTAGCAACCCCACCTTTGCACATACCTACCTTTATAGGTGTGCATGGAAGGGTTTTGGATTTGGACGCTACGAACAAGGCTCCCATCGGCCTACCGAACCACCCAATGATGATAATGCCAAGAAATGGTATGGACTGGGTTTCCAAGAACCCACTGAGGCTTCCACAAACCTTAACCCCAAACCAACCATTGACCAATCTCTTCCAGACTCACCTATTCTTCCATCCTCACCTACAGAGTTGGTGGTTTCCATCCCTCCTAGTTTTTTTTTTGCATAAACACCATCCGCTTGGAACCCCTAACTTATCAGCTCAACGGGGTTCCCAATTCTCTCCCTCTCATTTATCCTAGCATGATAGATGATGAATCGGCAACCATTAACACAATCCACTACATAGATGATGATGCCATTCTTACCTATATGGGTGCCGATGATTCTTTCATTCAGCGCTCCCTCCCCTCTGAAACACAAGTTATGTTAAATGAATCAACCATCGACATTAACCTTTCATCTTTTGATGTTCCTCAAGTCTTAAATATTGGTCAATCTTTAGACACTCAAGAGCAGGTCAACTATACCACATTTCTCTCAGACAATTGCAAAGCCTTTGCCTAGACCTACGTCGACATGCCTGGCATCGACCCTAACATTGCCACTCATAACATTGTCACAAACCCAGAGGCTAAGCCTGTTAGGCAAAAGCTTCACAAAATGTATCCTCATGTTGCACTTCTTGTCAAAGAAGAGCTTCAGTGCCTTCTTTCTGTCTCCTTCATCCAACCCATCGATTATCTGCAGTGGGTCTCTAACATCGTTCCTATCACCAAGGCGACTGGAGGGATCCAGATCTGCATAGACTATCGCGACCTTAACCTAGCTTGTCCTAAAGATGACTTTCTTCTTCCAAACATTGACCAACTTATTGATCTTACAGCTGGCCATGAGATGTTATCACTCATGGATGGGTTTTCAGGATATAACCAAATCCTGATTGCACCGGAAGATTAGCACAAAACCACCTTCATTACACCATGGGGAACTTTTTGCTATCGAGTCATGCCTTTTTGGTCTGAAAAATGTAGGTGCCACATATCAGTGTGCCATGACTTACATCTTTCATGATCTCCTCCACAAAATCATGGAGGACTATGTTGATGACCTGCTTGGCAAGTCTAAACTTCATCGTAACCATTTGACTATCCTCAAAATCATCTTCTCTCACCTTCTTCGGTACCAGGTCTGTCTTAACCCCAAGAAATGTGTCTTTGGGGTCCTCTCAAGAAAGCTCCTGGGATTCATTGTCTCTTTTCATGGCATCAAGATAGATCCTG
The DNA here is from genome assembly GCA_037957365.1 of Torreya grandis. NCBI lineage: Eukaryota > Viridiplantae > Streptophyta > Pinopsida > Cupressales > Taxaceae > Torreya > Torreya grandis. The sequence continues at coordinate 2,934,417 of JARHVA010000972.1, forward strand.
CCAAAATCCACGCTATCCTCAAAATGCCACCTCCAACTAATCTCAAGCAACTTCACAGTCTACAAGGAAAGCTCCAATCCATCTGCCGCTTCATTTCGTAGCTTTCTGACCGTTTCCAACCCTTTCATCACCTCCTCAAGAAGGATGTCTCCTTTAAATGGGATAAATATTTCCAAGAGGCTTTTAAAGCCCTCAAACGCTATTTGGTTTCTCCACCAGTCCTTATTCCACCAAAAGATGACCAACCCTTCTACCTCTACATCTCAGCAACCAATCATTTGTTAGGTGCCATGATCACGCATCGAGATGAGCAACACCGTGAGCAAGCAGTCTATTACATAAGCCAAACACTTTTTGACTATGAAACTTAGTATACTCATACCGAGAAACTCTATTTGGCATTAGTCTTTGCCACTACCAAGCTCCGTCACTATCTTCTCAATCACAAAACCTTTGTCGTCACCCACACTGATCCTCTTAAATACATGCATTCTAAACCATATCAAAACCAGCGTATGGCTCGTTGGCTCATGCTTCTTGCTAAATTTGACTTAGAATTTATCCAGCAAAAATCTATAAAAGGGCAAACAATCGCTGACCAACTAGTGGATGCCCCTCTTCCCGACAATCAACCTTCTCAGTGTGAGTTTCTTGATGAATCTATCGCCACTCTCTCGACTGATGACATATTCTACCAAATGACGATGTTTTTTGACGGCTCTAAATGTCAACTCGGTGGAGGTACGGGGGTCATCCTCATTCCCCATGAAGGTGAACCCATGCCCCTGTCTTTTAAACTTGACTTTGAATGTACCAATAATATGGCTGAATACGAAGCCTTAATTTTAGGACTTCAAACTGCCCTTTCTTTAAACATCAAGACCATCAACATCTTCGGTGACTCACAACTTGTTGTCAATCAAATCAATGGTTCATACCTTTGTAAAAATGAAATTTTACAAAGGTACAAACACCGTGTTGACACTCTTCTAGCATCTTTCGACCATCACTTATTGCAGACTATTCCTCGATCGACGAATAAGTTTGCTGACACCATGGCTTCCCTCGCCTTTCATATTCCTTCTTCTTCATCATCCTCATCAAGAATTTATGTAATGGTACATCGTGTGCTATTGCCTTCATACATTTCTACTGACATCAATCTCATCCATGCCATAGACTCTAGTTCACAAGATATATGGTATAAACAACTTGAGGACTACTTGGCTCATTCTCTCATTCCTCCCAACCTCTCTAGCAATACGAAGTGGGCTTTCATCAAACGCACCACTCGCTATACCATGCTAGGGGGCCTTCTCTATAAAAGAGGTTTTGATGGCCTTCTTCTTCACTGTTTAAACTCCACTGAAGCTTCTCATGCTGTCAAACAAGCCCATGACGGGATTTGTGGTAGACACTTCAGTGGTAACTTGGTTTCCAAGTGCATCCTTTGCCTGGGTTATTATTGGCCCACTCTTCATCAAGACTGTAGCGATTATGTTTGGCATTACATCAAGTGTCAACAGCATGCTAACTTGCTTCATCTCCCCAGTCACGCCTTACAAGTCACTCAGGATTTCTAGCCTTTTTTACAATGGGGATTAGATCTCATCGGTGAGATTAACCCTCATTCATCTCTTCGTCATCAGTCCATCATCGCTTCCACCGAGTATTTCACTAAATGGGTGGAAGCTATCCCTCTCATCTCCATAAAAGCTGACAAGATTATCGACTTCATCAACACCCACATCATCTATCATTTCGGTGTACCTCACAAAATCATCACTGACAATGGCAAGTCATTTAAAAACAAGACCATCCAAAAACTCTGCAACTCATTTGGCATCAAACTCAGCTTTTCTTTGCCTTACTACCCACAAGCAAATGGGTAGGCCGAGGCTTCTAAAAAAATCTTAACTAAAATTCTCATGAAGGTGGTCAATGACACTAGAAGGGATTGGCACATTCAAATACCCTTCGCTTTATGGGCCTACCGCACTAGCATCCAAACCTCTACGGGTGCTACCCCTTTTTCTCTAGTGTACAGATCAGAGGCTGTCTTACCTCTCAAAGTATAGATCTCGTCTCTTCACATTTTACTCCATGACATTCTTTCTAATGATGACTTTCATCAAGATCGATTAGCTCAACTTGAGTTACGCGATGAGCGTCGTCTCACTGCCCTCAATCATCTCTATGTCTATCAAAATCACATCAAACACGCCTATAATAAAACTCTGAGAGAATGAGATTTCAATATCACAGACCTCATCCTCAAAGAGAACCAACATGTGACCAATATGGAACAGAGTAAATGAGGCAAATTTGCTCCTAATTGGCTCAAACCTTATATCATCATGCACAAGTATGGATCAGGGACTTATCGTCTGTCTTCTCTTGAAGGCCGACCAGAACCTGAGCCTCTTAATGCTTTACATCTGCGACCATTCTACTGTTAGTCAAGTACTCGCCCATTTGACATTTAACTTGAGCTCATCCCTTGAGCAATCCTTGTCCTTTTAATCCTCAATCCATTCCACCCTTTTTCCCTTAACAAAATCCTCTACAACCCTTTTATGACGTACGGATGCTTCGTCTTAATAAAAGGGAGCCCTTGACGTTCTATAAGTCTTGTCCATGACTCGATATTCTATCAAAACTAAATCAAGATGTCAAAATATTCAAGGTCACAAAACCAAATCAAAAAGTAGACTACTCCCTCGAAGGACAGCTATAATATCATTGCTGTAGCTAATAGACTGCTCCCTCGAAGGATAGCTATTCAAAAGCCCTTAAATCTATAAAGCAAAGTATAGACCACTCCCTCGAAGGATGGCTATGATTAAATCTTGATACAAAAAACACTTTCTTAGAAGCTTCCCGCATCGATCAGCTTCACAAATGACCACCAAGCAAATGACATCTCTATGTGGACTTCCCGCATTGATCAGTCCACTCTCCAAAAAAAAAAAAAAATCGGGTCATGGACTTGACTTGTAGTTGTCTCAGGGTCTCCTATAAAAAGGGGTAAAGTTCTCCATACTCTAAAAATGGGTTACCCTTTTCCTCCTATCATATCACTTACTCAAGGGACTTTGAGCTCACTTTAATGTCAAAATTGATTCGATTACTACTCTAACATAACTCATGGTCAACGATGCAATGCATAAATAGGGCTCTTGGTTCTAACAAACCCCTATCTATGTTGTCATTTTGGTCCTTATCAATAAAAGGGTGCTTATGCCTTTTACTTTCTACCTACACTTTGGTCACATTCAACCACATCATTTTTCAAACCGACTCACTCCGACTCTTTTCAAACCACTCACATAACCTACTTATTATAGTTTTCATAGACATCATACACATGGAAACTATCAACCACACAATTTATGTCAAGCATAAACCATTACTTGTTGAAACATAAATCAACCTGCAATTCATTTTTAGCAAACATCCATCACGAATATGGATAGTTGCTAGGAATAAAAAACCCTGACCAATGTTACAGCTTACACCATTTGGAAAAGGCTGTAGCATCATCTTCTCCTTATCATTTCAAGCATGTACCCTCAGACATATGGGAAATGCTATATCCTTATCATGACCAAAATCAACCACTTTCATCTTTTTTCCTCCCTTATTGGGAGAACTACATTGGCCTGAGGCCCTAACGACAGGGGCTATGTAGGCAGCACTCAGTGGACATGGGGTCTTCTGGGGTTAGCTCGGCCATTCTCTTCGTTACTTTCTTCCACCTCCTTCTCTCGTCACCTGCCAATCACATCACAACCAATCACATATTTTCATAATCTTTAGCATAATCATTTTCATCATTTACATCATAATCATTAATCACAAACACATTATCATCATCACACAATTAAGCATTCACATCATATAATCCGCAAGTCATAACATAAATATCACTATCACATAATCCTTATACATCATCATCTAATCTAAAAGTCATGACCATTCTCATCATTAACATTATCATAACACATCATTAACATTATCATCATCACATTTAATCATCATAACATTATAATCATAAACATAATATCAAAAATGCCCAATACATTAAACATTAAACAACATCCATAACACATCAATGATCCAAAACCATCATCATATATATATCAAAATAGTTTTTACACTCGCACAACTCTGTGCCTCTGTCTCTCTCTCAACAAACTATAATACATCTCGCATCAACGGTTCATAGACCGGTATATACATCAAAAATAAATCTCCAAGGTCTACCCTCAAGGCTGTGGCTATGGTGGTGGTGGCGGTGGCCAGGAAGATGTTGTATCCTCTCCCCCCTATGATCTGTACCATCTGCGAGACCCAGAAGCCATCGCTCGAGACATAGACCTCTGCCAGCTCTGCTCTACCCTCATCTCTGAGTATCATTATATCTGAGGGAACCCCCTGATGGCCCTCTCATAATAAGCAATCTCGTCCAGCACATCACTATATCTAACTAAAGATACAGTCTGCGATGGACCCCTCTGCCCTGCTGCTGTGCCCTGTACTGACCCCTATGGCTGTGGCTGACCTAGCTACACCAATGTCGACGGTCCTGCCCCCTGTGAGAATGCTGGCTGCTAAGATGGCTGCTGCAATGGGCCCTGCCCTCCAAAGCTCTAACCTACCACTCCCTGTGCCTAGGCTATGGCCAGCTATCCCTGTAACAGAGTGACCTGCCCTATCAATGCTGCCACTTGACATGTCATCTCTATCACCTGTGCCTGGGCTGTGGCTAGATACCTCTACAAAGCTGTGACCTATCCCTGTAAAATGGTCACCTGAGCTTGTGCCATGTCCCTCTCCTGTCGCGCTGTGTCCCTCTCCTCGCAGGCTATATCTCGCTCCCTAGTGACAGCCTGTAGATCCAGCTGGGGACCCACCTGTATGCCTATGTACCATCCTATCCACCATGCTGTGTAGGCCTTTGTACACCTTGGGTCAGCTATCCCAGGTCCTGCCAGCAACTCCTCAAAATCTAGCTCCTCTATTTCCTCTGGCAGTGGGAGCAGTGCCTCTATATCATCCTGCCTATACTGTGGGAATGTAGGAGGTACATCCTATAGCAGCCCGTACTGGCATCGCACTCTCTCTGCTGGGATCCTCTCAAGCTCACCAGCTCACCTACCTCTGACCCATCACATGCTCTAAGTCCTGACCATCTGCTCACCCTGGTCTCTGAATGCTGGATACACCAAGTATGGTCTCTAGATGATATCTGCTAGAATCAGGGCCTCCAGTACCCCTCGGTAGTGATCAATATCCCTGACCACTCCGTCCACCTACATCTGCGCCATCACCTCATGCCATCATCTAAATCCGACCCTGAAACCAGCCTGGATCATCACTAGGAGGTCGAGAGGTTGGGTAACCACAATATGCTCGTATGCCCAATAGTGCAGAAGGTGGCCTACACATAGACTATACCGTCACTGTTGACTGATGCCCAATAGCTATTTGTATACCTGGGCCAAAAAGATGGGTGCCCAGGCAAACACTGTCTGCTGCTCCAGCATGTCCATCAAAACCTTGGTCATGGCCATCAAGAACCTGCCTCCCTCTGCATTTGGCAATGCATAGACTGTGATGCCGATCATCATCAAAACTGCCAGCCGATGTGCACCCTCATCTGCCGCATACAAAGGCTCATAAGCAAAACTCATTGAATGGTAGCTCATCTCCGTGATGTGCTCCCCAAATAGCGTAGCCATGTGTATATCATGCACCTCTCTCGAACATGCATAGATGTCAGCTTCATGTACCAATAGCTACAAAATCTGGTACACGTCCTCGACCGTGACCATCATCTCACCCGTGGGCAGGTGGAAGGTGTTGGTGGCATGGTCCCACCGCTTGATCAATGCCACCATGAGACTCACATCCCTTGCCACTCTATAGTAGCATCTCAAACTTCCTAGCCCCACTGCGCTCATCTGTGCCCACTCCTCGACTGTTATGCCTCCGCGCATCTGTGTCAGCAAGGTCGAGAGGCAATCCCACAGCATAAAAGTTTGCCTCACTTGCATACATCCACAGTCAATCTCATGTTAAAACTATTCCTACTCTTCCTATTTTATGAACCATTCTGACCATCTATGCCTAACCCGACACTCGAGAAGCCCTTGGCATAGCTTCGACCTTTTGACTTGACCATTTTTCACCACCCTTTCTAACCAGGCAGCCACCGACATCGGTTAGCGTGATAGCGACGGCACTCACCTAACCAACATCGGTCACTTAGTGACCAACGTCGATAGGTTTATGACTGATGCCAGTCACTGGTCAACTGACGCCAATGAACCCGCCAACGTCGGTGACTAGTTCGGCCCTAGGGCCAAACGGGGCGAGCCTTAAAAATTAGGGCTTCCCCATTTTTAACCCCTACACCCCCCAAAACCCTCTAAAAGACTCCTAATCTCTCCTAGATCTATTCCCCACCCTCCTAGCTACCCCTCCCCCTCAATTTCTGCCTAAAAACAACAAAACTTTCAAAAACTAAATCCAAAACAAAAATAGTCCAAATAGAGTTTAGGGCCCTCCTACCTCATCACGGCATTGTCGGCGTGGTGGCACAATGGGTGCCACTGGTGGTGGACCTCCTGTGGGTCCTCTACTCCCCTCTACCATCTCTTCTTTGCCAATGACTCTACACACTCCTGTTGGCCCACATGCATCCCTACAGTGTCCAATCGACTCCTTCTCTTCACCAATGTTCCTCTGCCACCTCGTACCGCTCCTCGGTCAGCTCTGGGTCACTTTCACTCAATCAACTCCAGAGTTATTTTTTCTCTCAATCAACAAGTAGCAAATGACTTTTGGTGGGCTGCCAATCTAGTTTTGTCAGATTTGGTAGGCCACCGACGTCGGCATATTCGTGCCCTAGGCCACCGACATCAGCCGATTAATGCTGACATTGGTTCCTTAGCAACATCAGCGTCAGTTTTGTCACCGACATCGGCAGAATTCAACCCTCCAAATTCTTTGCCATGACCAAAATCATGCCCCAATCAGTTAGCTTTCTCAGTAGAAGTCATTTTAGCCCCCTGGGGCCCACTTGAGATCACTTTTACCTCCATCCATCGACCACCAGACCTTAGAGATCATGACCATCTCCTCTACCCGCGACTACTTCCAAAAGTAATTCTGCCTTGGTTGTTTTTTGCATATATGCTACCTCATGATTGGTCAACAAAATTGTGCACAAACTTTTGACCTTCACAAGTATAGGATCACAAGCCAGTTGATCCACACTACTTGTGACATTTTCATGTTTTTGGGAGCACTTCTTAAGCCTGGGATACCTAGAACACGACGACCATTGGAGCTTCAGCTTAGATTGAATAACCCAATCAGCAGATGACTAAATGTTGTGGCCTAGTTATTTCAATTTTGGCACTCCTTGACCCTCGACCTGTGACAATTTAACCTGACCATCCTCGTGAAGTGGTATGCATGCAATCACACTTTTGTAGCGTTCTCACACTATCTTCCCCCTTTTCATCCACTTTCTGTCAAATCAGCACCCAATTCTAGGTTCCCTTCACTCGTCTACTACTTTGAGGGGGGGATACCTCATCTATAATCAGGGCAACCAACCCTCGCCTATTTTTGTCTTGCAGTTCACCTGAACAACCAACAAGACGAAATCAACCTTATCCTATACCTGGGGCAACCAACTCCTATTTTTGTCTTGCAGTTCATTTAGAGCAACCAACAAGACAAAAAGGGGCAAATGTAGACACCAAAATAGTTTCTAACCCTTGGTCACCTTCCCCCTTGGTCCATTTCTAACCCATTCCTAAAACATGTAATTACTAATTTAAAATAATAAACTTATTTTGAATTAACCCCCCTCTTTAAACACATCACCCATGACACCTCACCTAAGACACCTCGCCTTGGACTAATTCTCATCCTATGACTCACCCAGGACCTATTCTTACTTCTCTCTAACTACCTAACCAACTCTCATGCGTATTTAGCCTAACCTTTGACATTCTCCAATGGATAGTGCACTTAGCAAATGAAAAATGGGCCTGGTGGCTCCTTTTGCTAGATCTAAACCCGTCGACGTCGATCAAATGTCAGCTGACGCCAATGGAATCACCGACGTCGGTTATACTTAACCAATTTTTCTGACCCTTTGACGATGGGAATCAGAAATCAGCTAATCTCTGAAGCTAATCACGACTCTCGAATCCTCTTCCGACGAAACAAAGTTCTCGTGCTTTTGCTTTTCAGTGTTCTAGGCTTCTTGGTGTTCTTGCAGGGATCAGCATTCTTGGCAGCACTTTCTAGGCACTAAGGTCTTGCATCAGACATTTTGCACAGGGACTGCATGATATCTCCATCACCAGCGACAACTAAAACACAGCTTTTGCACCTTTGCCAATTCATATCATAGCTAAGTATTGGTACTTTTTTCATTCTAATATCATTTCAAATATATTAGTATTCTGTATTCTGTCTATTCCAAGCATCCTTAACCCGACCTTCCCTATTCTTCCTGGAGAGGCTGAAAAGCCTTCTCTCACCCCTTATTCCTTTTTCTTTGCCTCTAACACTCCCTTAGTCTCTCTTTAGGCAACATCCTTTGTCCCATCAACCTAGCATAAATTATCAGAGACCTACAGACCTTCTTAAGACCCATCTAATCAACTTGACTAAATTGCTTTATGGAAAGGCTGAAAGGTCTTTTTCCTGCTTCTCACCCCTTTTCCTGACAAGATTTTTAGTCCCTTAGATCCCAAACAGTCCCTCTAAATCCCTCATAGACCCTCAGACCCTCAGACGAGACCAAATCCATTCTGCAGACCAGAAACTAGACCTGTAACCCATCCCTAGCCAATTGCCCTGACCGACCTCATCCACTTCCCCTACCGACGTCGGCAGTCTAACTGTCGTCAGTGACCTCCCTGACCGACGCCGACAATATCACCAATGTCGGTGACTGTGTTTACCAGATTGCAACTTATCAGGTACGCATTTGTTTTTAGTCTTTTCTTTTCACATCTTTCATTATTTCTCTTTTTTGTTTCTGTCATATTCTATCTTAAACAGTGGATTGTCATCCTCCAAGAAGCCTTAGCACTTCTAGGACCAAGCTTTCGCTTGGCAATCCACCCTCTTATCAACTAACATTCTTCATGTTTTTAGTGTTTATCTCTTTCAAGTGTCATTCCTCCACAGCCAAAGAGGAGTACTCACAGTGTCTGGATTACGGTGCGTAGATTATATCCAAGTACATACAAGCCTTGACCATTCCTTCTTAAGTTTCTCATTTTCTCTCCTTTGAATTTGAAAGCAAAATTTGAATAGAAACAGACTCATGACAGTGATGACTCAAACATGGTAATAAGACTTGATGACCATTATTAGAATGATGAAGAAACATATCACTTCATGACACCTCTTAGGACTAAAAAAACTCAAAAAAAAAAAAAAAAACCAAAAAACACACCTAACATCTAAGGAGAAATTAATAAAGACACCAAAATAACTAAGACAACTAACTATAGACTTGTGTATGACACACTTATTGAAATATGAAAACAAACTAAGAGAAAAAAATAAATATATAAAATCTCATTTCTTCTTCAATATCAAAAAGGAAAATCCTTTGATCAAGTTAGATTCATGAGTTCAAATTAATACATGATGATTGAAGTATAATCAGGTATTATCTATTGATTGAAGACTCCCACTTGTAGGTGAAGACATTGTCATGCTCATGGCCTCTTAAGAGAGAAATTAGACCTTATTGATCAAATCTTAGGTGTATGAATTGGATAGGTGATTCAACTAACAAATCATAATCATTCCACACTTGTCTTCCTTTCATAAACAACATCTATTCTACCTCACTCATGGGTTACTCTTGATCTATTGGATAGTTTGAGGTCACCCTTATGTTATAGATGTAAGTTTGGATTGAAAGAGAGTTTAATCTTGTTTCATGACTTCTTAAGGCCACTTGAATTAAATTTCACCATACAAGAATAAATAGGCATTTACATATGGGGTGAGGATTTGATAACCTTACTTGAAAAGATCAAATAAGTCATCTCCACATGAAATAATTTCTTGAAAATAAATGGTTGAAGGGTTGTCTTCCTTTTGTTTGAGAATACCATCCTCCTAAATTTGATCATAATCATAGAATGTTTCAAGAGGGATATAACCTAACTCAATTATGGAAAAAAATCTCTTAATTTATTCTCACCTAGTTGAAGTGTGATAGGACTTTCTTCAAGTTGAATATTACTAGGTGCAAGAGTAAGCATATCATAGTTTGAAATGTCACCTACTTGATCATGCTAATGGAGATGTAAGTTATTATTTTATATCTATGATTGGTCACTTTAATTTTCCTCATCCAAAACAACTTGATGATTTTTCATTCTCTCAAAGTTACCTTGTCTATCATCTCCATTGGCTATCCTGCACCTTTATTCTACAACTAATACAAGTTTTTTAGGATTGTCATGATGGAAGGTAGTTATTATGTCACCAAGGAAGTCTTGGGAATAATCCACTTCTTGTCAAACTAAAACATATTTCTCTTTTATCTCATTTTTTTCTTATATCCCTTCCTCTTCTACATCTTTGAACACCATGTTGTGTTCCTTATTGCCAAGAGGTGTCCCAATGACAATATTTTATTCAAGTTTACTCAAGCCATCATTATCAAATACCAACTTAATTTCATTTTCTCTATTTACCTCTTCAAGAATAAGATCTCTCTTAATGAGTGGCATGGGAAATACTTGGAATGACTTTAGGAGAGAATTCATGTAGGTCTCATTCCCCTCATTTACTTTCTTACTTCTACCAACCATCACCTCCTCATTCTTCTACACATTGCTTTGAATGGATTTACATGAGGGGAAGGCCTTGGACTATTGAATTATCTTAGACATATCCTCCATTTTAACACTTTGTCTCATTTTTTACTGACCTTATCTTTCCTTTAACTTCAAAATTTGTTTCCAAGTTGGAAATTTATATGTAGGAGTTTCCTATTTTTCATTGGTTGCATCCTTGGTCATGAATGATGGTATTTCCAATAGGTATGACATTTATCTTGGAGTTTATATTGACTAATATATGTGTTTGTCTATAACCTCAATTTTTTTAGAAAGGTGAGCCTCAAAATCAAGTATAATATGATTAGAGATCTTTTAATTCTGATTAGAAGGTGAATGGCCTTGCAAGTTATATTAAAAATCATGAAACTTATCATTCTCAAGACATACTTATCCCTCCTTCTAAACTATCTCTTGGATAGATCTCCAAGAAGGAAAAGTTGGTGGGACTTGTGAGGGACCTTTTGAGCTTAATAATTCATTTTCTTGAGTGATTTAAGGAAGGATGGGTATTTCAATTGAGGAATGATATGGGATGGAGGAGGGGACTTAATATTGATGATGGTGAATGTTTTATCCCTCATATACTATTAACCTCTCCTCAATATTTAAAACTAGACCCTCTATATTCAACATGTCATTGTTGACCCTTAAATGACCTTCTCTCATAAAAAATTACCACTCTTCCTTGGCCTACTTCAATGAAGTTCTCATGCTTTCAATCACATGCCTAGGGATTTTTTGGACATACCCCCTCAGGGTGTTAATGCTCACCATGTGTCTTTCATAGCTTACTAAGGTCTATTTAAGGCTTAATATTGACTAGTTTAGAACATAGTTGGTCTGAATAGAGGAATAATGATGTTACCATGACTAATTAGGATGATAAGTAGGTTGCCAAGGAGATGGCTGAGGCTCACAAAGAGGTCTATAGTTGTATCCTTGGAATTGAATAGGATCATGGGCCCAATAAGGGCTCTCATATTATTAAAAATGGTGAATGTAGGGCTGATAGCAGCTAGAATAGGGTTGGTAGGCATCATAATGATATTGTAATGGATCATAGTTTTATTGATAAGGAAGTGTGTGATAGAATTATCCCCCATATGTAGCCATTACTCATCATAAGACACATGAACATCAATGCAACTATCAATAAAAAATTATTTTTACCATGAGATGATGACTTTGTGATGTCCCTCATCATGAATGTATGACTAAAACCTAGATTTTGAGTGATTTAAACTACTTGTGATGACCAATATGTTGGCATGAATGTTTCAATGATTGAATCTAGTCCCATTGGGCATACCAAATCTATTAGTAACCCAAGTTCCACCCTCTGAAATAGATTATTCAATTCTTCTTTAAACTTGGACTAACATGGGAATGGACTAAAGGTTGTAGGTGACCTTATCATATGACTAAACCTCTATATTATGGGTTTATCTCCCTTAGTACATCACATGGAGCTCAGAATCACTAAGACCTATTGATTTGGGGTAAAAAGGGATAGAAAGTGCATAAAATAAACCTAATATAAGGGGTTGTATAATATTTCTTATCCACTCAAATTGAAATCTTAACCACACTAATGAACTAATAATTTACTAAAACAATACCTCCAAAGATCCTATGCAATAATTTTTTACATGAAGGTCATGATGAAAGGCTTCAACTTGGAGGTGATAGGTGAGAGGCATACCTTGAGACACTTCCAACAAGGTTACACTAAAAATATGATCACCAACCTTTGACACTTCATATAACTTGTATAAGATAACTTATCAAAATATAGTCATGGAAAGGACATGCCAAGGGGAGATTTATGCCACTTATGCACATTAGAATAATCATGTACACACTATAAACCAATAATGGATAATATGTAATAGTATATTAACAATTTAAGAGGTCTATCAAGTATAAAACTAGGTAGAGTTTCCTCATATATGGGTGAGGGATACAAATCAAAGCCTTAAGTATTAAATATATAGTATAATTAAGAAATAAAGAGAAATAAAATGACATGGAATTATAGATGAGAGGTTATAAATTACCATATTTCACTAATACAATAGTTTCATTAGCCATATTAGTCCTCTTTAAACTCTCTCCATAATTGGTGTTCTTTATTATCCCCTTAGGCATTGAGGTAGAGTGGTAGAGGCTAGGTAAAACTTGTTTCACTTCCTTCAGAATATGACCATGCCCAAAAAGGGTTCAATTAATTTTATTTTGGTAGTTACATAGTGGAATTGAGGTGAATTTAGCCTCCTTGAGGCATTTCAATATCCCATTAGTCCTTGTACATGTTGGTCAAGCTAGAAATTATCTCCTTCTCCATTATGATCATGGAAAGTACACTTGAATCCTTTAATACATTATTTACAAGGAATAATAGCTAAGTATTGATCGTCTAAAATCCCTCTATGCTAACTTTAATCTATTTTGGTTGACCAAGTAGGCCTATTAGGATTATTAGGCCTAGTTACTTGACTACTTGTGTTTGGTTATCATGAATGCTTGTATGAGATCATAGGAACCTATGAATGGGTGTGACTTAGGTCTGAATGAACATCCTACATCATGTCATAATCCCTTTGAGTAGTTTACACTTGTAAATTTACCTTTCCTAGTTGACTAGGCCACTTACTTTTAGGATATGTAGACTGGATGTTTGGAGGAGAGTTACAAAGGTATTTATAGGTATATTATTGGATATCTTAGGGTTTGATGAGATAAAAAAAGTCCCAAACCTTCACCTCCAATGATTTGTAACTTTACAAACAACCCTATACTCTACAAACATCAAAAAACCTTGAAAAGATACCTTTTATGATAATTTATACAATGTTCATATAACTAAGTACCATGATCAGGGTATTCTCTAAGTGAACTTTACATTTTAGGTGTTTTTAGGGTCATTCCACAACAACTAGATGCCAATTCTTCATCTTCTCAATCAAGTCATTACTAGGGTTTAATTAAGGTTTTAGAGGTCTACCATCTTAAAAATGGTTCATAAATATAGAATCTCCAATCCAAAACTTATGATAATGTATTTTTAGTCTATATACCCCCTATAACACTTTAAAATATTAGGGTCCCATGCATCTTGTGTGGAGAGATGTGAGTGCAAGTTGGTGAACCTTGAGCTTTCTATAGGTAGTTTGGACATGTTTGTAGTCTTAACATTTATTCATAAATGTAAGACCCTTAAAAAATCAATCTAACATGGATATTTACTCCATATGGGTTTCCAAATTCCCCTAGGGGAATTTTCCCTAAGTATTTTTGTGATGAAAGATATGAGTACCTAAAAGTGTGGTTTGAGGTGATTATGTAAGACTGTAATTCAAGATGGTGATAAGACTGAGTTTGGTCATTTTTTTTAATAATTTGATTTAAAACACCTGATTATGACCTGAAATAACCTCTCATAAATTCTCCATGCCTTGGATTTTCTTGGGAGGGTCTGAGTATACCCTAATGTGGTGGTGGGGTTTGAGGCCTAAAACATAACTTCATGCCTAATGGCCTAAACTAAGTCTTAGAGACTTGAGTCCTCTAATTTTGGTAATTTATATTTCCATTGGCACCTTATATCACCCTTTTAAAAAAAAAATTCATATCTTATTACTTCCTTTGTCTGCTCAAATGTTATTTTCCCTTCATTCTTTCATATGTTTGCATGTAGATAATAGTGTTAGTCTAAGTGTTTAATAGTAGTGTGTTAAACCTAAGTTATCTCCTTATTTTTTATATTGATGGAGTTTATAAAAAAACTATGAAACATACTATTATGATATAACAACATACTTATGTTTCAATCCTTCACCAACTTAGTTCTTTGCACATTTTCATACAATAAATCCTAGGATTTGCAAGTAGTCATGTCTACATAACCTTTGGTGGCTGAGTTAGTGAATTTTATAATTTACCAAATTTTTATATAATTATGAAAAAAAATTATTTCTTTTTTTTCTCTCCCTCTAGTTTTATTTTAAGTTTTTAATAGTCTCAGAGAAACATATACCTTCAATTCTAGGTGTTGGTCTATGTAGGTCTAACAGGCCTGATATGCCTTTAAACTCTTTTATCCCTCTTCATAAATGAAACATTAGGAAATTGAGATAAATTTATATTTCAAGTAAAGGAACATAATTCCAATCCTTTCTTCACCTATCTATAGGGTTATACATTCCAATCCTTCTTATATGATCTTGACTGCTTGGTTATATATCACCATTGAGTTTATTTAATTTGTTAAAACTCTTTGATGTCTTCAAAAATAATTATATATTGGAAAATGATATCCTTAAGAGAGTAAGATAAATTTCATCTATTTATATTCTAACATTACACCTATACATAAAATTCAATACAACTATACCTTCTTTAACCTTGTTTGTAGGTCTTAGCTGGGTTCTTGACTATGTATAGGTGTGCTTAGCCTTTCCTTTACCCATTTGAGATATCAATCACCATGAAACCCCTATCTCATTTCCCTCACTTACTCCTCATATGACCTTAATAATTATGCACTCCTTTATCTATTATTTCATATTTAAACCTTCTTTCTTAATCATGATTGTAAGTGCCTTATTTAGGCCTAACTAGGCCTACTAATCTATCAATCTCCTTTTGTCCATCTCAAAAGATCAGGTTACTATTAACCACATTTTAACATAGATCAAAATAATTCAACCTAAAACATTTTCATAGGGTAATTCTATGTTTTAAATGGTCACCATGGTCTTAAATAAGGTCAAGTCATCCTTTGAGGGTCATAAAATATGTTTTCACCTTGGTCACATTTGTCTAGTTTGTCTTATGTCCTTTTATGCCACCTCCACCTTTTGTTCATTTTAAGGAGTAGTAAAGTTTTACATGAAAGGAAAATTGTGTCAATAATATATCTAATGTACCATATGTCGAGTAATGTCAATGAATAGTTTTGAAACTAAAATGTTGTAGGTTCAACATATAAATAAGGCGATCAACTATAAAAAGTGTAGTTTTAGGTAGTTGTATGGACTGTATGACTCATATGGCATGTGTGAAGCCTTAAATAAGGTATATTGAGATCCTAATAGTTTATTTATAGGCTCAATTATCTTCAATAGATCAAAATTTTATGAAAACTACTTTCTCTCTCTTATCATTCCCTTAGATAAGTCAAGAAGGGCCAATGGTTTTTGGTTGGTATTAATAGGGTAAGAAGAGTTGAAGTGAATGCACTCGATAGATTTTAGGGGTCATTATCTACATAAATTTCATGGCCATAGTTGTAATATTGATGGTATGTAATAAATGAAAAATCATTAAGATTGTTAGCACCTCCAAATTGCTTGTGCATTCTCAGTGGCTCAATTTTCGCATCTGTTTGAATTGATCTATGTGAACCAAGTGGTGTATGTATACATGAAAATCATTTTAATCCTTTTCATGTTGAATTCATTTTTTTTTCATGTGTGATATTTGAACCAAGTGGTGTATGTATACTTGTAAATCATTCTCATCCTTTTCATGTTGAATTAAATTGGTTGGCATGTGTGACAATGGAAGATAGGTAGGATTAATCTCTTGTGTTAAAAGTGAACATCATTGAAACATGATATTAATTTTTTATTAGTTAAAAATATTATTCTCTTATGAGGGGATTTAGTTCAATGCTAATTCATTTTTTTCATCTTCACAAAGAATGTTTGATCATATTCTCTATTGAAGGTTTGGTCTTGAGAGGATCATTGATGGAATACAAGGTACAAGACACTTGATACAATCAAGTAGCCCTAAAAAAGTCACTTATATGACTATGTAGGAGTGCTTAGATAGTGAATTGATGAGAGATTTTGAATTTAGGATAAAACCTTTGACAAATTTTTGAAATTGGCTTAAAGGTATAGAAGCCTTAAACATAGTTGAAACTACACTCAAACACTTCATTTACACCTACAGTCGGTAAGGTTAAGGAAAATTTTCTTAATGAGAATTTTTACCTTAACTTCTCCAAAAAATTATCCTACCCTATATAATTTCATCTTAGGATATAATTTAATGAGGTATGTGTAAGCCTAATGGATTCTTTCTTTAAGTCTAGGCCTAAAACTAACATACTAATTAAAGAATAGGTTGATTAAGTCAAGAGACTGATGGTAAGTCAGGTTTCAACTCAATAAAGTTTTTAATGAAAACACTCAAATAACTATGGTGATATTGAGACCAAATGAACCTAGAACTTGAAAACTTATAGTGCATTTGTGATAGAGATATGATAGCATGTGAAGTTATAAATGAGCTCATCTAGGTGTGTAATGATCCTAGTGACCTCAAGAGGGAGTAAAGGTGTGAAACATAGTAATCAGACAAATATCATAACCTATAGGAATCTCATGATTCCCCTAATTGACACCTATAACTTGACTCATATTATAGACTAGCTCATGCCAATGGAAAATGTAGGTTTGGAAAGTAGGAAAAGGTATACGTTAAGTATGGCCATGCTAAAATAAATCTCATAGTGATAACATCAAATTTCCATGTGATTCCCAAGGGTAAAGATAAACAAAGATATCCATAGCTAAAGTTTCTTAAGCCTTATCAAAACCTTGCATACATTCATAGGCTTAGGAGTTAGTCTTGGGAATTTGAGATTTTGAGACCTATTGAAGAATGATCAAGCCTTGAAATTTGGTACAAAAGGTAATCATGATATAAGCAATCCTTCCATGATATCCTTTAGGTTAAACTAACAAACTAAGTGCTCTTTATTTTATCTCAAAACAGAGGTACTCCACAGTCAACATAACCTATAGACCTAATACATGAGTGGTGAAAAGATGAATGGTTGAGTCTTGAATGACTATAATGATGTATATGGGTGAATTATATGTAAAAAATCTTGAGAAGGTCTTACATTTACCATGATCACTCATAGGTGATCCTATACTCAAATACATAGTCTATTCCTATTAGGCCTAGAATTGACATTCATATGATCTTTCAAATCAAACTGAGAAC
Organism: Torreya grandis; assembly: GCA_037957365.1. NCBI lineage: Eukaryota > Viridiplantae > Streptophyta > Pinopsida > Cupressales > Taxaceae > Torreya > Torreya grandis. The sequence continues at coordinate 2,952,341 of JARHVA010000972.1, forward strand.
CTTCATGGGAGAGTGGAGGATTGATTAGACCTAATGACTTGTAGAGAACAACTTATAATTGATCATTTTAGCCTAATTTTCTCTCAAGAGTGTCTAGAATGCATAGTAAAAACTCAAGAAGCAATTTATTTCACTCATATCTATATGAACAATGTGCATGGGATCTCAAGCACCTAGGGATAGATTAGGGGGTCCTAAACTAAAAATTATTGTCATTGGTTTATTGGTTAAAGGATTAACCTTTATGAATCATTGTTAAAAATCTAATTGATCGAAAACCCTCTTAAAACCCTCATAAGAGCCTGATGTGAAAGATATAAAGAATAATGCATTCATAAGGATTATAATTGACATGAAAAATGATTTAGACCTACTTGTCACTCTCTTAGGCTCCTTTCCACTCAGTTGTTTTGTACCATCACTTGTATGGATGAGTGAAATTCTATTGTTTTTACAAGATTTGAGGTGTTTTGAATGTGTAGAAGGGAATTGATAGGTAAAATCCATTGTGGAATATATAGGGAGATGTATTTAAACTCCTAAAACCCCATTCTCACCTCAAAAATGCATGAAAACTCCTCTACAAAACTATTTATTATAGGTAGTTTTAAATGGAATAGTGAGAAATAAAGTGAGTGCCAAATTAGAAGTGAGAAGTGTGATTAGAGTTTTAATTAAATTATATATGATATAACAAAAGACAAAGAAGGTTTGAATAGGTATCCCACATATTTGGAACAAACCTTCATGAATATGCGTAGGTCACCCTAGTGAAAAGTGTGATAATTGAGGCCTAGAGGGATAATGAGTGACTGTAAGGAAGTGATTGACAATTGGAAAAGAGAAGGTAATCAATTTATAGGTGTATCATGACCTTCACAAATCATATTACTACCTTCTCAAGTTAGGGTATATGTGTCAATGAATTTTATGGTAGTTTTATGTAGATAAGTGGACTCCTCAGCAATAAGGGCAGTGTCAAGAAGGATAATGAAGTGTCCATATGCCAACTTCAAGGAGATATCATATTTGTGATTGACACTTGTTTAAGGAAACTTCATGAGATATTTTTTAAATTCTCATCCTACATGGTAACTGATCTATAAGACTTGACACTTGGCATTTTGACTCTTCAACATCACTATTTCTCTCTCCTATCTTGTGCTCTATATATTGAAGTCATTTTGACATTGTAAATTATCCATAATTGGTATCGTGAAGTCCTAATTGTTTTGAAATATTGTTTTTCCTTTGAATACAGTTTTATCATGTTGGTTTAGTCTTTGCAATTATTTTCTAGGTATGTCAAGTGCTATATTTGGAAGACAAGTGATGAATGTTTTCTTCTTGCTTCTATTTTTCTCTTGTATGTATTATGTGAGTAACATTTCTTTTAATATGTCTCATGAAGTGTAACTATTTATTATGTGTGTGTTTAAGTGTGTAAAGATATTATCAGTGTTTGATATTAGATATCTTATTCACCCACCTTTTGAAATGCATATCAATATACCTCCATGTAGAATCACTTATGCTAGAAGAACCTTGAGTTGAGATTAATTTTAGCACCCTATCTTCTTAGTGAAAATGCAAGTATGTTTGTGGAGATATACTTGGTCACCTCCATTAGTTTATGTTACTTTTATATTTAATTTTTCCCTTTTCACTCCCAATAGTGATTAGTCTAGTGTAGTGTGTGAGCCTAAATAGTTAGATCAAGGGAGTTATCCCATGATCTAGAGATCTATCTCCTATAGAAACTTGCCTATAGGTAGAGATAGTTATATGTTATCATAAATTTGATAAGGTATCTTTGACTTCTATAGGGTACAAATTTGGTCTATAATAGTTATATCACACCTGGTGAGACCTAAAGTCTAATAAGATTATTCAATGTGGATAATAGTCTTGACAATAAGAAGCTTATAATATTCTGCTTCCTATAGTATCTGGCAACTCTAATAATTGACTCTTGGTGGAAGACTAGTACACTATTTAATTCCTAAAGTAAACACAAAATATCTTACCAAAGGCATTAATTTTTATTTTCAAGAGCTTCCTCATTATTCATACAAACAAATTATATTTGCTAACAACCATCCTTACCTAAAGAGATCATACATTGCTCATAAACCTATAAGAAAGTTCTTGATTGGTCCAAGATCGTATAATCCTAAAGATATCATGGTAAGGAACCTACATTTTGTTTCCTTCAATGGATATTATCTTCTAATACTTGTCCATTATGATGGCAATCCCATATCTACCCTCAGAAATTTTCCTTCATAGACCAATGAGATTTTCATTAGCCATATTGAGCACAATAGAAACATTGCTAAATTTTTCAATATACATCACATAATTGAGGAGATCATATAAATCAGATTATTAGTTATCTCTTTCAAGGGGAAATATCTTGATTGATATGGTACATTATCCCATCAATATATCATAGCATGGGATGATTTGGGAGATTCTTTGAGGAGAATATTTGAAGACAAGAGTGGTAACTTGTCATTGACTAAGCAGTTGACTAGCATAATGAAAGCACATCAAGAAGTTATTCATGATTTCAACACAATATTTTAGAATATATGGGATAATATCCTAATCTTGGTAAGTCTTAATGCACATCATGATTTTATTTATTATCTTGAGGCTTTTGATAATGATATTTATACGATGATACAATCCATGGGAGGGATCACATTGCCTAATGCCTATCAAGTGACCATTAGGGAAGAATATTTTTTGATTAAGGTTGTTAATATTTCCCCAAGACCCCCTATGAATCTATTCCTTGACTTTCAAACCCATACACCTATTATTTCTCCCATCCCTACACTAAAACATAATCCTATTGCCCCTAGTCAGCCAAGTAAGTTTAATGAGGTAGAAAAAATGAGGGATATTGAACAATAAATCTTAGGTCTCAAGAGGATCATAAAATAGTATAAAGTGAGACCTTTCCAATTCCACTACCAACATAATCATTCCTACATTAATTATTAAGGCAATAGACCACCCTTTCAAGGTTATCCTCAAGGCTAAGGATAGCTAGTTCAAGAAAATTCATATAGTGGATATAATCCTAAATCTCCATCCACCTCAAGAGCATTAGTGCCTACTAAAAATAACCTTTCTCAATATAATGAGGTTTAACCTTCATGGTATTAACCTCATGATCCATTTACCTATGTTAATGAGTTTTTTAATCAAGCTTTCATGGAAAATTTAGGAACAATTCTAGCCATGACCTAAGATGAGGTACCTGATGGGGGAGAGAATAATGGAAAGAGTGCTCAAATAGGGTCTAATTTAGTTAATTGGAAGAAATATGACTCATGTGTTATGAACTACCAAGGGTAGTCAAGCAAAGATTCAAGTCATATAACTAAAAACATAAAGGCAAAGAGTAAGGTAGTTGAAGAGTTTTAAGGCACTGGTAATGGTTCATCAAGGAGTGTTTAAACATCCCAAAGGGTAGGTATGTCTATTTCAGTCCCAAAAGCATAAGTATATCAAAGAATTCAAAATTATAAGATGTTTTCATGCCTCAAAATTCTCAAGGTATAGGCATCATTATCCATACTAGTGTACAATCTAAGGTTAATGGATCTTTCACTAACATTATAGAGTAGATGAATAAGGCTCATGTGAATGTATCAATGTGGGATACACTTTAAATACTTTTAAAATAAAACATAATCCATAAAGAGTTGTCTAAACTCAGTTTGGAAACCAAATAGTCTAGTGGGAATGAGACAACCTTGATAAACACATTAAGGCCTAGTGAGGGATAGTCAAACAAAGTTGAGAAAGTAGAAAAAACTCCTCCATTCTATCTCTCCATCATCATTGGATATTATTTTGTTCATAATTGTTTCATTAATAGTGGATCAATTACATGTGTCATGCCCAATCAAGTAGCTAATAAGTTAAACTTAAAGTATGAACCTCATTTTAAGGGAGTGTTATAATTAGATGGGTCATCTACCTAGATAACTGGCATAATCAAAGGTTCAAAAAATATTCTTTATGTTTTTTATACTTTCACTATACCTAAAGATGTTGTGGTTGTGAATGTACCACCTCATTTTTTCCTTTGCTTGTCAAGAGAGTTTACTGATAAGATTGGAGGTTATTTAACTTTAGATTGGTCTTACATGGAATTTAAGAATAGGTATAGTGCTAAAGTGTCAATCAAATTTGAACCTCTATCTATTTGTCATGTAGATCCATATATACCTTATAAATCTAACATTAATTGCAATATCCATGATGAAGAAGATCACCCTAGTGATTAAGAAATTCTAACACTTCTTGATGGCATAGATAACTTATACCTTGATGAATGGGGAGCTGAGAAATATAGATTTTGAGAAACAAGCCTTGGTGCATACATATTCAATGAAGAATATGATGCATCTCTTAAAGTAAATTTTTATGACACTCTAGAGTAAGTTGCATGAAGTAACTATCTTTTACACATGGATGAAGATGGTCATATCACAGCCATAACAAAGCATGATAGTACTAGTAAAAATTCACTTATGATTACCAAATAAGATGATTTTATTGAGTATGAACCCCATGAATAAGTATATGACATGTGTAAATAATTAAATTCCATGGTGCATAAGTTTGAGGAGGTAATCAGGTCTACAACTCTTCAAAAAGAATGCAGACTTGATGATGAGGTCAATCAAGTATCGAATAAACACAAGGAAGTGTGTGGGTTCTATACCAAGAAATAGATAACCTTAATATACCATGAAGTGTTTTATGATCACAAATAATATAGGATTTATGACTCCCAACAATAAACATATCATGATTCAAAAACACATGGAGTTGGGAAAGATTTTAAGACTCTCAATGATGAAATTAAAGAGTATCAAGTGGACATGATAGAATTAAATCAAGATGAAAAGTCAAAAAATCCTATATGAATGATATATGTAGTGTTTATGAGAGCTCCAAGTGGTATAATTGCAGTTATTAGAAGCCCCAAAAATGATAATTCATTTAACTATCTCCATAAACAAGTTTTCATTAACAAACATGCATCATACGATGGATTATTTTCATGGAGCAGAAGTGATTCTAGAATCATTGTCTTTGACCCTAGTTGAATAAATGAAAGGATTTTTTTGACCTCAAGTGTTTTTAGGTCTTGTAAATAATAGGATGGGTTTGTGTTTTCCTTTGATTTATTTGTGTGTTTTCATTAAGTGTTTTGAGCACATGTGTGTGTGTTGGTGTCTAGTTTTGTGTGTTTGTTTATTTTTCTGTTTGTTTTGAGTTTGGGGTATTTTTAGAGGCATATCAATGTTAATTTTCATTTATGTGTGACTTAATTTCCCAAAGATAGGATAAGGCAACTAGTTTTTAACATAATAGGCATGTTACCCCTTAGAAATCACCAACATGTTGAACCAATTTTACCCTAGGTCAAATTAAGTCAACCCCATTACATTTTAAAAAATTTAATAGGTTAATTATAGGTTTTAAATAGTCACAATGATCTTAAAGAAGGTAAATTCATCCTTTGAGAGTCATAAAATATGTTTTCAACTTAGTCACATTGTTTAGTTTATCTTATGCCCTTTTATGCCACCTTTTGGTCATTTTAAGGAGTTGTATAGTTTTCCATGAAATTATAAGTGTGTAAAAAATATATATAATGTACCATATGTCAGCGAATGTCAAATAATAGTTTTGAAACTATAATTTTATAGGTTCAACATATAAATTAGGAGATCAACAATGAAAAGGGTAGTGTTAGGTAGTTTTATAGACTGTGTGACTCATGTTGCATGTGTGAAGGATTTAGAGAGGTGTATTGAGATCCCCACATGTCATGTATAGGATTAGGTAGATTCAATAGATCAAAATTTTATGAAAACTAGTTTTTCTCTCCTATCACTTCCTTAGATAGATCAATAAGGGTCAATGATTTGCAATTGGTACAGATAGGGTAAGAATAGTTGAAGTGAATGCAGTTGGTGGATTTTAGGGGTTCCTATGTACTTCCATTTCATGGTCATATTTTTAATATTTATGGTTTTTATTGTATTAAAAATCATTAATATTTTTAGTACCTTCAAATTGCATGTGCATTCCCAATCACTCAATTTTTTCATCTATTTGCATTGGTTTATGTGAACCAAGTGGTGTATGTAGACTTACAAAGCATGTTAATCCTTTTCATGTTACTTCAAATATTTTTGCATTTGTGACCACAGAATATAGGTAGGATTACTCTCTTTTTCACTCTCTTATGTTAGAAGTGAGCATCATTGAAAGATTAAAATAGTCTTTTATCAATTACAGAGCATATTCTCCCATGAGGGGCTTCAAGTCAAGGCTAATATATTTGTTTTCAACCTCATAGAGAATATTTTATCATATTCACTATTAAAGGTTGGTCTTAATAAGATCATCAATGGAATTCAGGTTCCAAAACACTTGATATAGTCAAGTAACCCTAAAAAATCACCTATAAGACTATGTAAGAGTGCTTAGATAGCGATTTGATGAGATATTTAGACTTTAGGATAAAAAATTTGACAAGTTTTTGAAATTGGCTTGAATTTATAGAAGCATTAAACATAGTCAAAACTATGCTAATACCCTTTACTTACACCTATAGTCAATCAAATTGAGGAAAAGTTTTTTAATGAGAATTTTTATCTTAACTATTCTGAAAAAGGATCCTACCCTTTACAGATTCATCTCATGGTGGAAGTTCATGAGGTTTATGTAAGCTTGATGGCTTCTTTCTTACAACCTAAGCTTAGAAGTAGCATTCTAATGAAATAAGAGGTTTACTAGGTCAAGAGATTGATGGTGACTGAGGTTTCAAGTCATTAAATCTTTTAATGAAAACACTCAGATAAATATAGTGCCATTAAGACTTAATAAACCTAGAAATTTTAGACCTATAGTGTATTGGTGATATAGAGATGATAACATGTGAAGGTAAAAATTAGTCAATCCAAGTGTGTAATGGTCCTAGTGACCTTAGGAGGGAGTAAAGTTGTGAAACGTAGTAGTCAGACAAATAACACCACCTATAACAATCTCATGATTCCTCTAATTTACACCTATAGCTTGACTCATATTCTAGACTAGCTCATGATAATGGAGAATGTAGGTTTGAAAGGTAGGAAGAGGTATAAGTTGAAGAAAACCATGATAAAATCACTCTTATAGTGATAAAATCACATTTCCATGTGATTCTTAGGGGAAAAGATGAATAGAGACAATCATAGTTGAAGTTTCTTAAGCCCTATTAAAACCTTGCACACAATCATAGGCTTAGGAACTAGTCTTATGAATTTGAGATGTTGAGAACTCTTGAATCATGTTAAATCCTTTAAACCTTTTATATAATTTCATAATGACATAAACAAGCCCTTCATAGTCTTCTTTGGGTCAAACTAAAAATGAGGTGCTCTATATTTTGTCTCACACCAAAGGCACTCCATAGTTAATGTAACTTGTACACCTAGTACATGAGTGGTGAAAATATAAATGGTAGAGCCTTAAATGACTATGTAATGATTTATACATTTGAATTTGATTTAAACAATGTTGAAAAGGTCTTACATTCATTGTGATCACTCACAGGTGGTCATATACTCAAATACACAGTCTATGCCTACTAGGCCTAGAAATAGACATGAACCCTCATGGTTTTTAATCACATTTGTATGATAATATAATATTTAAAATAAAAGAGAGATCCTTCATGGGAAAGTGTAGTGTTTATTGGATCCATTGGTTTGTATAGAATAACTTAGAATTTTTCATTTGGCCTAATTTCCTCTCAAGGGTGTCTAGAATGCATAGTAATAACTCGAGAAGTAATTTCTTTCACTCATATTTATATGGAAAATGTGCATGGGATCTCAACCAATTATGGAGAGTTTAGTGGGGTATTAAACTTATACTTAGTGGCATTGGTTCAAGGGTTAAGAGCTTAACCTTTATGAATCATTGTTAATAATCAAAATGACCTAAAACCCTCATAAGAGCCTGATGTAAAAGATATGAAACATTATGAATTAAAAAGGAGTAAATTAACCTATAATATTATTTTGACCTACTTTTCACTCTCTTAGGCTCCCATTCATTTAGTTGTTTCATATAATCACTTGTAAATATGATTTGAATTCTATGTTTTTGTAATATTTGAGGTGTTTTAAAGGTGTATAATGGAATTTATAGGTGAAATCCATTGTATAATATTTATGGAGATGTATTTCAACTCCTCAAACTATATTCTCAACTTAATTATGCATGAAAACTCCTCTACTAAATTATTTGGTGTAGGTAGTTTTAAATGTAATAGTGAGAAAGAAAGTGGCTACCAAATTGGAAGTGAGAAGTGTGATTGGAGTTTTCATTGAAGTATATATAATATACTATAGGATAAATAAGGTCTAAATATGTGCCCCACATCTCTACAACTAACCTTTTTGAATATGTGCAGGTCACCCTAGTGACAAGTATGAGAATTGAGGCCTAGAGGGATAATTAGTGACTACAAATAAGTAAATAACAATTGGCAAAGAGAAGGTCATCATTTAAGGGGTGTATCATGACCTTCATAAATAATATTTCTACCTTATCAGGTTATGATATATGTGTCAATGACTTATATGGTAGTTTTAATCACATAAGTGGACTCCTTACCAGGAAGGATAGTTTCAAGATGGATAATGAAGTGTCTATATAGAAACTTCAAGGATATGTAATGTTTGTCGTTGACACTTGTTCAAGCAAGCTTCATGACCTATTTTATAACTACTCTTTCATGATAATTGATCTTTAAGACTTGAAACTTGGAATTTTGCCTCTTCAACATCACTCTTTCTCTCTCTTCTCTTATGCTCTATATATTGAAGCCATTTTAGCATTGTAAACTATCCACAATTGGTATTGTGAAGCCCTTTCATTTTAACATCTTTTTTCCATTTGAATAAAGTTTTATTATGTTGTTTTAGTATTTAAATTTCTTACCTAATTATGTCAAGTGGTCTATTTGGATGACAAGTGATGAATGTTTTGTCCTTGCTTCTATTCTGCTCTTGTATGCATTGTGTGGGTAACATTTCCTCTAATAGGTTCATTAAGGGTAACTATTTTTTATGTGTTATTTTAAGTGTGAAGAGAGATTAGAAGTGTCTAATATTAGACCCCCTATTCACCAACATTTTGAAATGCATATCAATCTGCCTCTATGTAGAAACACTTATGTTAGAATAACCTTGAGCTGAGATCAGTTTTAGTAGCCTATCTTCTTAGTGTAAATGCAAGTATGTTTATGGAGTTATCCTTGGTGTATCACCTCTATTAGTGTAGATTAATTATATGTTTCCTTATTCACTTTTCACCCATAATAGTGATAATTATAGTATAGTGTGTAATCATGAATAGTTAGATCAAGGGAGCTAGCCCATAATCTAAAGATGTATCTCTTGTAGCTATGAAGAGATACTTCCATGCTATCCCAAATTTAAGAAGGTATCTTTGACTTCTCTATGGTGAAAATTTGGTCTATAAAAATTACTAAGAGTTCATTTAATATATTATAAACCAAAGATGATACCATTTTAACTTTATTCTTACCTTTCTTCTTCATCACCATGTAAGGTTTTGTACTTTCACCTCCTACTAGTGTCTCTACCTATAGGTGACTTTCATACCTATCAAGACTATGAATGTGAATATTTGAGGGATATACTATGAATACTTTGTTATTCTCATGAGTTACATATTTATGTTCATAACCCCCATGTCATATTATTTACCCTTAAAATATGGTTCCTTGTTCAAGCTCTCACCTATAATCAAGTGTGTAAGTGGTTCTCTAGGCCTAGACTATATGTATACCTCACTTGAGGGGTGATTTGATACCTATTTAAAATATATCAGTGTGCTAGTGGCCTTTTTTTGCTCTTCTAACCTCTTAAATTTTCTTCAAATCCTCTTCACCATTAGCATTTATCCCATTTCATGACTTAACCTTATGCACACACCTTGAGGTTCTATATTGATCTTGACTTCTCTTTGAGTGAGTCTAGTGTATGGTTCTTGATGGAACCTATCTACCTATATTCAAATCATCTCCCATTCCTCTTCATATGTCTTAGGAATACTCAATGTTCTTTAATGCCCTCAACATCCCTCTCATATACTTCATCAGTCAGCACCTCATCTTCTTATTTACACAAAGGCCTCATATGATTGTGAGAGGTCTATCTTTGCATAGTGGTTTGAGAGTGAGGATGGTTAGTGTGTAGGTAAATGAAGAATATAGGGACAATATTACAAAGTATGGAACAAGGATGAGCTTGTGTGTTCCTCTTAGATAATTTTAAGACTTTTTATAAGTACCTTATTTCCATTTATAAAGGATATCAATCAACATCCAAGATAGTCACCTTAAAGTGTGACTTGAAGGGAGATTTTTGCTTTATGACATGACTTGGATGAGTATGAAATATAGAGGATATTTTAAAAGATCTTAAGGGACCATGAAATTTTTGAAAACATCCCTCTTTTCCATATTTATGCCATGAATGCTCTGTAACATAGGTACACTTGTCTATATTCTTCAAAATGAAGAAAGCATGAATTTTAGATTTATCCTAAAACACATGTATTAAATAGGGGTGGAGGGTGGTTGAGGTGGTCTATTGGTCCTCACTAACACACAAAAAAAAATTGGTTTACAAAAACACCTCAAAGAACTGTTGCACTTTCTAATCCTTGCACAAATGAAGATACTCACTAAATTGACCAAATTTTTACCCATTTTTCATAAAGTACAAGGCATGGATTTTAAGACCATTAATATGAATAAAAATGTCAATATACCCCTTTATTCTTCCCAAAATTTAATATCTTGATCTTCTCTCTCATTTATGAAATGAATGGAAACCCAAAAAGTCTGCTTAGACTACCAAAGAACTTGGTGGAGAGAGAGGAATGGTTTTGGCCTATTTTTTCATGATTTTGAATTTAAATTCCTCTAATACATTTGGACATATCTCATATTCAATCACTAAACCCCTTTTTTATGGACCTAACTGTCATAGTCTATACAAACTATAAAAAATAGATGAAAACTCTCCTTTTCTTATGTATTCTTCATGTTTCTAATGTTAAACTACCATTTTATGGAAGAGGGAGGGAAAACATGAGTTAATTGACATTATAATATAGTTGTGTGCTTTTAGGGAAGCTAAAGAGGCATATTTTGGCACATGCGGGGCCCATTTGGCTCGTGGGAAGTGAATGTAAATCTTAAAATAGACCTTATATGGGATGAAACACCTAGTTATGACCATATGGTGACAATGGGACATATTTCAAGACATTAATAATGAATTTTTTATAAAAACACTACCTCTTTAAAATATTCTCAAGGAAAATAAACTTATAATGGGTATTTGAGGGTCATTTGATGACTTTAGGGGGGTTATGTAGGTTTGAAATTACTTGAATAGGTAAAATATGAACAATGACATTAAACACAACAATATATTCATATTATGTCCTTTTAAAAGGCTTTAAAACCTTAAATACTTCTAATAAAGGTATATCTTCAAGCAATGGCATACAATAGGCCTAAAACTATAAGGATTGGCAACCACATTTTCTCCAAATTACCTTAATATGTGTTAAATAACCATAACCTTGAAAAATAATGATAAGACCATAATTTTAGACCTGAAAAGCATGTGTCACTCTTCCACTTACACAATGAACATCATGGGTACCTATTAGACATAAGACATCCATGAAACATGAGTTCAAAAGTAGATTATATGACACACCATGACACTCTTAATAAGGCTCAAAGACTTTCAATAGACATTTATGATAGCATGATAGTTTAGGAACTATAGATAATCTTAGAGGGGTTTTCATGCAATTTTTTGGTTGTAGGGGTTAGAATTTGGCTTGGGAGGCCAAATTTCCAACACTAACTTCATGGTTTCACTCATGAATTTTCCATAGATTCCTGTTTAATGCATCCCATGATATTTTTTCAATTGAATATTTGTTGTATCTTCTTATGTGTTTCAAAGTATTCAAAAACCATATATCTAAATTTTTTATTGGATAACATGAAATTCAGGTTCCAATAACTACCACAGACCTATTAGGATACTCAATGTTTTCTCTATCTATGACTGTGAAATTCATTTTTTTATTTTCCTCTACACACTGACATAAGTAGTAATATGTCCCCTCTACATTATCCTCATATATAATTACAAAAACATTCCCTTTATCAAAAAAAACATTTTTTAATGAAAATATATGGAGATAGATAAAGGGATTAAATAGTACATAATGAATAATATTCCACCTAATTGCACTACATTGGATACATGGTCAAAGTCATGTGATGATACCATATCTATAAATTACAATGCTCATATAACATGATATTGGTTGATTGGAATTAAAGGTATATGACTCCATTCATCCACCCCCTCTTTTGACTCACACTCATTCCAAATAGATTTTATGTATGCATAATAGAAACATGCCAAGTGTCTCATATGAATAGTCCAAGATCTTGTAATTGAGCTATGAAATGAGTGGATATCACATGAACCTATTATAGTCATACAATCCTCATACTTTCCCAAGTTTTCTTCCTCCATTAACCAAAAATGTCTAAGATTGGTAGAATTTGGTTGAACATCATGGCACATTCTCATTACACCATTCAACCATACTTTGTGTATCAGTCAAATGAGCACCCTCATCAAATTTCAACTCCTCCCTTTCAATGACTCTTTTTACACATGTTCCTGCATTATCATGATCCCCTTTTCTTTGGATAGCCTCAATTAAACTCCAAATATGTTCTACACCAATGGTAATATGCATCCTACTCAATCAATAAAACATCCTCGCATTCTTGAATTATAATTTACAATTGTTTGACCAAATGTAATGCTGATTCAAATGAATGTTCCTCTCAGTCAACTATCCATATAACTTCTCAAAATAGCCATGCATGTACTCTATAAAATGTGAATGGTCATCATTGATATATAAATGGTACTCCCTTAATATTTTTTGATCTTGCTAGGTACTATTAGGTGCATGCATAAATTTTATATGCATGATATGGTAACTTGTGATGAGTTTTAATATTGTGATTTAACTTATATTTATGGTTTGAATGTGTGATTTTTAAAAAAATATGACTACTAAAACAATCAAACCAAGTGGGAATGTGTCCTTACTTATCTTGAATTTTTCATCTAACCATCTAGCCCTATGTGTATGCCTTGCATACTCATAAACAATTTTCTCCTTAAATTTGACCACAAATTTTGAAATGGGTATTCGTTTTTTTTAAAAAATTACACATTTTAGATTCTTTTTCATCTTTTACTTGATAATTCATAGATTTATATTTTCTCAAACTAAATAAATTATGTCTAGTTTCACTTCTTTCATCTTCATGAATACAATTTTTTAGTTTTGTCAATCCATCACAAATGCTTCAATTTTCATCCAAAAATGATTTGTTATAAAAGAACTCTCCATCTAGTCTTTCAAAAAAAAAAGGGTTAGAATAAATTCATTATCTCATTTTTGTAGAACTTCTAAGCCACAGTCCTACAAGATATTGTTAGCATGCAAAGTACAATGAATATAGTGAAAAACATCCTAGTGCATTCCAAAATCAACATGTTACCTACAAAAACAAGTAGTGCATGTGTAATTCATTTTTACATTAAAAAGTTTGGCCATCTCAAAATATATTTGACTAATAGAAATTTGTGGATGTTTTTCTAAAAACATGGATTATAATTGTGTTTGATTCATATCCAAGAAATGTTTTAGATGTGGTTCACAAATATGAGAAAAAACTCTTCTTTTGACTACATCTCTTTCATTAGGTGAAAATATAGTATTGTCCTTCCAAAATTGTGCAAGTAACTCTTTTAGATCATTAGTTATAGCTTTGTCCTTTCATGTAAGTCAACTAGAGAATGCCCAGAGCTCATTGGTATTAGGTTCATTAATTCTTTTACATCTTGAAATTACTTTCATTAATGTTTTTCTATTAATATCAAGTATTTGGATTATTTTCGAAATCAATCATTTTTTTCCTATTTTACTACTTACTACACAAGTTAAGATTATATACCAGGTAGAATTAAAATCTTTGTTGCATGATTTAGGGCCTATAGTATGATATGCATCATGTAATTTTTCAACAATTTCTACATTTTTATCATCCATATTAGATGTTCTTATCCCTAATGTTACATGGTAGGTCTCATCTTAATGAATTTCATCAATGAAATAAACAATTGACATCTTTTAGTGTCATGAGTCAAATTATGAAAGAAAATATCCCAAATTTTTTGAGCCAATCTTCTTGAATGGTGGTCAAACATTCTTTTAGGCATTGGTTTCAAAAAAAAAATCATTTATTTCATTTAATTACTTACCTTTTCTATGCATAATTCTTGAAGGTATTATCACTAGTGGAACTTGTTGAGAGGGTGTTATAAAATTTATATTACTTTTGTTGATTAGTGGTGGGATGACATTTTATTCATTATTTATTTCCTCATTATATGCTTCCATGGAATTTTCTTCCTTTATAATTTCATCATTATTTATTTCCATGATAATTTCTTCATTATTAGGGAGTAAGTCATCATGCATACAGTCATCATTAACAAAATCAAAACCACTATACTTTGAATATGAGATTATACCATTATCTAATTAATTATTATCAAATTCATTAGTATTGAATTTATTATTTTCAATTTAATTATTATTTAATTCATTATTGTCTATTTCATCATTGTTTATGACATTTGGCTCATTAGAGATAGTTTTTTTAGCTTGTTTTAAATAAAGTTCTTGCATTTGTACCTTATTTTTATTTCTCACCTCTTGTATTTGCTCAATATTTTTGTTCTTTAACTTCTTACTCTTTCTTGAACATGATCCATTACCCATTGGAAAATTGATTCCTTTCAATTGTGGGGTCCAAAAAATCACTTGATAACTCTTGTTCTCAATTTAAAAGTACTACAAAACCACCCAAATAATGTTTTTTAGTATAGATTTCTTGAATAGGGTAAAAAAGTAGTTAAAATTTATTTTTTGTCTATATAGACATAACATGTATGCATTATATTATAGTGCATATGTGTTATAGTATAGTGCATACACATTATATAATACCATGTACACGTTATATAAAATGTAAGCATTGTATAACATGTAAGTTTTATATAACATGTATACATTATAAATTTGAATTCAAATTCTAAGTCTTTTGGCTTGGAAATGACATAGATTCATGAGCCAAAGGCTTGGACTTATCAATCTATAGTTCAGTCTAAGAGCTTAGATAGAAAATAAGAAATTTTAACTTCCATCACCAAATATGCCATGAATTTTAATAAGCCAATTAATAAAATTATTACCACAGTGATGAGAATGCTCTCGTCTTTCTAAATATATGATTTTTATAATTTTTGGACTATTTTAAGGTTGTAAACTATCTTTATTTCTATTGTTTTTTAGGCCATCACATGCTGCATATATACAATCCTATACATGTTAATATATTTTTTTTTCATTCATCCAAGTGAAAAATAAATTATATGGTCACAAACTAGGCCTAATTATACACATTAAAAAATATCCATTTTCACTTTTTTTGAGGTAGTTAGGAGGGCCACACGGTCGACTATCCATTTTTTAATCCATTTTCAAGATCTATTTACTTAAAAAAATAATAATAAAATATATTCATTGATAAAATATAAAAAAATATATGTCACAAACTAGAAGATCTTATCTAAATATTCACCAAAGTATTTAAAACAATATTAAATAATGCTCAAAAAATGGTGGGCCACAAGGTCATCTATCCACTCTATTTTCATGAAAAATAAGTGTTCCTATTAAAATTTTAGATGTTTGACCTAGTTATACATAATATTTTTTGAAAAAAAATAGTGTTTTAGAAACTAGATTGAAGTGATACAATTCATGTTCTTAAATCATCTTCAAATTTTGAGTGTAGTTATTTCAAATTATCTATACAAGTTTAGTTTTTTGATATTTTAAGAAAATCATGTCCATGGGTAGATCTTTTTTATCCCCAAAATTCATGAATTTACCTTTACTAAAGCTTATATAGTCAATATTTTTTGTCATCAATTAATTAGGTCCTACTTTGATTAGATGAGTTTTTTGGACCTTTGGAATTTATTCTGATATAATCATGCAAATTTTAGAAAGGCTTTCTATCTCAAAAGATTAAATTCACTATTTCATGTTAAAACTTGGATGAAAGATAATAAACATAGAGATGGATATATAATGATAGATATCTATTGATAAAAATAAGTTTTCTTATACATACACCCAACCAATAGTGGTTTTCAACCTTTCTTCTAGATATGCTTTCAAAAATAAAGGATATAAATATATTATCATACAAATTGATAGATTATGAGTAATTCAAACAATCTCTATTGGGGTTGTGGATGCTTAGCTAGTAGTAGATCAAGGCTTTGAGTGGAATCAGAGGCATCTTTGTTGAGGCTATGGATGTCTAGATGGTAGTAGAGTAATACCTAATCTTTCTTTATTATTTGGATACAAAACCTGAGATTAAAATGATACCTACATTGTCTATCTAAGACTTTGTCAAAACTCTCATGACAAGAAAAATTAAATCCAAAAAATCATAGAATTAGATTCAAGGAATGGAAATGATTAGTTTGTATCATGAGTAAGTAGGAGTTTGTTTCAACATCTGGTTTGTTTATTCATTTCTTCATAGAGATGAAGTTTAGTAATGATAAATTTATAAGATTTTGGGTTCTCAAAATACTTATGTGTTTTCTCCAATGATTCTCCAATTTTTGTGCCCTAACACACACACCCCATTTTAAAAAAATCAAACAAGGACCCGTTATTGTTGAAATTTTTTATTTGGGGTCCTATAAACCTTTCGAATCCATGATATAAATTTATTCATGAAAAAATCTAAGGTTATCTTCAGAAGTATAAACTTACATAAATTTAAACTATTAAAATCAAATCTTGAATGAATACTTTAAGTTATTTTAAAAATTAGGTTTTCATATTTACCTTTAAAAATTTAGTGCTTTAATTTATGTACTAATGGAACTAATGTTTTCATCCTAGTGTTCCTATATTTTTTGAATGATCATATGTCTATTGGAAAGGACTTGTTAACAATTTTTTATTGATACCTAACCTTATTTACACAAAATTGGGATAGGTGGCATTACCACATTACTTAGATCCTTTGAATTTCATGAAAAGTTTATAAGTCCTCCAAGTCCCCAAGGTCTAATAGTTTGACATGTGGCATTCATACATTTCATGGAGCCTTTATCTTTGATGAAATTTTCTAAGTTTTTAAAGTCTTTGAGCTATGATAATAGGCCATGTGGAATATTTTTTTTTACTCTAAACCATGAAATCTTTAAAACTAAAGTTAATCATTTAATGGTTCTGAGTTCTTATAGTCTAATGATTCTAATCATACAAATTATTAACATTTGACACATAGCATATTTTCATCAATATGAGACCACATAAGTACTAACACATTATAATGGTTTCAAATTTTTGTATTCTAATGGTTTCAATCTTTTGAGTCCTGATCATTTGACACTCGACACACTATTGTTTACCTAGAACCACATAAAGATTAAAGCAAAGATGATCTTTCAATGGTCCTATGGCTTTGAGTTTATGTGCCTCTAAGGTATTGAGATCATGTCATGTGTTTACATTTCATTATATGTAAAATTTACATATATGTACATAGTTTAAAAGGCTCAAACACCCATGTTCCCATACCTATGAGTCCCCATAGGATCAAGGTTACTCCAAGTGGCACAGTTACATTAAATCATGACCAAGGGGTATATAAATATTATATGTAGTTATAAAGGCCTAAATGAATGACAATTGGATAAGTGTTATAATCCTAGAGATGCAGACTCAAAGTATACATAAATGAGCTTAATAACAAGGCAAATAAGTGAGTAAGCATGAATTTGATAGCTATCTAGAACATTATGACTGGACACACAAAGTTAAAGAATAGTTTCCATTTGGAAAATAAGTGAACTCCCCAAAGCTGACTAGAACATTCAAATTAAAATGGAAACAAAATAAAAAAAAATCCATTATTTGCATTGATGACACAAATTATTGTAAGACTCAATTTTTTTTGAAATACATGCAAAATCTAATTAAACGTTAAACATATTTCTATCAATCTATTAATCAATATTTGTAATTTTGATCCCTCAAGAATCCAAAGAGCCATATATTTTTTAGTGAACTTAAAAGAGAAAATCAAATGATTTTTAGAAGAATTTACATATTTCAAATTGATAGAATGGCCTACTCTTCAAATAAAATATGTGTTCAAACTCCCTCAATATACTCTTAATATATAAGTGAATAATAAATCAACATAATTTTTTATAAGAGTGCTCTTGAATTCAAGTTCCTCTACTATTCAATGCTCTAGAATTTTTTTAGAGTCTTTGGTGCCCTACTCTATGCAAGACTAATTATCTTAAGTTGAGAAAAAGTATATCAATGAACTTCTACCCATTAAAACACAAGGCCTCCATCTAGTGGTGGAAAAACCAAAGGTAATGCCTTACATAGACTTGCTTAGAGGTTTATTTTCCAATGGAAAATTTTCTATGGATTATTTGTTTATTAGGAAAATAAAAAAAGTATAAATAGTTATTTCTAGGAGGGCTTTCAAAAGGTAACTCAAACCTCCATGGTCTGATCCCACCTATAACCAAGTCTCAACCAATGTTTGGTTTGAGCATCACACATAAAATGGAAAACTAAAAAAATGGTTGGTTTAGGTTAGAGTCTAATTCCCAAGGGAGGTATTTCTTCCAATTGAATTGTCAAATTTAGACTTGAAATTAAGATATCTATGGCCCTCCTAAATATACTATTTGGTATTGAAAGTATAACTAATGTGAAAGTGGAATGTGTCCCTTTTTTGGACATTATTTTAACTTTAGATAAGTTATTTGCCATGGGGGAAGTAATAATTGTAAGATTGAAAACACAAATGTTTTATCCTAATTAAAGTTCAACTGATGGAATTTTTTATATGGTGTCATATCTACTAGATGTAGTCCTATGCATAACTCACATGACACATGGGGAGCTATGGAAAATGTTAACATAGTATTTAGGTAATAGAATCTATAAAGATTACTTTTTCATTTATATATATATATATATTAAAAAATAAATTTAAAGGATATGTGAAGATATTTATCCTCAAGTATATCAGGTGATTCATAGCACCCAGATGCCTAGGTTTTCTAAAAACCTAACAAGAAGTATTGGTAAAATGGGGGATTATTGGTACTACCCAAACTATACAGTCATTAGAATTGAAGGGATAAGGGAAGATACTTTATTTCTACCACATAATTTCCTAAAAAAAATTATAAAATAAGAGGTGGATTTTAAACTCTAAAACAACATTAAAAAAATTGGCCTCAAGCATCAAGCCTATTATTATAAAACTCTTCTCAGTATTAGGTAACTTTAATTTATCACTCGGCCACATTTCCAATAGTTTGGAAAAGTTTGATCCTAATATAATCTAATGTGTCCAAATTTATGGAATGGGAACCCAAGAATAAAATCATTACATACCTTAGGGATCTCAAGGAAAATAATAAGGTGAACATTTCATATGGTCACTAGGAATATAATCATGATGATATATTTTTTAATGCATTAGATGATACTAAAATGTGGACAAGGATGAAATAAAAATAAATGTCTATGATTTTTTCTTGAGATATTTAGTACAACCTTAATATTACTTAAAAATAATATGAGAAGAATAATAATAGAGAGTATGGAGCCATTAGTGGCCTCCAACTCAACCACAAGATTCAGAATGTCAAGACCAACCAACTTCCCCTATAGAAGATTAGATAGATTTATAAGAGGGTTATTCTAGTAGCCAAAGGGAGTCTAATACTTGAATAAGGAGAGAAATTCTAAGAGGCCTCCCCCATCCTCAACTATCCTCTTCATCTCCACATACTACTACTATGGTTTTTTTTGGTAACAAATACTTCAAAGTATAAAAGTACACCTCCTCAGGACCAAAATAATATCACATCATTTGTGACACCTGTACCACTACTTACAACTATTACCCAAGTTAATCTCCCTATATTTATATATGATTATTTCATTTCTATTTTAGCTACTTTTTCATTTCCTCAAGAACCTATAGTAAGTCCACCTCCATCTAATATCATTAGTGAAGAGGCATCTTATCACACACATGTTACCATGCCATCCCCTACTCTATTCTCCCTTCCTTTCACCACTATTATCCTTCCAAACATTCTTTCACCACCACCTATAATAATTATTTATACCATTATAGCTCTTTTAGTCATTTCACCATTTCCATTGCCTTCCACTCCCCATGTGGTCACTTACTAAAGGAAATCTAAAGGTCCTTCCACTTCCTCTAAGAGAAATAAAATATAAGAATTGTCATCTTTTGGTATCCCCACCATAGAATAATCCCTTAATGATTAGGGAGAAAAAGAAGAGGATCGTACACTATTATATGTTTAGTTGAATATTCAATGGATGAAGGTGAAGAATATGTAAAAATAATGAAGGGTTCAAGACCTATAGTAAGTGAAGAGGCAACCCTAGATGATGAGGAAGTAGAATTGGAAAAGGCTAAATCTATGATATGGAAGGTATATAACATGAAGAAACTTTGGATGGAACCTTGAACTAGAAAATCCTAATATAAGAGTAAAGATAAAACATAAATTAAGTAGTATCCTCTCAAGTTTCATTTATTTCTAGTGTAGATATTTCAATTGTATGTTTGCCTCCAATTGTTCAGAATATTATTTTATCTAGTTCTATTGACTCTCCCATTATTTCAACTTCAAATTAAATAAAGGCTCCAAAGAAAGGATTCTATTTTTAGATTAGGTTTATAGTTTATACTTAAAACCCTAAAATTCCACCAATCTTCAAGAAACATTCATCTCAACTATAGTTTTCTATGCCATAATCTTCACCCATATAATCATCTACTATGACTATTGAGACAATTGCATGCTTGACCAAGTATGTGCCTGAAGTCATGCCATTGATATATCCTTCACCATGGGAGAGAATTATTTATCTACCTTTACAATTTAAAAAAAAAATAAGTGCATCATTTGGATGACCAATAATAACACCTCCTCAAATGATTTATCAACCTTCCACATCTGAAGACCCAAGGAAAGAAGATATATTCCCCAATGGGAAAAGAGATGCATAATGTAAAGGATGCGATATAGAACATAGTTATCATTGAGTCACCTATATTCTATACTTTATTTGAAAAAAAGAGTGGAACCATACAAAGGGTAAGTAATATGAAGGTATTTAATTTGGATACAAGGGAAGAAATGTAATTTGAATAAGGAAATAACATGTTTCCCTTGGCAAAGAAATCCAAAAAGCATCCAAAAGATATTAATGAATATACTGAATACTTATATGCTTTTGTGGACTCAATTTGTGAAGCTATGAAATAAATGTACAAAATCAAAGAGGAATCACAAGAAAGATTACAATAGAGGTAAAATATGCATGCTCCTTAGGAGATAATTGATGATGTGTAGAGTGCATCTACTAAGTTTTATAACATTTTTCATAATATTTAGGTTACTAGAGTAGAAAACTAATCAGATAGAGCATAGGTGATCAAACTTTGGTACCAAATGAAATAGATAGATAAAATATTTAATTTCTTGGTTAAATGCTTGAGAACTAGTGCCTTCAACCAATTGAAATTAATGTCTATCATGGATGAATCATGGTGCCTTAAATATTTAATTTTAAAAGTGGATGCTTACCTCAATTGGTATATAGAGATGAAGACTTTATTGGGACATTTAAAAAATCATGAACATGAGGCCTTAGAAATTCTAAAAGAGATGAGGGTCATTAATGTGATTACTTCTACATGTGAATTAGTCAACAAGATAAATTTTGAGAACCTCCTCCAATAAATTGAAAACAACTTCAAGGATGAAGTTGAAGGCATAATATATAATACCAATGATTAAATTTTTAAATTTTTCTAAGGATAGAGTGACAAGAGCCAAGGCTCTAGGATAAGAGTTGTAGATCTTAGAAATTGAATAGATAAGGTTGATGGTTGAGGCCATCAAACTCTTCAAACCTTAATTAGTTAATTTTGACATAATTAATAAAGATTTCAAATTAACACATACATTATTTGAATAACTCAAGGAAAAATAAATAGATTCAATGTTAACGACATTCATGTATCCAACTGGTAGTGTTTCACCAGCATCTTAAGGTTCCCAAATTTCAATATTTATAGTCATGAAAACTCCAAGTGAGACCACTTTGATTCCCCAAGGAACAATAATGGTTACTTCAATTCCTCTATTTATCACTCCATCATCTTATTTATCTAGTGGTATCACATCAAAATGCATTTAAATATAATATGTACTTACATGTTTTTTTTAAGTCAAAATTTTGGTTCCAAATTTATGTTGCATAGATATTATATTTTTAACTATGAAATTATGTTCTAGGTTGAATGTTGTACATGCATCCATTGTATGATATTTAGACACAAGTTCCATTTTTGTAAATGTATTTCTATAATTCACTTGATAGATGAGGCCTTCTCCATCCCAAGATATTTATACTTGTATGCTATAAGTCCCAAAGGGAGGATAATTTTTTTTATTAAGATTAATAGGAAATTTTGAGTTCTGTAATTTTACCTTGATGTGCAAATCTTGATTCATATTCAACTTGTGGATTGCGTAAGAATTTCTATCACTATGGTTTCATAGTATTTTGGTTGTGTATGAGTTATATCTTCTATATAAAATAATTAATATTAGGATATAGTTTATTTAAATACCTTTTGTATATAAATAATATTCCCCTTTGTAGATATGTTATTTCACTCTAACAAAAACAACCACCTTTGATTTCATGTGTTTAAGTATGTTGTCTCTTATTTACCTTTGAATCCTAACTATGTTTGATTATTGGTGTGATATATTTGCCTAAAACAAGAATTGGTCTCTGATTTCTTTTCCAATTTATATTTTAAGTTTTGGTCTTAAAAGGTTTCATCTAGTGTATTCCACAAGCCTTCTTTCATGCCCTACCTGTCCATCCTTTCTGATTTTATTTTGAAGTCTTACCCACCTTAGGTTAGAACCATCATCATTATACCCATATCAAGTAGACTTAGATTTATTCATATTAAACCCATCTATGGTAAGCAACATGTCTTCATCACTATTATTCCACCATCATGTTTTTTATAAAACCTAATACACTACAACTCATGCCTTTGAGTGAATGCTTTTCACCAATCCTAAACCATTATAGGTTACCTCATAAATTTTTTTTATGGTTTGCATAAAATCCACATAAAAAAGAGAATTTTTCCACTCTATTTCTTTATATATATTATTTAATATATAACTTGATAGTAATATATTTATTATAATCCCACTTGATGAATTATCTAGACTAGAAAGCTAGACCATTGTCACATACTAGGGGAAATGGTGTTTAAATTTTGGTTAAGATATTCTCTTAAATAAATTTAATCACATCTTAAGATCTATAACTATTTATCACCGCTATCTTAGTCCACTATTATAGTATTCTATATCTATCAATATGAACTCATACCCTATTGAAGAATTGGGGTCGATTACTCCCATGAAATCTAGACTCTATTGTGTAAAAGGTTGCCCTTCAATTATAGGATACAAAAGAATTACTTCATTTACTTCTCTTTTTTTAGATCTTTGGCATTGGTGGAAGGTACCAACATGGCTCTGACCATATTTAAAAATATTAGGCCAATAATAACCCATACTAAAAAAAATTTGGGTTGTGTTATCACCTAAACAATTTCAACTACAAATATTTTGATGGAAGTTATTAAGGATGTCTATAGGTTATTCTTTAGATACACACCTTAGATAGATGCCTTCATATTTTGTTAATATATCAGTCCATTTTTTCTATCATGTAGTGCATTGACTTGGGACTTGTTCCTCATTTTTTTCTCTATTTAATTCAAAAGGGCATGAGATTTTGAGTAAATAATGAATAATCAAAGCATCATAATCACCTCCAACTACCTGTGACTAGTTAATTTATTTGATATATATACTTGGATTAGTTTTTTTAATTACCTACATGATTCTCTGTCTCTTGAAATTTTATTATTTTTTATCTCAAGATCAAATTTTTGTAATGTATCCATCCATTTTCCTCTAATTTCACCTATCTCATTTTGATTGAGCGTAAGTTTAGCAACTAGGTCTAGAATGATATAAAATGTCTTATTACATAGAATATAATGCCTAGATTTATCTACAGTATTGATTAAAGCATAGGTCTACTTGTCTATTATGGAATATTTAATTTTTTTATCTTTTATATTAGTGACCATAAATGCAATAAGATTTTCACTATCATTTACTTTTTCTGTGATTACTACTTCTATAGTTTGTCTTGATGTGAATGAATACAAGAATAAATCCTTTTTGAAATCTATATTGATCAAAATTAGAGCTTAGGTAATGGAAATATTGACATACTAAAATTATTTATTTTCCTTTATGGCCCATTATACCTTTTCATCCTGCATCCACATAGCATTCAATGGCTTGACAATCTCTATGAATCCTAAAATAAATTTGTGAACAAAATTTATCTTTCCAAAGAAGGGATTCTATTTTTTTATTCTTAGGATATGGGATTTTTTAAATAGATTTAAATCTCTTTGGATTGATTTAAATTCATTCCTCAGTGATAACATGGCCTATCAATTTACCTTTTGTGACCTTGAAAATACTCTTCTTTGGGTTCAAGTCAATTATATATATTTTAAATTTATCAAATACTCTCTACAAGTGGACCACATGATCTATTCTGTCCTTAAAAAATGTATTTAGATAATCTATATATATGATGATGCACTTACCTATCAATCATTAAAAATTAAAATCCATGGCCCATTAGAGAGTATCGCATTCATTGATTAATCCAAATGGAATTATTTTGTATTATAAAAGTTCCCTACTTGGTAGTGAATGTGGTATTCATTTTATCATTGAATAATACATATTTTTATACTTAAAATACATCTATAAAAGACATCATCTCATACTTTTTGACTACCTAGATTAATTCATCTAGGGAAGGTAATAGATAATTATCTTTTTCTAAATCTCATTTGAGGTTCTTGAAATCCACACATAGCTTGATTTCACCATTCTTATTTTATAATGGGATTATATTAGCTACCCAAGTAGAATGTATGATGGGAAATATAATTTTATCTTCTATTAATTTCTAGACTTCTTTCTAGAAAAGAGGCTCTATAATAGGATTGAATAGTCTTTGTCCTTGCATGAAAGGTTTGTGATCTTATTTTAATGGCATACTATGTGTGATAACTCTTAGAATAAATAATTTTAAATGTTCATAATAACAATTGGTCACATATTTATATTATGTCAATAAATCCCTCAGTATTTGTTTCTCTTTTTGTATACAACTCAATATAATGTTAACTATTAGGGGATGTTCATATTTCCCTAAATTTACTTTGGAAAAATCAAATTTATTCATCCTAGATTGCTTCTGTTTCTCATAATGGTAGTCCATGTCAAAGACCAATTCCAAGGAGACCATCCCTTTGGGTATCTTATTTTATTTTAATTGGAAGACGCCATCATTTTTTTATATTCTTTATTCATTAGATTGAAATACTTTTCATCAATAATTTGTGACTCAAATCATCTAAAATTTCCCATGAACTAAATGATTTATTACTCATCATTAAAAAAATGGAAGTGGTTAGAATTATTAGGAACTTAAGGGCATGTAACTAATTCTATAAATAAATTATACATTTTATACTCTTGAAGTGGAGCTAAATTAGAATTAGATGTTAGATTTTATTGTTTGGGGATTGATTTTATGTTGAATGCTTCAAATGATTCAATTATATTATAGGATTTATGTTGATATTTATTTAGATATGATAGTCTACATTGAAATCAAATCCTAATCTAGTTAAAACCATTTCTAAGTCTCCAAACATCAAAAACTACTTGACATTGTGTTTTAGTTGGAATTGGAGCCACAAAATAAAAAGCTTCATATTATGTGTGGTTATTAGTGCATGGAAATTTTAATTAGAAAATGGAAATTAACTTACACTCATCAAGATTAGTCAATGTTATGCCTACCTTATAGCTCTATTTGGATTGAGCACCATCAAAATATAAGGTCCAAAGCTTTGAATAACCTTCAAAATCTCATTCACAATTTTAGGCTTTGTTGTAAAGATGTAAACCCATACATGTGATGAATAAAAGTATATTATCTCATGTTTGACATTATATTATGTAATCATATGATTTATTTTTTGTTCTCTATCAAATCTGATTTGATTGGTTACTCCTTTCTATGATAGTCACTTATGTGAAAATTTCATAGCCATATATCCATTCAATGTTTCTAACCAGTCATGTCTTAGGAGTAAACCATAATCCTGATGGATATAAAATAAAAGTATATTAATATATTTTTGGACACATGGCTCATATGTAATCTACATGTGGACATTTAACAATCTCCCACAACTGGGATTGAATATTTTTCCAACTATAGGACTACTCTTTAAAACTTTTTTGAGGTCAACCCTAGTATTTTGCATAATCCCATGGGCATTACATTAGATGAGGCACATTATTCAACAAATAAACTATGAAAATTCTTCCAAAATATTATGATAGTAAGTAATAATTGTGGAACCCCAAGTTTTTTCTTATATACGACCATGTTTGCATGTGTAGTTTTTTATTTGTTATTAGATGGATTACTAGTCAAAGATTTTAGCAAAAA
This sequence comes from Torreya grandis, assembly GCA_037957365.1. NCBI lineage: Eukaryota > Viridiplantae > Streptophyta > Pinopsida > Cupressales > Taxaceae > Torreya > Torreya grandis. Next base: position 2,979,431 of record JARHVA010000972.1, read on the forward strand.
TTGCCTATATTTTATTATTTTAGCTAGCTTATGAAGATTAATGTTGTACTTTATTTTATTTTTATCCTTCACTATGTTATATCCACTTTTAATTTGTGGATCAACTTGATGTTTTTTATCATTCCCTCTAGGAGGAGGTGGAATGTTATTATCATTTAGATCAAGGGAAGTGGCTATGTTGTTGTTTAGAGGTATGTAAGTTTTAATAAGCTATTGATTATTATTTCTTATAATATAGTTATTCCTATGAAATTTAAAAAAAACATAAATTTCATTTATGTTATCTTCTAGATCATCCTCATCCTCAACTGAGAATGGGAAATCATAAGTCTCAAATGCCATGGTTATACTATAAGTACTAGAGGCACCAATTTTGGATAAATCCTTTTGGTTTGGGACCACCTCATATATTTCCACATATTTTTGAATTATTTTAAAATAAGTATATAGTTACATATAATATAGTTCACCATTATAGTAAGTGTTATGGACCCTACACAAGCTAGGTAAGTCTACCTCAAAAATATTCATCTCAAACAATCAGTTAAGACAATGGTCTAAACTATTTCCTATCCTATTGAATTGTGTGTTATATATTTCAAATGAAATTTTCCTAATGGTCACTTCCCCTACAGTGTTTACTAAGAAATTTTTCATGTTTAGAAACTCATTTCTAAATTTATGAACCATAAATTAGATAGAATCTAACTCAATTTTGGTAGAATCAGAGGTTATCCCTTGTGTGGGAAAGGCATTAACTTGGAACAAATCCTAATTATAATTTTGTTTACTAGACACATGTGTAGGATTGTTCATAAAACTTAGGTTCTTATTTGATAAAACATGAGTCAACAATAATTGATTGAAAACCTAGTTCTCATTGTTTTCTATGACATTCTAGTTGGCATTTGGAATAGAATTCAAGATTAATAACTTTGGATCACTATTGGATATGAATTAAAATTGAGGATTCAAATTTATATCAATGTTGATAACCTCAACATAGGTATTTTTTAAGTCATTCATATTCAAATATCTATTCATGAATACTTAAGTCATATGATCTAATGTTTTTATACATTTCAAGTGTTAAGGAAAAAACACATCTATAGGTATTAGCCACATGATTCTACATATTTTATAATATTACATGGGAAACTATAATTGGTTAGTTGGGTTCCCTTCTCATGATATATAAATGTTGGTATATCACACTGGGACTAGTAACTTACCCATATTATGGAATAAATGTGTCATGACATTAGTCTCATGACATAATTAAACATTATAAAAGGTTGAGTAGCTAATCATAGGCAACATATTTCAATATGAAAGAGAATAGTAAGGATGAAACATCCTCATGAAATAATTTTAACAACCCTATAGATATTTTTAAACCTTTCATGTGTTACTCTATAGCCAATTACCCAAAAGGAGATAATGAAGTAAGGTACTTATATGGGTTCTTAGGTAGATCATGGATGACACCAACTATGGTGATGGTTTAACCAGTAAACTAGGCCATAGTAAAGTGTTGACATTGGTTTCCTTGGGTTGGTGAATTTAGATAGGTAAAATCCCTCCTAGGTACACCTCTATATAATATGGGTCTTTTATGAACTTGTAAAGGTGATATTAATAATAGAACAAAATTATAATTAGCTCTTATTAACTATACTGGAGGATCTAGTGTACACAGCTCAAATGAATTTTAATAATAAGAGATTATGGGCCCTTATTATAGATACAACTATATATTTATTATGTGATTTTTATGCATAGAAAAGAAACATTATCATCATACTTCTATCATTTTAGGATTGACTAAAAATTCACTCCAAGGCATGACTTTTAGATACCATTTTTGTAAATAACCACATGGTGGAATAGTGGTAATTAGAGTGGTTGCTTACCTTGAATGTTTCACATATGAAACAATTATAAAATATAATTGAGGTGTATGGGTTTATTTTATATAAGGTATAGTTGATCAAAAAGGGTAAAAATAGGGAAATCTAGAGCATAAAAGAAAGATATCTATGATTCAACGAAGAAACAAACCCTTCCAAGCTAACTTCCTCTATCTTAGGATACAAAAATGTCCAAGAGTTAGTACCCATTAAAATTTTATACTATCATAGTATACATAAAGACATAATTTATCACCAAAAGGAAAAAAATCAATATACTCAACAATCATTAGCAAAGATATGGTTATAACTAGACCACATAACACATCCCTTCTTCTAACCAGTAAGTATAATCAATAATAAATGATCATTCACACTAAAGATTTGTCCAATATGAATAATTGCATAAAAATAGTCATGTATCCTACTATAATTTATATTAAATTAATGAAAATTCCTAGTAAGACAAAAAAATTAGAAGAGACACAAACTTACAAAAAAATCCAAGAATTATCATATATTAATTACAAAAAAATCCTCCATTTAAAATTTTCAAAAATTATGCACTTATATCTTGGGATGGGTATGTCTCATCCTAAAATCTTTGTATAATTTTAAAACATCTAAATTAAGACTATGTGTCAAAAACATGCAAGTTGTGCATTAATATAATTAAATTAATCTTTAATTTAGACACCAAAATGATTTTACAAAATAAGTCATAGTTGATAATAAAATTGGATCACGTCTTCACACCGAGTATCAATTATAACTATCAACTCAATTTTAAATTAGAAAATTAAAGTGTCATTATGTAATATCCTAATGAGGTAGCATGCATAATAATTATCACTGGATTTTGAATTGAAGTGACAATAGTTGTTAAAGGTGACAATGGAGGCAATGTATTTGGTAGGGTGATGATTACTAACAATGTAAAAGTATACACTATATTATATCTAGGGAACATAGGTAGAGTTGTTAAATTTTGATCCTAAGTCATATATTCTCCCATTAAATCAACCAACTTCCCTTTTCCTTGTAACATTTTGTATTCATTTAGGTTTGTTGCAAAGTCTAACTTTATAGTTTCAAAATCAATAACAGACTTTTTGAATAATATTGTAATTTTTTCAATCAATGTTTTTTGTATGGATATATAATATTTTAAATTTGAACTAAGTTTCTATTTATATGACACCTTATTCATATAAAATATAATAAATTGTGCCACTTGTTCATTGGTTAAATAGGTTATGCTCTCCACTTCTACTTTAAATCTATTAGCTATAATCTCTATAAAATTTTCAAAAAAAGGATTGGTGATTATTCTACACTATGGTGTATTCACACTAGTGATTATCATATATTTGAGGATTTGAATGGTCCTCTATTCTTAGTTACCCAAATTTTGGACCAAATATTGTATCTCTTGATGTCATTCAACCAAATAATCCCACTTGGAACTTATGTGATTTTATGTTAGAGTCACATCAAGTGATAACATTAGATTCAAGTGCTTGTATGCATTCAGCCTTGTTTCTTTGCCTATTAATTTCAAATTGGCATCCTAGTATCTCATTGATTCATAAATTTTTACATCTCTCCATAGTGGCTAATATTAGGCTCTTTATGATCTTATGAAACTCAAGACATGGTACAAATTATTAGTAAAACTCTACACATTATTAATTATGTATTTGGGAGCTTTAATCACATTTTACTCCTCTAATTTGATTTTAGATTGTTTCAATCCCCTATAAATTTTATTTACCACCCCTAAAGTTTCATATACCGATTTGAGGGGATATTATTCAAACTCATCCAAACCCCCAAGCTTTATCTTTCCTTTATTAATTAGTGAAAATTATTCTTCCTATTTATGGAGTTCTATAGTCTTACCTTCAACCATTAATATTTTATTCCTCCCTCTTTTCAATATATTTTTGACTCTATAAAAATTCATAGAAGCTTTAGGTTTCTTAATGATAATTTCATTACACCTTTTAGATTATTTTTCTTATAATGTTTGTATCCATGTAGGGAGGACCATTAAAAAAAATTTAGTAGCTTGGGATGGATATGAGTAAGTAGAGGGTGGAGGGTTGATTTTGGTTTTCATTACTAAATATGGAGTGGTGGATATTGAGTAAAAATTAGAGGATGTAGGGGGTTTAGGGAAAGTAGGAAAATTATTTCTCCAACCTCCTCTTTTCATTTATGGATTATAAATAGTATATTTGGTTGAATCTAAATTCTTGAAAACTAAGACAAATGAGGACTCTATTTGGGTGGATTGTGTAATGGGTAACTCCAAATAATTTTAAGGCTTTGTTTACATTGACTGGGTAAGTAAAAATATATTTGGATATTAAGTCTTTAAAATATACACTAGTGCATGTGACTCCTTGGTTAGTAAGGGAAAGCCATGGATGAATTAATGCATCTTGTGTGAATGAAAATTGTGCAAAATAATCTTCCATGGAGTTAGTGGGAAAACAATGTAAAGAATGTAAAACATAAATTCCATTTGTTAGAGTATTATTAGGAGGATCGATTGTCATTGGACCTACTATAGTAGGTGAAACTAAAGTGTGGATTGTAGTTACTTCTATAATTTTAGGAGCCTCTATAATACAAACGCCCATGGGAATAGTATAAATCAATGTAGAAATTATATAAATTATAGATATTTCCTAAGAACTACCTTTTATATTAGATTCTAAAGTGACCACATGCCCTGTACTATCTATATTTGTTGCTTGTGACTCCTCAATTTATAAATAAATATGTGTAGGATGAGGTGGATGGATATCAACATACTATTTAATTGGTGTCTCATTAGAACTTACTATTATTTCTTCTACCTTTTGGTCATCATTATGACCCTATCCATTATATTTTTCCTTCATTTCCTTTACTTGCTCCTCCATATAAACCTCTTCTTCATGTTCTTCCTCTATTTTTATATAAAAAGGATGAAGTGGGACACTTGTATACTCTGTAGGTCTCTCTTCTTCTTTAGTGATATTATGAGCTTGGAGATAAGGTAGGAGATTTTGATTATCCTATTATATGTCACTATAGGAGTAGTGGTGGTAATAGTCATTGGTGGGGAAGGATATATATAAATTATCAATGGATATTTCATAGTAGTAGGTACCAACAAAGACTCAATAGTAGTGACTATTGATGGAAATATAATAGAGGTAGATACTAGTGAAGATGTCATAGTATTAATCACTTACTGTATAACAAGAGGGCCATTTACTTATATAACTTCTATTGGATGAGTTGTAACAGTAAGTGAAGTTGGCTGAGTAAGACTCCTAGGAATTAGAGGTGTTACCATATCGATTGCAATAGAATGGGTAGTAGTTCTTGGTGTCCTTGATATACTTATTAAGATATTGACCCTCATTTTCTTGTGTCTCAAATATTATCTCTTATCCTTCATGGATAAGAGGAATGCTTTCCTAAGCTATAAGTATTTCTTCATCTTCTATTTCCTTATCATCCTTAAGAGTAAGGATAGGGTCATACTGTATTCTTTGTGTATCCCTCATTAACATTTTTATGTATGAATATTTATTATTACTTTAATATCATATTCTACATTTATGAATGTAGGTTATTAACTATAACACTGATGTCCATATTAGATCTTAACCTTGTTACCATAATTTTTAAAGACCTCAAAAATAATGTTCCTAAGATATTAATATTTTGAATTTTCCTTGCCAAAACCATATTGAACTGTGGTCTTATCCACCTAATAAAATTATTCCTAATGTGTATATTATTGGTGGCCAATGTTGAGAGAAATTTTATGGATGAATCTTTACCTTGCTGACTTTGATTTTATGTCGACACTATTAAAATATAATTAAAAATAATGTATGCTTTGTCATTTTGTATATAAAATAGTGAGGTAAATTCAATGGGACTTCATTAGTTCCTTTGATTCTAATTACTGTATGGTTTGAATATAAATAGTATTCTATAATATTCATAATTGAACTTTTGATTTGTTTTGATATTTTAATAATTCTTTTTCCATTTATGGATTGATATACTATGGGGTAGAACATGTCAACAATCCTTTGTATTTGACCCCTAAACCTAGAGATATGAAAGATACTATAATCAACACATATCTTATTTCTTGTATATTCAATAGAAGATTCCCAATGTTCATCTTGAAAGGGCGTTACCATGGTATTTATTACATCCAACAAGTATGACATCATATAAAACTTTCCATAATTCTCAACCTTTCCCATCTAAAACTTTAGGTTGAAAATGATTATTTCTCCCAAGGCTAGATTTCATTTGTATTTAGGATAATTCCTAGTAAAGGGTCCCAATTTTTCATAACATATATGATATAGATAAAACTATATAGCTTATTTAATATGGCAATTTAATTCCACACCCTAAGCGTAAATGTTATAATTGGGGTTTACAAATCTAGATTTTTAATACAAAAGTGTTTTGGTCCATTACCCAAATATTCAATGTATCTTTGGCATTGTTCCTTGATAATCAGGCATCTACAATGGGTTGATTTTAGGTCATATTTGGATCAAGAAGTCTATAATATATTTCAAAATAATTTATAAATATGTAGGCCATAGGTGTTATATTGTGTGTTAGATAAAGGATAATTTCTTATAATTACCTATAAATAAACAAATAAAATAGAATATAAATATAATGAAATACCTTAGCTTTAGTGGTGGAATTGTGTAAATCAACTTTCTTGATTTCTAATAGATCATCTGTGTATATTCTAGTGAAGAATGACAATTGGTTATTTTTTCCATGTGAATCAAATCCATTAGCTGCAAACTAAACTATTTTATAATGTTGAACTTATGTTCCAATGTTATTGATTCAAATAATGTATTTGTATATTTGGTCTCCCAACAAAGATAAATATATATGAGGCTAGTTCTATGTATGATGACACCATTATACCTTTACTTATCATTATGAGTGGACTTAGATAAAATAGGTCCTTTTATTCATAAAATATATTTAAAATTAATTTATAATATATTTCTTATACAATATAACTTTGATTTTTATGTTAGGGTTGAATATATCATAGATTTCATTAGGATTTTAAATTCAATGCCTTGAATCACCATAAATGGTAATTAATTACACATAACTATTTGGTCTCGTGTTAATCCTATTTTTTTAATTTGATTTTTTGAAGTCAATTTTCACTAGAATACTTTACACATGGTCCATTATCACTATTTATGGCTATTTAATCATCTTGTTGAGTCATTTATTTTACTACATCCATTTATCATTAAATTAAGGATTACTTTCTATTGTTTGTATTTTTTTTATCTAGAGTGTGACATGTGGAATGTAGTCATTTAATATTAGACTTTGAATTATGTACCTTAGGCCTTTGTTCTTTGTTTGATAATATTTTTAGACATGGTGAGACCATGCTTATCCACTTAATCATAGATCCTGTAATGAATTTTCTCATGATATCAAGCTATGATTTTATTTGAGACTACCACATGGATGGTTATGACTTCTTCAAATTATATTTAAGTTTTGATTATGTACCTTTGCTTGGAATTTTGTGACTCTTTGAGATATAGACATGTGGAATAATCATGTTAATCCACCTACACATGAATCCTTATTTTATTTCTTGCACAACACTCCCCATTTTCAAACTAAAAATAGGGGCTCTCTTTTTGATCTAGATTATAATATTTTGTCTTGAAGGAGTTTGATGGTTTTTTTTTGAATTATTATATTGGGAGTACATTATTGATACATGTGAAGGTTTAAACTTTGAATGTGCTTCATTGATTTAAACAATCCTATATAATAATAAATTTTCATCATAAGCACTTGATCTATATATCACATCTAGGATTACATTGATTTAAAAATTTGAATCTGCATGATTCTATTAAGTATTTATCTATCTTCATTCTTGTGTTTTGAAACAAATTTAAAACTTACTTTTTAGACAATTTCACCTTGGAATTATGAAAATTATATGTCTCGATGCTTTTTTATTCTTTTCTTGAGAAATTTAAACTATTTTTACTTTGTTTTAATTTTAAGTGACTAAGTGTTCATATAAAATTATTATTTTACTTAGTCACTTTTATATAAAATAGACTATATTGGCTTTAGGATTGACAAAATGACTAAGTCATCACATAGTTTTTATTCTATACTTAGTCATATTTTTTATTTTACCTTAGTTGTTTTCATTTGAAATTTCCTAATTGTTGAATTTTGGATTTAAAATTGATGACTATGTTTCTTCACTTTATTGCTCTCAAAAGCCTAAATTAATCCTTGTGCCATGTGAAAATATCTCACAGCTCCTAACCACCTTGACTCATTTGAAAATGGTTTCGAACTTAATTAATTTTATCCAATTTCTCCTAGATCTATGGCACTTTTCTACCTCTTAAAATACTTAGCCAATTTTTCAGACTTTGCCAAGAGTCACATGTCAAATTTATTCTTCTTTGGGAATCTGTTAATCTTTTCAAAATTTTCCTAGTGTCATGTCATGTCTCTTATCCACTACATGGGAATTTATAAATTAACAGATTTTCTTGGGACCCTCCAACTCATCAAGATCCTCTAGGTGAGAAGATTATCAAGATGCTACCAAGTGGTAAGATTCTAGAGATCCATTGCCCTAACTGACTTAATAAAAATTAAGACCCTTTGGGAAAGTATATTAGTAGTATCCTACCAAGTGAAAATATATTGGTGACCCACTACCTTTGGATGGTTAATACAACTCCAAAATGTAGTCGATCCCTAGGTAAGTGGGATAACACCACATGGAAAATGCTTGCTTCACTTAAGCTGAGGAAACAATCAACACATATCGATCCCTATCTAAGTAGTGGAAGAGTGTGGTGTAAGAATGTGGTAAGACCTTAATAATAGAGGACATATTAATGATGATGTTAAAAAGACACTAATTTAAATTTGATGGCCTATCTAGCCATCAAGGCTATCAAAATGTGAGATGGGACTATCCATTTAATTTGATTTTAAAATAAAGTTGTAGATTGTTTCTCACCAAAAAATGATCATAAATGGTATAATTTAATGCAAGTCTGACTGGTAGCATTAATCAAGGTATGGAAATCACATTGGGATTGATCACAAAGCACAAAATATGAATATCTACCTTAAATAGGTATGGCTTCTAATTTTTAGACGTGTGGTTTTAACTACATAAAATATGGGAAGGTAACAATATCGATGTAATATCAACTACATTCTCTTATAGGCATTTAGTGAGTTATTAGCCTTTAAGGGGTACTAATATCAATATAACTAGTTCTATTAGCCTTTACTTCCCACTTTCCCATATCAATATCCTTGGACCACTCTTCCCATGTCAAGTCAAAACCAAGAAGAGAGAGAGGTTATGAACATCAAGCCTAGGAGGATCCCAAGTTTTCAAAGTTCTACTCCTCTTTCTCAAAATCCTTTAGATGAGCCCACTAATTATAATATTACAAGTTGGAAGATTTCCCTTTCACCCCCTAAACTCACTCAAGAATAGACCATAAATCCTTATGTTCCTCTCCACTTGTTGGACATTATTTCCCTACCACCATCTCCCTATTTGAAGGAAGACCTATGATTTAGAGAGTAGATAAAGAGTAGATAAATAAATAGGAAGACTTATTAGGAAAGGGTGATGAAATCATGGACAAATGGTAGCCTTCTTAGACCAAGTATCTTGGTTAAAAAATTCTTAATCTTTGTGCCATTCAAGCGGGAAAACCAAACTCATAAGAAGAGAGATTTGGTAAGATAATAGTTCATGTCAAGCAAGGCTCAGTAGCAGCTTCAAATATGCCTCAAGAGTTATATTATGAATATGTTCAAGTGATAGATATAGTAAACATATAATTGGACATCCCCAAAGATGTTTCTAGTAACCAAGATGAGATAATCAACCTAAATGAACTCCCTTGTTTTATTATGAGTGATGATCAAAATGAATAAATTTAGCCTCATGAACATAGTCTTGAAGAAGAGGGGATACTCAGATAAACCAATATTTTCTTGAGGAAACCCATATGGTTTTATACCTTATGGAGCTCCCATTTTTCATAAAGAGAGATGGACTAGCTTGTAGAACATGGACCTAAAGAAGTCTAAGAAGAACCTATAGCAGTGAATTGAGGTGGAATTTATTGATGAGCAAGAGAGGCTTGATAGTGCTTGGAAATAATTGTACCATGTTTTAATGGAATATTTTGAGGATATAGTTATGGTAACTTTAAAACAATAATAATCTACTATATTTGATGAACTATTAGATTAAAACAAGCCTAAAGACACTAGTGGGTAGATTGGGAATGCTTTTGGGACTGTTCTTATTTATAAGGATCAATGTGTGAATCATAAAGAATGTGGAAGAGAGATAAATGATCAAATTTTAGTAGACAAACATCTAATTTAAGGCATTCAATAAATAAAGATGGTGGGTTTAGAACTTGAATAAATACTTCTTGATCCTAGAAGGAAGCCTAAGAATGAGGTTATATATGTCCTTGATGTTGAAGGCTCTATAAATAAACAAATAGAGGTCATGAGTGGTGTTGACATAGTTCACAATGAGAAAAAAGATGAACTTTAATAATCTATCTTGAAATCACATCATGAATGCATATCAAGATTTGAAACTCTTGACAACCCTATGGCCCTTGAACAAAAAGGTGAATATGATTTCCTAGCTGGTCTTACTCTCATTGATAAAAAAGAAGAGAAAAAATATGATTGAAAGTAGCATATTAAGAGCATTAAATAGATTGAATGCCTTTTAAAAGTTAAATTACATTTTTAAGAGCATGCTTATGAATAGGTTAGTCAAGACACACTCATTTAAGACAATAATGTATCTTGGAGTGAGTATGTAAAACTCCTTAAAGATCTTAATGAGCTTCTGGCAACTAATAATCATTATGAGATCACTCAAGATGCAATGAAGGTAAAAAAATCATGCTTAGATGAATTAATATTTTGTGAGGTTAAATATAATAATCAATTTGATAGAGGTCTTGAAGTATTAGAGTAATATATATTTATAAGAGATTGGTTTGCAAGTGTCACCTCACTTGAGAGCATGATAAGAGGAGTGGCATTCAAGGAGAGGATGAAGATAATGATAAAAATGTCTAAGAGAAAACTTTCCTCATGCCATTATTCACCTCATGGATTGAAGGACCTAATAAACTTCCCCTTTAACCTAGGAGGGAGAATAAAAGTCCAGGTCAATTGTATATAGTCAATTGTTTTCTTGATTGTCTTATTTCCAATAAGTGTTTTTCAACACAAGTATGGTGTGTTTTATTAATTATTTTCTTGGTGTGTTGTAATTATTATGTTAATGTTATGTTTTTTCATTATTTTAAGGCTTATGTGGTGATAATTCCAATTGTCATATCAATCAAATTAGTCACCTTAGTTGGATCATGACCGTCATATGTGAGATAGTTGGTTTTATTGACTAGCAGGTAGGTCAACCCCTATGAGTCACTATAGATGTTGATAATTTAGCTTCCTAGGCCAAATACCAACCCTTATATTATAAAATTTTCTCATAGGGCCTTCCAAGAGTGGATTTGGCTACCTAGACCTTGTCATTGTCTTATGCATGCCTTGTGATATCCTCATTTGGTCTCATTTTAAACCTTTTAGCATTATTTGAGGTCTCATTATATGTACTAGAGCTTATTTGAAGGATCCTAATGTGGTATAATTTTTGAGTCATTTTATGATTTTTTAGGCCTTCATAAGTTATCTTTAAGTGAGAGGAAGGATTTAAAGTACCTTTCAATCCTAGAAGTGGTCTAAACCTTGTTTGACAAAGTTGAGGTATTTTAGCAAAAATTAAGGGATTTGGAGAAATTAAAGTTTTTTGTTCTCATTGAATTTTTACTTTCATGAGCCACTTATTTTTGGGGGAACTTTTTTATCATGATGTAGGGGGTGTCTACATCATTTTTTTAGTCTTTACATGAGGTTTGATGATGTATTCAAGGTTGTATACTATATTCTATTGGTCAAACATATTTTCAAGCTCCAATTAGCCCATAAAGACATCAAATACCTCTTAGACATGTCATGTAAGTTAAACTTCATATTATAAATATTTGAATAAGATATATTTTGTATATCACCTTGAACTAGGAGTCTTCAAAAATCTCAAGGTATCTCAAGTCAAGATAAGGTTGTCTTATATGTAAAAAGGATCTCTTAAAAGGTCAAATCATATTTCATTCATCATAAAAGGCACCCACATGTAAAAATTACCTTTCATCTTCCCTCCATCTATACTCTTTTATTTAAAATGTACTTGACTTTCCACTTCCATCTTCTTGCTCCCCAATGGCTTCACAAGATCTAAATCATGAAAATTTGAAGAGAAAATGTGTTTTTACATGTAATTTTAGGACTTGGATGGAATTGTATAGATAGGTCAAGTTTAGAAGAGGTAAAAAAATTTATGGTGGGTCTCTTTCAAGAAACACATATAATAATACATGTTTTAGAGGAATTTCTAGATCTAAATAGTGAAGAAAACCTACTTGCCTTCTCCATCACTCTTCTTAATAGCTTGTAGAGGCTAAATGATTTTCATTTGGTACATGAGGGAAAAGTGATTTATGATAGAATTATATTAAGAGGTGAAATCATTATTTATAACCTTAAAATCCATGACAATAATTCTAATAACTAGCCCCTATGCTTTATAAACAAACTCTAAGAACCTGGGCAGTTAAATGTGCCTTTTACATTTACATAGGGTCAATATTTGAATGGTTTTAGTGTATTTCTGAATTAGTTGATAAAAATTATGGTTTAATATTTATTATATGAGTTTTCACATCCATTTAACTTCACTCTTCATCACTTTTTTACATGTGTGTGTTTAAGGAAACAAGGAATCTTTGTTCTAGAGAAGTTGCAGATTTGTATTACAAGGTTTCGAGTTCTCTAGAAGGTTTAATATACAAAAGTATTTTTCAAAGCTCTTAATAATTTTATATACCTTATATATATTCTAAAATGTATTAAATAAATTATTATACCTTCCAAAAATCTTCAACTCATAACCTTGACCAATTTGAATAAGGTGCGTTCATGGCATACAAACAAAAGGGTGATGAAAATGTTACTATTATGCTTAAACATAGTATAGGGATCTTGTTGAGTTTACCAAGATTAAATAAGAAGGTAAGGACATATAAATCCTAATTATAAAATTGATTCATCAACATATGTGGTAAATTGGGTTCATAATATATTCTAATGCAATTCTTGTACTAATGTGCATCTACAAGCCCATACAAAGACCTATAGGTATGCAGAACTATAGGCCCTCACTCTTGACCAAAAGGGATCATATTTTTCATTAAATGAGGTTTTTTTAACCTCTAAAATTATTCCTTTACTCCTTAAAATTTTCATGATTCATATATTCAATCAAATAAGGACTCCTAGATATTAAGATTCAAATAGTCCCCAACCTAACACCTACATGTCTATCATGCCTAACTTGAGAAGATAGGTATATGCATTGGTTTAAATTTGTAGAGATGGATTTTGGATATATTTATAAGGTTACCTTAATATGGTATTTTGGAAATATTAAGGCTTATGGAGCTTATAAATTCATGAACACCCCCCAATAGGGACTATTACCTTTTAGACTACTTGAAACCCTTAAACATAGTCAAGGGAGTGCAAACTGTGATCAGTGGTACAATGAGTTTATTCATGGAGGTAAATTTATATTAGGTATGGTGAAGGGTTATCCATGATATAATATAGTGAAATTAATTTTTGGTTTAAACCTCTAATCTATATGAATAATTCTTAAGAGCCTAGAGCACTCTAAAGCCTTATTTCACACCATAAATAGAATCGAGAGACCCAACCTTTTACTTAGAACATGAAATAAGTTTATCATGGGACTAAATTTTATTTATTTTTTATGTATATTTACCTTCACTATCATCCAATTATGTTATGAATGATTAAGAGGATCCATCCTCTATAAATAATCGTTAAGACTAAAAGCTCTTCAAAACCCTCTAGAATGACTCGATGACTGAGTTTTCATCTCTAATGGATTCTAGCAGATCAAAATAGATGTTTATGGAAAAATATGATATTTATATGTCTTATTATCACCTTATTATACCATTTATTCACACTTTTAAGGTCCAAGAAGTAAAAAAAAGGCCTAAAAGATAGGTTTTAGACCCAGTTACGAGCATGCAAGCTTGTAACAAGTATTCAATTCAAGTGAAAAGCATATATAATCTTCAGTAAAGGATATATAATATTTTAAAATTATTTTAAATATCCCTTTAATTTATACATATAATACTAATTCTTTAGACCAAATTAAGTCAGTGATTCTCTCACTATCTTTCATAATGAGACTCATGGCAGATTTGGCAAAGAGATAATTGAAGCCTAAGAACCTACCAAATAAAATATAAACATGTAATAAGTATCTTAAAGGTTATTATTGTCATGATAAAATAATATTCACAAATTTAAATAATTTTTAAACCTAAAATGGAAAATTATGAATACTCTTGTCTCATGGAGATTTCACTGCTATACACAGGTTTATTTAGAGAAATGGAATTGAAAAATGAAGTGAGAAAGGACATAGAGTCTTTAATAACCTAGTTGAAGACACTTTTTAAAAAATTAAGGGATATAAAAATTATCAATAACCATATTTAAAGGGTCTTATTACAAGTCTACAGTCAGAAACCCTATGCAGTCACCTACAAACTTATATGTAGGAAATTAAAGAAGGTTGACATGTTTGGTATGAATCTAAGAAAGGAAATTTTATTAGGAAAAATAATTTGAAGATTTTGAATTATTATTAGTATTAATTTAAATTTTATAATATGGTATTCATGATCTTTAAAATTCATTTAAGGATATTTAAGGCCCAAGAAGTCTAGTTCAGTCTAGAAGGCCTTAATCTACATATTCATGTCTGTCTTCAAATCTTGGAGAGAAAATAAGGTTTTTTCATTGTTTTAATTTTTTTTATGGTTAATAAGGATTTTAATAATCATAAAATATGTCCCCACATATTATAAATCTATTTGAGTGAAGAGAATGTAAGAAAAAGTACTTTTAGGGTCAAACTACTAGGTTTGCTCACAAACCTTAGGCATGGGTTAGACCAAGTTTAAATAATTTTGAAGGGAAATTTTCATAATAAAAGAATATACAGATTTTTTTTGATATTTTTCACACTTAATTTAGTCATTTATAATGTAAATTTTCCATTATATGGCCTATTTTCTCAAAATCTCCTCTCTAACTCTCACACATAGTCTTGCATGCCTAAGAAGCAGTCTTAAGAAGCTCATAACTTCATGGACATTGTGAATGGGAAGGATTATATATTGGAGATGTTATAAAGTATATAAAAATCCAAAATTAAATCATTAGTTTTTATTATATTTTATATGTAGTATAAATAATCCTTAATAAAAAGGGGTAGTCCAAAACCTTTTTATGTATTGTTAAAAAGCTCGAGAGAGCATGGTTTTTTGCTTGGTACATGTAGGATACGTTGCATTGGTATAATTGGTAATCGGAGTGATTAGTATGATCCCCATCCTCAAACTTTGTGGGCTTATTTTTATTATTATGTATCCACTCTTTATGAATAATCCCTAACACTGTTAACTACTTAAAACCCTTCCTAAACCCAAAACAATGATTGGATGCAGTAAATATGATTATTAATGCCTTAAAATGAAAATTTTTAACCTTGGAATGAATTTTTTAATCACCAAACGTATAAAAATTATATGGTAATGGTTTTGGTTTCATGTGTGAATTACATACTATACATAAAATGGGTCAAAACGGACTGTTACAACCTATTTTAGAGCATGAAGTTACAAAGAGAGCATGGGATGTTGCATGGTAAAGAATTTATGGAGTAAAATTATTCACAGAGTAAAAATGGAGTTAAAAATAGAAAATTAATATATTTTTAACTTCCTCTTCAATATGTGTCATTATAACTCCTTGATTTAATGACTAGGCCACATTGTCATGAAGGCCACTATACCTCCAAAGCAATGCATGGGAGGATATATGGGGTTGCTTCTACTCCTCATTTATGTTTATAACTTCTTGATTGATTAATTATGGTAATTATTTCATATCTATGATAATTTTATGCTACATTTTTCATCTCTTTCCCTCTCATGTTCTATAAATTGAGGCTCAAAGGTTGTAAGAATCCCTCGATTGGGTATGTGAAAGTGATGCACATTTGTATCTAAAACCTTGATATAATATAAGAATAATTAAGCCTCTTTTATTATGGTACCTTATTGTTTTAATTTTATTTATATATTAACAAGTTTTTATTATTCTCCCTTTGCAGGTCTGTGTCTTCACGTAGGTACTAGTGGAGTGTCTTACACAGGTCACATGGTGTGTGAAAGTGTTAGTGATTGTACTCATAGTGAAATTTGAATGATATTTCCTTGAATAAATACTCTCATTCATCATCCTTAGGTCATTTTCATCTATCATAACCTCCATATGAAATAATAATGTGTAGGAGTGGTTTGGATAGAGTGTGTTAGCAATTAGTCTTCCTCTATCCATAAGTATTGTTAAAGATCAAGTAGAGGAGAAAAACACATTGGTGCATCACCTCCCATAGCTTAGGTTTTTTTAATGAATGTTTATATCCCTTTTCATTTTCAAATGGTTAGGTTTATGAATTGAGCCAACATGATTCATCAGGGGAGCTAGCCCCAAAACTAGATGTTCATCTCACTCAATAGGCTACCCACACCTAGAGGTGAACCCAATGTATTAGATAGATGAGGTAGGTATAAAATACCTTTGACTCAATTTTGAAATCTAGAATGATAAAAATACCTTTGGTTTTTACATGATTTTTGAGTAAGATAAGTTGGTACAAATGGGCATAGTGAAATCCTCAAAATCTCATGCACTTTTTGCTAAAAAAGAGAAGGCTTCAAAAAATAGAGAGAAGAAAAAAAAAACAAAAAGGATTAAGAGGAGTTAAATACTCCCACCTAAAAACCAAAAATTGATACCTATTATTTTTGTGTTAATTTTAATAAATATAGGATCAAGTGTGGTTTTTTAATATAAAATCATGATTAAATTAAATGTTTGAAGAAGGTGATTGACTAACTGTATAGATGCTTGAGAAGCACAATATTAGTGTCCCTAATTCTATTAATCAAAGTTCATCAACCCATGAATCCTCTAAGGAAAATAATCATGATAAATAAAATGAAAAATATAATGGTAAGGGGAAGTAAAAGGGCAAGGCCCTAGTTACTTTTGTACCTCCAACTCCTACATGGGTCATTAACTCTAGTGCTTCACATCACATGGCCTTTTCACATATAAAGTTTTATTCCATGAAACCATGTGACATGTTCTCTATATAAATGGGTTATGATACTTATAAAAATGTTCTCAAGAGAGGTTATATTGAAATTAATGATGGAATATTCAATAATGTTTTAAATGTTTCCTCTCTTTAAACTAATCTCATATCAGTTTACCATATCACTCACTTTGGTTTGGGCATGCAAGTTGAGTTCACTCAAGATTTAGTGTATGTTAGAGAGTTAAAAAATAATACTATAATGAAAGTGGGAATGGTTTATCATCATAATTGACTATCTAAATTCTCACACTTTTATCATGACTCTCCTTCATATTCTTCTTCAAACTCACTTGAACTTGATGACATTTATGAGCCTGAGCACTCATGTGATATTGATGACTCTTCTTCTAAAATATATGACTATAATAGTGATGGTGACACACCTACACCATATATTTATCACCTTATATATTTTTAAGAGTTATTTCCTAAACAACCTATCTCTAGTTCACTTTAGATGCTATAGGGAATAGGTATATTGATCTAGGACACTTCAGATATTAGGAAGTCTACTCCATAGTTTCATAGCATTTTTTAGTTCTTCTTAGCCTTTGATCCTACTACAACTTCATTAATTAGATTATTTTTCCCTCCTACCTTGCATGAAGATAATAATTCCTTGTAAATTAATCATATCTTGGTTGAATATCCACCAAGAACTTGGCAAACACATTCACTATTCTAGGGTAATCCACTCTTCATTGCATCTACTTATAATCCATAGTCACTTCCAATAACTCCATTATAAGATAAAATATGGTTATAGGTAATTGTAAACTTTAGTGGAAATTTTTATCCCTCTTCTCTTATTTTATCTCTTTTTGGATAGGAATTTTATTTTATATATTTTCTCATTTTCTCCATTTTATGGGAGTTGCATTGTGTTTGGGTACCTCATCAAGCCTATTTTTTGAGACCCAATTATTCTACCCACTTAATCTAACTTCAATGTGGGTGTTAGTGTATGATTTTCCCCACTTTTATTTTTACCTACACAATTGTTAATTATCATACTTAGGGTTGTTAAGATCATTATGGGAAATACACATAATGTGTTTTCTAATTGTGAGTTGAGTTTTTACCTTTATGGTGACCTAATATCTCATTATATAATATACCTCCTTTATAATTTTTGGATGATCATCTAATTAACTAATATGAATCTCACTTTTTATTTTCATTATTCTCACCTAGTCTTAAGGTTTTCATTCAATCTATGACATTCATAGATCTTGGAGTGATTTGATAGTATAGCCTGGATAAATACAAAGTGTAATCACCAAGTTGTACACTTGTTTGAGTAGTATTCAAGATTATAGAGAGAGAAAATATTAAAGGATAAAGGTTCTCAAACTATGTCACTAATTTAAAAAATATGAGCAAAGGATCACCTTTTTGGTCCAGTGTTCCAAGAGTAGTGTATTGAACCATCTAAATCTAATGTGTAGCCAAAATGTAACATGTTCCTTGAGTTATGTCATTACAAAAAGGGATGGTTCCCTTAGCTATAATATTAGGAGTTATTAGGACATTTTTTTAATCATTAAATAGGGCCTTCAAAATTTTTAAGGATATGAGGGTCACTGATGTGATAACCTCTTCTAGAGATTTAATGAATAGGCTAAATTTTGGAACACTCCTTAAAGCATCTACAAATAGTTTTAAGGAGGTTGAAAGAATAGTGCACAAAACTAATGATGAGATTTTTTAGTTCAAAAATTTCTCCAAGGATAGAGTGACAAAGGTTAAGTCCTTTGGATTATATATTAAGAGCTCAAAAGTAGAACATACAAGGTTGATGGCTGAATCCATCAAAATATTTAAACCTTCATTTCTCAATTTTGACATCATTAACAAAGAGTTTAAGTAACACATGCATTCAAGTAAATAAAATCTAAATTAGTAGATTAAAGTTCAAAATAAATCATGTAGTAAACTAAAAGTGTATTCACATCTTCATAGGGTTCCCAATTTCCTGGATATGTAGATATGCATACTCTAGGTGGGCCAATTTTGATTCCTTAAGGAACTGTAGTGGCCACTTCAGTTTCAATAGTTGTCACTCAACTATTTTCATATTTTGGTTGTAACACATTAGTACCCCTATAAATATAAATATATATTTTCATGTTTCATATAATTTGGAACATCAGTTCCTAATTTATTTTGCATATATATATATAATCTCATAATGTTATTTTTAAAGATGTAAATTTATAATTCAATTAGAATATTATGCCTTCCCATCCCCAAATCCATATATTTGTATCCTTCATATCCCAAAGAGAGGATAATTTTGGTTATTAATATTAATATGAAATTCTACAAATCGCTCTATAATTATTCTTGATGTGTAAATCCAATTCTTCTCCAAACCTATGAATATTTTAAGATTTTATGTCATTATATTATCTTATTATATTTATTATGCATGAATTATATTTTAAATATAATTATTCATATCGTGTTATTGCTAATTTGTATGCCTTTTATGTATTAATCATAATCCCTCTTGTAGATGTGCAAACACAATCTTACAAATGTGGTAACCTTTAATTATATATACTTGAGTTTAATGTATTATTATTTACTTGTAATCTTAACTATGATTGATTTTTTATGTGATTATATAATATTTTAGCATACATTTGTTCTTGAATCTTGTCCAACCCCTAGTTCAAGAGTTGACTTAGAAAGGTTTAATCTTGTTTGGTCCATACGACTTTTTTTATAACTTACCTTTCCCACTTTTTTAGTTTTATTTTGGTTATACCCACCTTAGGTTATATCCATCATCAATCCACCCATGTCAAGTAGGTTTATATTCATCTATAGTGGAATCCATCCATGGAAAACAAACCACTTCACTCATCATTATTCCACCAAAAAGTTGTTTAGAAAATCCAATACCTCATAACTTGTGCCTTGGAATGAATTTATTTCACTAATCCTCAAATGTTAGAGGCTAACTCATAAGGTTCCCTGGTGTGCATCAAACCCACATTAATAAATATCACATACCATCTTATATTTTTAATGATCATGAGTTAGTTTCAAAATATTTTTAATAAATAATTTATAATTTCGGACATGATTTATGATCTTTATCAATGAGCTAATTCTTGACATTGTGTCTATTATCTTGTTATAAGCCATTGTAATTTTCTCAAACTAGATATGTTAAAAGTTTTACTTAAGGATTTCCACCATGAATTTGTAAGGTACAAGATTCTCATCCTGTTGATGTGCTTAAATGTATCACAAGTGCTCTTAGTGTTTAAAGATAACTTATAATTTTATAATTCTAAGAATTTAAAGCATGAGTAGCAGGTTTTTAGTAATCTAGTTACCTATGGTGAAATAAAGGCAAATAAAATTAGAATGTTCCACAAATTTATATTGATTGGTGATTGGGAGCCACCGTGGTCCTTAATATATGCAAATTTTGAAGCATCTATGCTGATATTAGTGAATTTTGATCAAAGTTTTACATTAAAGACTAAACTAAGTGAATATTTACAACAATATTTAAACTAGAGTGATTTAGACAAAAAGGAGAAAAAGGGAAAGTAAGGTATAGAGAAAGCATGTGATTGTTGATCTTTGCCTCAAACATCATGAAAAGGTTTTACTTTCAAATAAACATACATTTAAGCAATATATAATGTGAAGTAGAAAATGCTCAAATCCCACCATACACCAGGCGAATATCTAGGGAAAGCATGAAAGGATACAAGTATGAACTAACTTTTCTTTAAATATTTACTGTTACATTCAAATAGAATTTTCACATCTTAATTCAAAGCAAATAAAATGAAGAAAAGTCTAAGAACATTAAACTAATCTAGAATCAACACAAATTAGTAACCTTTTATCAAAGATGCACATTCAAAATTCATAAAAACTATTCAAATTTAGGACTTAGAACAAGCAATTAAGAGAGAAGCCATGTAAAAATTTATACAAACAAAATTGGACAAACTTTTTAGTATTCCTTACTTATGTTGATTATTCAAAAGTATATAACTTTTAGCTCAAAAATCCCTCTCCTTAAAATAATTGGTGATACTTCCTTTATAGGAGACCTAGGTAGTATACCGGTCAATCGTGAGATTACAAAATATACAAAGTTAAGGATAATAATCCTTTTACACAATTCTAGAATAAATTTCCTTTTTAAAATTAGACTGACCTATAGGCAAATATTCTAACAAACTAGAATATGCCTTTACAAAAGAGTATTCTACTTTCTAATATCACAAGGCTTTACATAGAATGCAATATCATTAATTAACTAGTGGGTCATGGGATTAAGGGCTCCCTTGTCATTCCTATTGGATCTTTATGGCTCTTTGATTTTGTTCACTTATTATCTCTAAATTAGAAATTGGCTTTAAGAGGTACTCATCCTCTTATTATGCTAAGCCATCAAAATATCTATCATTTTTTGCCATGGCTTCCTTAATGTTTTTTTCTTCAAAAATCTTCTCCTATATAATCAAGATTATTCCCAAGACCCTATTATTTTCATTCCAAAATTGAACCACACTTTTACTCTTGAAATCTTCCATAACTAGGGTGACCCTATGTTTATACTCATCATCCTCAATGAAGCCCAGGGAGCAAAATGTGGTAGGATTAGTAATCATTGTACCAAGAAGTTCCTCAATTATACCTATCAATTATTGATCATCCCTTAGGAGCCTCTCCAATTATTTTAACCATTCACTTAGGTCCTAGATTTTATCCACCATTATTCCCATAATTGAATTTAGATGGGCCAAGCTAATGGACTTGAACCCAAAAATCAGGCCTTTAACTAGTATGTTGATCAAATATTTTATTTGGTCTCTTAAAATTTTATTTTAGGATAATAAACCCTTAGAAAATTCATCTTGGTGAGCTAAAGGACTCTATCTTGTCTTCATTTATTTTATGGACTTGAACATGTCATGGAAATATGCCTTAAACATATTTATCATCTCTTCTAGAGCTAACAAGATAGAATGTGTCTCAAGATTATCCTTTTCTTTATTTAGGTTATTTATTCTCTACTTCATGCCTCTAATACCTAATTTAAGCTGAGATAAATGAGCATCCATTAGTCCTTCTATGTGCTCCTCATGAATTTCATTCTCACCAAGCCCTTGACCTCTAATAGGAGTTGAACCAACAAATGGTTCAACCTTATGGAATGTTAATTATTCACTTCCAACCATGGTATTCTTCATTTTCACTCTTTCAAATCTATCTATTTCTAGATTTAATTACACATTGATCAATGAATTTCTAATTTTTTGAGGCTCAGGAGTCTCCATTTATGTGCTAATTAATCCTCAAAGAGTTTTCATCTAAATGTCACTTAGTCTTCTAGAGGTAATGATTCTTATCTCTTTCTTTTCCTTCATCAAAGCCAATATCCATAGCTTGACCTCATCATGAACATCAATGTGAATTATTTGGGTCATGGCTCATGAGTGGGATAAAGTGGGAATATTTTGCATTTTACCATAAATGAACCATTCATGGATGATTGGCCCATAAATGGGGTATTCATCGATAAACAAGTTGACCTCACTCATTGGTTGGATGAAGGTAAACTTGGGCTTCTTTTTCCCAACTAAGACCAATGCCAACTCAATTTTCATTTTGTGTAGGGGTACTACTATAAGTAGGTATAAATCAACTACCTTACCTCTATTTTAGTTTGCTTCCTCAACTTGGTCTTGGGGTTTTCTTAGTTTTTTCTTCTTCTACATCTGACACATATGCCTTAGTAATAAATTTGAGGGCATCCTCTACTATCTCACTAGGTTCCAATGTAATCATATCTATGAACTCTATTGGAGACTCTAGCCTTTTAGGTGGGGCCAAAGATGATCCTCCTTAACCAAGTCTCTCTTTTTAAATTTCCTTATGCAACTTATGCTTAAGGATATTGCATTCCAAATTATGGCTATTTTGGAGGGAGCATAAAGGATGGTCCAAAAAATAAGTGATATTGAAGGGGTCTCATTTTCTATATCTCACCTAGTGGCTTGTCATCTCCCCTGGCCAACCTGGGCTCCACCTTAATTTTATACCACTTCAACCTATCTAATACCTCTAGGAAACTAGAAGCCTTGATGTACATAGGATTTGTTTATGTTTTTGGACTTTAGATGTTTAGATATCCTATCACTAGGGTCCCGCTACAGTTTGAATGAGCCCCTGTGTCTAGAAATAACATTCATGTGATCCTAATTTTGCAACACAATTATGTTGATTGTCAAAGAAAGGGGATAGAGAAGGTCTTTCCTTTTCTCCTTGAAAAATCTATCTATAACATGAAGAAGTTTGTACATAACTTCTTTTTCTACTAGTTTGGTGGGCACATAGATGGGTACCCTATAGGGTTGTGTCAAAGTACCTAATGTACATATTACTATGTAATCTAGGTAGACCTAGATATCCCATATTAACTCCACATATTTCTTAACCAAGGGGTTGACCTTACTCATGGGTATCCCTATGATGGATTCCACTAGACCTAGATAAACACAATCATAAATGAACTACATGTTATGTCTATATTTGAATACGTTTAGCTTGAAATAATTATGGGAAATAGTGTTACTCCCTTTAGGTAACCAATTCTTAATGTCAAGGATCTTGGTAGTGGTTAATAAGGAATCAAGTATATAGGACATCATGAAAAAATGGCCATTAGTCTTCTTCTTGATAGCTGAGAATTATTGCTTTAGATAAATGTTAATCATCTCACCGATTGGGGGAGTGAGTCTTTTTTCTACCATGAAATAGACATAAGAACCCCAAATTTTATTGGCATAGGTTGTGAAAGAGGCTCTATATAACCTATTTATTAAATTCATAATTATCCTAATCCCTTCCCAAAATTGGACAATTGGGATTTTCCTTATGGGGTCCTAGATTACTTAGCTCTTGGTAAGAAACCATAGAGCAAGGACTATGTTTAAGTTATTATGACTAGTCCATTCTCTAATGGTTTTCAAGTCTACTTGAGGCTTGCATAATTTGTAGTAGTTCTCAAAAGAAAGAGGGAAAATTTATGCAATATTTCTAAAAATACATTTATGAATTATTCAATCTTGATCAATTATAAAATCCATGAAAATAAGAGCAAGGTCATCAATTTAGTGCAATACCTCAAGTTTCATAGAAACATAGTGGAGACTAGACATTTGGATGGAGACTAGGTCATTTTATCTCTAGTTTATGGAGGCATTTTTATATTCTTCCCTCATAAGAGCTTACATCTCCTCAATGGTCTAAAAGAGTTTAGACTAGTTCTTATTCCTAATGATTAAAGTTATAGTATCTGGGTCGATATCCTTGAATACTCTTCCCTTAATTATTGAATTTAAATGTAACTCAATTTCATTCCTTTATTGTTATCTTCAAGATACCATGGCTATGAGACTTAAAAATTTATCACCAAAGAATTGCAAGTAATTTCTTTGTTAACTTGTTCTTGCTCAGATAGCAATTGGATTCTTCTTGGCTTGACTATGATCAATCTGAGTTTGAACTAGGGCCTTTCTAAATGTTAGGTATTTTTAAATCTTTAGTGGTGATGGTAGCTCAGACTTAGGCTTATTCATGTCTTAGATTTGATTTAGACAACTCTTTTATATGTTTACCTTTTTGAGCACACAAAATCTTTAGTTTTGTCATTTTGTGCTTGTGTGGTGTCTATGTGACATCCATTTGGCAACTTTCATGGAACTTTTCATAAATTCCTTAAAATAACTAGCCATTGTCCTTTAAAATTCTACTTTTACTTCATGTTATTGGATATTTATTCAAATATCAACATAGACCATTGATCCTAATCATGGGGCTTGATCACCATTGGCTATTTTATGTTGAGCCCTGTGGTTATACCATTTGGCACATTCACAGACCTTCTGAGCTCTATATTTTATGCAATGAATGTGTGCCTTCCACATGTCAATCTCATGGGCCTTCAAATTTATATTGAATATTATATGATGATTGAACTCTATCTGATCAGCTTGCTCTGATTAACCATGATCCATTTATCCTATAGGGTGCATAAGTTTTAATTAGCATCGGGACATAGGAAGGAACTTGGGCTAAATAATTTGGGTTAAAGTCTATTTCATGTTCATAAACATGACATAGACTTTAAGTTAAAATATTTTTAGCTAAGTTTTAGAGAACATGAAAAATGGGCTTGAATAATAAAAGGACCAAGTACTAGGTTTTAACCTAGGGTTTTATCATGTTAATAAACATTATAAAACTTTAGGTTAAAATCTTATACACTAAGTTTTAGGCCATAGGGACCTATTATAAGTCTTTATACTAAGGTTTATTGTATTCAGATAAAAGCAATTAGAACCTTAGGATATAGACTTAGACTAAGTTGATGTTTGCATATATTTAGACCACAAGTTTGTTTTATCTTTTGAATTCTAAAGATCCTAAGTGTTTTAATATCTTTCAAGGTGTCCCATTGATTTGCAATGCAAGCAACAAGATTTTAGTAACATTTTAAAGAATATCCTTATGTCTAAGTAAAATAATTTATGAGATTAAATTTTACATCCTTGTAGATGTCAATGATGGCCTCACGAGCATCTAATGACATTCATAATAACGTCAAATTTAAGTTCATGAATGATTGGGTTTGATGAGCTTAAAGTTAATGACCTTATAAATGTCAATGGTGGCTTCATGGACATCAAATGATGGTCACAAGAATGTTAATATTAAGCTGATGAAGTCCCTTTGGTCCACATAACTTAGATTTGATATACTCTGTTAGATCATTTTATCTTGATCAAGTGAAAATCATTAATCATAATCCAAGCAAATGCACACCATTGATTCCTACAAGGATAAATGAGATCAAGTTAACTTGAGACCATGTCATAAAAATTAGACTAATAAAAAATCCTAAGTCTATAATCATAATAAAATAAGTCCTTTTGAATATAATGGTCATAACCTAAGGTTTTAGCCTAAATTTCCATTGTATTAAAAAAATAAAATAAACTTTAGGATTAAAAAACTTAGGTTAAGTCCTAATTTTAATATGTGAGACCTTTTTTTATCAAGATTAAATGTGGGAGTGTCACATGGCATCTCCATGAGGCTCTTAAGCTTTTAACTTTTCAATGTCACATTCACTCCATTGGATTGGCTCTATGCAATTAAATGTGGACCATCAATCTTGAACTGGATACTTACACTTGATTGGATTAAGCTTGTATAGTAAAAGGGGATCCAATTAAACTTGAGGATGATCTTGCACCATTCAATCATTGGTCCTACTTGAGCATGGATCATTGATCATAATCTTGGTGATCATGTAGGATTTGTGTGATGGATCAAGTCTTTAAGTTCATCAAGCTTCCTACACTCAATCAGATCATTCTTTGTAATGAAGCAAGAGCTACTAGATCTACAAAGAAGTGAGGTGCTTAAGTTAGGATTTAGGTCAATAAATGAACTTAGGCTAAATTTTTAAGACTAAGGTCTCATTCTTGTTGATAAATACAAATGGGGCCTTAGGGTTAAGACTTTATGTTAAGTATATGACAAATGGGACCATGATAAGATAAAAGACCCTGTAAACATAAACATTAGACCACATTAAAAACATAGGGAATGAAAGGGGGGAAATAAAAGGGGACCAAGCATGATTTTTAGGCTAAGGTTTGGTAGTGTTTAAAAACATGGCCAAGCCTTAGCATAAAATTTAGGATTAAGTCCAAAGCTAATTTAAAATGCTCCTACAAAAATTGAATTCAAATCAAAGGATTAGGCTAGGGTTTTTTGAAGGAGGGTTTTATCACATGAATCCAACTATGAGCTCTTACATATCATAATCTGACAACACCCTGAATGAGGATAGGATCATGAACCTTCACTATAATCCAGTGATAAGAAACTCCATGAAACCTAAAACTTAAGACATGAGGGTCAACTGCTAGTGACATTAGGCAAGGTTAAAACAAAACCATGAACAAATGGGCCAATTTCATCTAGCATGGATGGTCTTCAAATTTTAATAATGTGCAAAAAAAATCAAGTTTTTAATTTTATGGTTCAAAGTATGCACAAGGGTCCCTATATTTTAGAAATGGGGATATGTTGACCTCAAAAAATGGTGAAT
This sequence comes from Torreya grandis, assembly GCA_037957365.1. NCBI lineage: Eukaryota > Viridiplantae > Streptophyta > Pinopsida > Cupressales > Taxaceae > Torreya > Torreya grandis. Next base: position 3,007,038 of record JARHVA010000972.1, read on the forward strand.
TCCAAGGGAAACATAACAATATGTTAGAAATTAGAGACTGTGGCTCAGAAAAATAACAAGGTCATTTATTCCATTTGATTAATGTCATTATCAAGAATAGTTCATGATTGAAACCAACCTTGCATGTGAATAATTAGGACCAAACATCAAGACATAGCCATGTTGTGTGTGTTTTTTGATTCTACTTACTATTTACCATTAGATTTAGGGGAAAACTTCTAGGTTTCATTCCTTTAATCATTAACATTGACTTGGAGCATGTTTAAGTATTCATTAATAACTATGCTTCTATTTTAGGGAAGGCTTAGACATTTCTCTACTACCATCCAGGCATTTATAGCCTTGATAGAGATGCCTTTAGATCTACTCACAGCCTTGATCCACTACCATTCAGGCATCCATAGCCCTAGTAGAGATTACCAAAATCACCTTTGATTGAAAATATTTTTATTTTGAAACAAGTTCTTATTTTTTTGTATTTTGGGGTCTTTCAGGTTTTCACAAAGGTTAAAAACCAAGATAACTAGGTTTAAATATTTGGTCAAGTGTCTGATATTTAGATAATCACCTATGGTTTCAACCTTTGTACCAAGCAAGGATATTTTCTAAGTGAAATCATGACTATACCTTAATTTATTAAGCTTTCATTTTATATGAATATTTTTTCTTAAAACCAAGTTTAGGTCAAGATAATGTTTAAGGTCTTATGGAATGGTTAACCTATTTATGGATACTTACTAGTTTATTCAAATCATAAGATCAAGACATATCTCAAATCCATGTTTAACATATGTATAAGGTTCATATTACCATTTATAAACTTCTAGAGTTTCAAACCAATGAAGGAACTTTGAGCTGAGGAATGTTTAAAAGGACTTATTGGAAGCAAGGAGAAAATCAATAAGAAACAAACTTATAATAGAAATTAGCAACATAGGAAACAAAAGGGAAGAAAAAAATATACACATACTTATGTATAAATAAGGGATTAGAAGGAAAGATCTGAAGGAAACTAACAAGCCTACCTACATTAACTCTAACCATCTTACACATTTACTCCATGAAGACCTTAAGAGGAGTAGCAAAGAAATAATGCTTGTGATACTACCCATTCATGGGAAGTGTGAACTCTACTCCTTGTATATCTTTAAAGTTGAAGGTTTTATCTCTAAGTGTATCCATAATTTGATAGGGGCCAATCCACAAAGGTGTGAACTTTCCATGTTTACCCTTGGGCTCAAAGGCTTTATCCCAAAGAAGAACCAAATATCCTTGTCTAAACACCTTCATCTTTGATCTCTTGTCAAACCACCTCTTTACTATAGTTTGGTGTCTACTAAAGTTAGAAAAAGATGCCTCTCATGCATTCTCCATTTGAATAATGTCCAACCAGCTTAAGTTTACAAATCCTTGGTCTTCCTCCATATACTCTTGCATAAATTTGTAAGTTAGCAGCTTGAGTGTGATGGGGAATATAGGATCCTAACCATATACCAATAAGAAAGGAGATGCTTTAAGATCATGCTTGACTCTTGTTATATCTTCCCAATGGGCATACTTTAGAATATTATGCCATGTTCTAGGTTTCTTTGTAGCAAATTTCTTAATAGCTTTCATCAAGTTTTTATTTATTGACTCAGATACTCCATTACCTTGAGGATAATGGCTAGATGGAAACTTGAGAATAATTTTGTTGTCATATACCCATTCTATCATTTCTATAGATATGAATGCTAACCCATTATCATACACTAAGAGATTGGATTCCTAAATCTAGTGCATATGTTTTCCTCTAAACACTTGATCACTTATTTTGTCTTGTATTATTTAGTAGACAATATTCAGTAGTTATTGTAACATACTTGTGACCTTCTAATGAGTTGGGGTTGATTACCCCTACAAATTATAGCCCTCACTAGGCAAAGGGTTTTTCAATCATGATAGGTTGCAAAGGAATTGTTGCCTTTGGCTCTTTAGTGTTAAAGATATAACATGAATGCCATTCTCTCACATGTTTATGAGCATCTTTGAAGATGGTGGGCCAATAATAGTTAGCCCTAAGGATATTTTGAGTTGTGGTTCTCCCATATGGATTCCTACTTTCCAAAGTTTCATGGAAAGTGGTCATTACCTTAGTAGATTCTTCTTTGGAAACACATCTCAAGTATACACCTTCAAAATTCTTACGGTACAATATTCTATTTTTTATGAGGTAGTGAGTTACTTTGAGCCTTAGATATCTCTTCTACTCCCTTGTTAGTCCTTCAGGACAAGTGCTATTGATTAGTAAGTAAAAAATGGAGTCATACCATTCATTAACTTGGAAGATTTATTGATCAAATTACATAATGCTTAGCTTAGGGATGGTATTGGCAATTATTTACATCAGACCTTGATATCTTACCAGTTTTATAGTTTTCATCTCTATATCATATTCTTTAAGAACAGACATCCACTTACCTCTTCACTCTCCTAGTTCACATTGGCGCAGCATTAGCTTAGTGGCTAGGTCTGGTAGAACAGCATGCACTTTGTTCCTAATAATGTAGGGCCTAAATTTGTTTATATATTTAACCAATGCAAAGGCTTGTTTATTAATTTAAAGGATAAATTAACTTAGTATAGTTCTCATAAAAGTAATTGGAAGGCTAGAACCTTCTATTTTCTAAGTTAAAATAGTAGCAATAGTATGGTGAGAGGAGAAAGAGTAGAGGTAAAATTCCTTTGAAAAGATAGTACTTGTTAATACTAGAGCTTGATTAATTACACTTTTGATATCCTTAAAGGCTTTCTTGGATTCCTCATTCGCTGAGACTTTAGCATCCTTATTTAGCATATCATTTAATGGTTTGACAATCTCTACAAAGCCAAAAAATAATTTTCTCACAAAGTTTATTTTACCAAAAAATGATTTCAATTATTTTTTATTATTGGGAGGCTCTATCTTAGATATAGCTTCCACTCTTTCATGATCTATGGAAATTTCATCTTTAGTGATAACATGGCCTAATAGTTTACCTTTAGTGACACAAAAAATGCTCTTCTTACGGTTAATGGAGATTCCATACCTTCTGCACCTTTCAAATACCTATTGTAGATGCATGAAATGGTATTCCATATTCTTAGACAAAATAGTTAGATCATCCATGTAAATAATGAGACACTTACCAATTAAACCTTAGAATGCATGGTCCATGGCCCTTTGAAAAGTGGCTCCTATGTTTATCAATCCAAAAGGCATTATCTTATATGTAAAGGTGCCCCACTTAGTTATGAAATGTGTCTTCATTCTATCTTCCTTGTCTACTAACCCCTAGTTGTATATTTAAAAATGGTCAAGAAAAGACATCATGGATGATCCAAAAATAATGTGTATTACTTGGTCAAGAGAGGGAAGAGGATAATTATCCTTTTCAGATGCTCTATTTAGATTTATAAAGTAAATATATAGTTTAATTTCACCATTCTTCTTTTTAACTGGTACTAAATTGGCCACCCAGGTAGAGTGCCTAATGGGAAATAAAACTATGGCATCTAACAATCTCTTAACTTCTTTAAAGATCATGCATTCTAAGATAGGATTTGCAGGTCTTTGTCTCTATCTTAATGGTATGAAATTTTCCTTGAGAGGTATAGTATGGATGATGAATCTTGGATCAAATATCTTCAATTCATCATAAGACCAAGCTATGACATCTTTGTATTTTACCAACAATGCTTTGGCTTTCTTATTCTCAATGCTAGTGTAGGATTTTCCAATGTTAACCAACTAAGGTTGGTCTTGAGGTCCAAGATCAACTACATTGTAATATTTTCCACTTATTTTGGTATTCTTAGAAGCTTCAACTAGCTTATCTTGATCAAACAACCTTTCCAATTCAATCATCCCTTTAAGGATCTTGTATCATTTAGCTTAATGACTTTTCCATCAAACTTGCCTTCTCTAAATGCATTTTCATTAGACTCATCAATAATTTGATCTTCAAATGATCCTAAACTAGTCATGAAGTTCAAGATTTATTGGTCATAACTAAAGACCTACAGATGGTTCACATTATTTGGGATAGAAGAGAAAGATATTAGCTCAATGCTAAAGTTTGGGGAATCTTGGTTAGGCATGAGATTAGCTATAGCAGAGGTAAGATAATCATTAGCTTTATTATCTTCCCTAGGGATAAAAACAATATTAAAGGCATCAAAAGATTCTACTAGGTCCCAGACTCTAAATTTGTACCTTTTGAGGTATGATAGTTTGCACTAATACTTGCTTCTTACTTGGTTTACTACTAGTTCTGAATCACCATAAACTATTAGTTCCTTGACTTTATTTTCAATGGGAAATTACAAACCTAAGATGAGGGATTAATATTCTAAAATGTTATTGGTGAAAATAAATTGGATTATATAAGAGGCATGGTATTTCTTACCAATAGGGTCATTTATAATAATGCCTACTCTAGATCTAGATTTACACCTAGCCCCATCAAAATACAGCTTCCATAGCCCAGACACAATGTTAGAAACTTGAGGATTATACACCTTGGTAGTTTTTAGGATGAAAACTCCTAAGTCAAAATTAATTATGTTGAGCCTTTCACTGATGGAAATATACTTAGTAATCATATATTTCATTCTTGGTTCCCTTTCAACTCTGATCTGGTTGGGAACTCCCTTCCATGGTAGCCATAGGTGTGAATAATCTATGGACATATATCTATTTAAAGCCTTTGTCCATTCTCTACTCAAAAGTAGTCCATATGCATTACGGATGTCCACCACTTAGATATCTATAAATGTTTGGACCCTTGGCTCTGAGTCCAATTGCATGTGGACATTTAACAATTCTTCAACCACCTTGACCCTAGACTTATCTAATTAGGTAACAACCCTATCAGACTTAATGGGAGTTAAACCAAGTTCTTACAAATAGTTATGAAAATTCATGAAAATAGTTTTGAAAATTCTTACCAAACATTATTACTATAAGTAAGAAGGGTGGGGCTCTATTTTAGCTTTGTACACATCTATGTTGGCATTATTAATCTTAGACATCTTGCTAGATTTATTGGACAAGGATTCCAAAAATAGGTCTCTCTATTTTTTGATTTGTGTCAGTTCATGCAAGGTAATATTATCTTTGATTTTATTCATATCTTCTAAAATGTTGTAACCAATCCTATTGGAATAATTGGAAGTATCATTTCTAGGCTTAGAAGTACTTCCCTTTAGGGGATCTAGATTATTGTCTGAAGTGGTATATAAAGGAGTACCAAAGTTGTTTGGAGGAGTAAAAGTAGTTAAATGCTACCTCTTTTCTCTATTCTTTATAGGATATGTATTATTTAATAACTATTGAAGGCATGAAATTCTTCAGGAACATCATCAAGTTCATTATCTTCTTGGAAGGAGAAATCAAACATTTCCACCATGAAAGTCTGGCTATCAAGCTTGGATCCTGAGGTACCTACACTATTGTCTTTGTTAGTCACTACCTTGAAAGTTTCCAAATCTTCTTGGAATGTGTCAAAAACTTTATAAAATTCAATGTAATAAATCTTACCATGCTTAGTAGTATAATGGACTCTATAATAATCAGGTAAAGTAATATTAATAAGATTAATATCCATAGTATTTTTTTCATAAGATGGTTCACTATTCTTATTATTGTGAAAATTATCATTATTAAACCTATTATTGGGCCTATTAAACCTTTGGAAAGAGAAGTTTAATTTAAAATATTCTCCAGTATTACCAACTTGGTTTTACAACTGAAGGAAGTCAATGCTAAGTTTTTGGACCATTTTTAAAATGGACTCATTATCATTTTGGGGGTTTTCTAAGTTATGAACTTGATTGTTATTAGTACCAATGGATAGTACCAAGGCCCTTTGATTAGTTTCATTAAATCCATAATTAGGTGATTCAATAAAACCAAATTTTGGTTAGAAGTAGCATGTCTTAGAGGAAATTGGTTCAAATTTGGGATTTGATTGAGAGCATGCACATTATGGTTATTTTTAGGAAAGACATTTAAGGAAATCATATGTGGATTTACATTGGGAACATAGTATTCCATTTTTCCTTATAGTTTCATTTGGTCATTAATGATCATAGCCTCAACATAAGCTAGAGATAGTGTCTTCATTGGACATAAAGCCCTTTTTATGAATATGGAGGTCATGGGATCAAGAGCATCTTTATAGATTTTGTAGGCCAATGATTGATCAGGTTTATAAGGGTCAATGGTTTTGTTGTATATATTTTATAACCTAGCATTTAAACCACTTATAGTTTCATTGACATCCCTTTTTAGGGTGGAAAATTGCTAGTACAATACATAAGGTCTGATCATTATGTCAAACTGGTCAATGAAGATGTTAAACTCTTTTTAGGTGAAAATTTAATTGTGAAGTAGGTTAAGGAACCACTTATATGTATCATATTTAAATGTAAAAGGGAAAAATATACATGATACATCCTTCTGAGTTAATTTTAACAATCTCAATGTAACCTTGAATGATTTAACATGTTATTTTGTTGTTACAATACCATTGGGACTAAAAGTTATCAAATACTTTTCAAGATTATGAGGGAGGTCATGAGTTTCACCTTATACATTGATAGGAGAACTTCTCAACCAAGACATACCATGATGAAGGCTGAACATAGGACTACCTTAGAGTGGCTAAGTTAGCAAAGACATTGAATTCCTATGTCTACCTTTGTCTTGTTTGGCTCTCATATGGACTTCTAGCTTATGTAGAGGCTCTCTTATTTTAGAGTGTGACCTTGTTTGTATTCTTAATAGTTACATCTTGAGAAATTTGGATCCTGTTTGAGATATGATGTGTCAAACCAACCTTTACAAATAACAAGACTTTGATTTTCACATTAAGCTAATTTTGTAAAGATATATGCAGAAAATAACGAAGGACATCAAATTTAACTAAGTTAGTTAAAAATCATTTCCAATTATTCAAATATGGTTAATATTTATAATTCTAGGCCCAAATGAACCCAAATTTGTGAAATATCCATCAATATTTGATCAAAATAAGCTATTCTAACCTTTAAAAATGTGGATTCTTAAATCTTAAGATATCTTTACCAAAATTAAGCACCTAACTCCAAATAAATTTGATCTTCCTCTAAATTAATCATAAAGATGGGTCAAAGACCACAAAGATCAATTATATTTATGATTTTGAGCAAAAAATTACGCAAATATGTATAGATGAAACCAATATTTGATTAAAACACACTAAGACTAGAAAAGATTCAACAAATTAACAAAGAGGCCCTCTTTCTAACACCAGTAGAGCTTGTCTATTGATGACCCTAAGTTTATCACATGTGATATTAGTGTTTAAAGAACACTTCTCATTTTATAATTCTAAGAATTCAGAGCATGAGTAGCAGGTTTTTATTAATCTAGTTACCTATGGTGAAATAGGGGCATAACAAATTAAACTATTCTAAAAATTTATACTGATTGGTGGTTGGAAGCCATTTATTCTTTAAAATATGAAAATTTTGAAGCATATATGATGATATTAGTGAATTGTGATAAAAAATTTACACTAAAGATTAAACTAAGTGAATATTTACAATGAGATCTAAACTAGAGTGATTTAGTCACAAAAGGAGCAAAAGGGAAGGTAGGGCAAAGAGAAAGTATGGGATTATTGATATTTGCCTCAAACATCATGACAAATTTTTACTTTAAATTTAACATGCATTTAACCAATATATAATAATGTAAAGTAGAAAATGATCAAATCCCACCATACACTAGGTGAATATCTAGGGAAAGCATGAAAAAATACAAGTATGAACTAACTTTGTTTTAAAATATTTATTGTTGAATTAAAATAACATTTTCACATCTTAATTCAAATCAAATAAAACAAATCAAATTCTAAGAACATTCAACTAATCTAGCATCAACACAAATTATCAACCCTGTATCAAAGATGCACATTCAAAATTCATAAAAACCATTCAAATTTAAGACTTAGAACAAGAAATTGAGATATAAGCCATGTAATAATTGATACAAACAAAATTGGACAAACTTTTCATTATTCCTTGCTTATATTAATTATTCAAAAGTATATAAGTTTTATCTCAAAACCCCCTCTCCTTACAAAAAATGGTGATACTGCCTTTATAGGAGACCTAGGCAGTATATTGATCAGTCATGAGATTAAAAAATATACAAAGATAAAGATAGTTATACTTTTACACAATTATATAATACATTTATTTTTAAAAAGTGGACTAACCTATAGGAAAATATGCTAACAAACTAGCATATGCTTTTACAAAAGAATATTATGCTTTCCAATATCATAAGGCTTTATATAGAATGGAATATAATTAATTAACTTATGGGCCCTGGGCTGAAGGCTCCCTTATCTATCCCACATTATCTTCATATATCTTTGATTTTTTTCATTTAATAGCTCCAAATCAATAGCTAGATTTAAGAGATACTCATCCTCCTAGTCTACTAAATCATCAAAATATCTATAATTAATAGCCATAGCTTCCTTGATGGTTCTTGCTTTAGTAATCTTTTCCTGTGCATCCAAGATCATTCCCATGACCATGTTATTGTCATTCCTAAATTGTTTCACACTTTTTATCCTAACCTATTTCATAACCAAGGTAACCATGTGCTTATACTCATCATCTCCAATGATGCCTAGGGAGATAAGTATGGTAGGATTAATAATAATTATACCAAAAAGTTATTCAATCCTACCTATCAATTCTTGATCATCCCTTAAGATCTTCTCCAAATTATTTAACCATGCACTTAGACCCTAGATTTTTTCCACCATTATACCCATAATTAAATTCAGATGGCCTAAGTGAATGGTCCTAAACCCAAGAATTTAGCCTTCAACTAGTATGTTGATCAACTCTTTCATTTGGTCTCTTGAATTTTGCCATTGGGATAATAAACCCTTGGATAATTCATCTTGATGAGCTAAAGGACTCTATCTTGTCTTCATTTTTTTAGGGACTTAAACATGTCATGGAAATATGCCTCAAACATCTTCATCATATCTTTTGTAATTAACAAGATAGCCTATGTCTCAAGATTTTCCTTTTCTTTCTTTAGGTTCTCTATTCTCTAATTCATGCCTCTAATACCTCTTTTAATCTAAGTTTAAGGAGCATTTTCTAGTCCTTCTAAATCCTCCTCATTAATTACATGTTCACTAGGTCCTTGAGCTCCAGTGGAATTTAAACCAATAAATGGTCTAACCTTATGGAATGTGAATTCCTCACATCTAACCATGGTCTTCTCCATTGTCACTCTTTCAAATACAATTATTTTTGGATTGAATTTCACATTGATCGATGACTTTTTGATCTTTAGAGGCTTATAATTTTCCACTTGTGTGTTACTTGATCCTCTAGGAGTTTTCATTTGAATGTCACTTGATCCTCCAAAGGTAATGATTCTTATCTCTTTATTTTCTTTCATTAAAGACAATATCCATGGCTTGACCTCATCATTAACATCAATGTGGACTATTTGGGTCATTGCCTATGAGTGGGATAAAGTGGGAATGTTTTACATTTTCCCATAAATTAACCATTTTAGGTATGATTGGCCCATTAATGGGGTATTCATCACTAAATAAATTGACCTCACTCATGGGTTGGGTGAAGGTCAACTTGGGATTTTTTTCCCAATTGGCACCAATGCCATCTCAACTTTCCCTTTATGTAGGGGTGCTAATAAAACTAGGTCCAAAGAAACTTCCTTCCCTCTATCTTATTCTACTTCCTTAATTGGGCTTTGGGTTCCTCACCTTGTTATCTAACCCATATACCTCAAAAATCACTTTGAGGGCATCCTCTACTATATCACTAGGTTCTAATTCAGTCATATCCAAGAACTCTATTAGAGACCCTAACCTTTTAGGTGGGGCCAAAGATGATCTTCCTTGACTAGGCCTATCTTCTAATTTATCTTTGCCATTTCTTTGTGAAACTTGTGCTTGATACTATTACATTCCAAATTGTGGCTATTTTGGATGGGGCTTAGAGGATGGTCCAAGAAACAAGTGATATTATAGGGGCCTTATTTACCATATGTCACCTAGTGGCTTATCATCTCTCCTAGCCAACTTGGGCTCCACCTTAATGTTATGCCTCTTTAACCTAGCTAATACCTCTAAGAAACTAGAGGCCTTGATGTGTAATTTGTCATGGACACTAATCCAATGTTCATAGGCTTTAATTATGGTTTTTGACTTTAGATGTTTGGAGACCCTATCACTAGTGTCCCATTACTTCAATTCATCTAGATACAAGTTGAGTTAGTCCTTATGTCTAGTAATAACATTCATGTGCTCCCAATTTTGTAACATAGTTCTATTGATTGTCAAAGGAAAGGGATGGAGGAGGCTTTTCTTTTTCTCCTTTAAAAATCCATCTATATCATGAATAAGTTGGTATGTAGATTATTGTTCTTCTAGTTTTGTGGGCACATAGATGGGTAACCTATAGGTTGTCAAAGTTCCTTCTATCCTTATTACTATGCAATTTGGGTAGAACCAAATATTTCTTATTAACTTCACATAATTATTAACTAGGTGGTTGACCGTACTCATGGGGATCCCTATGATGGTTTCCACTAGAGATGAATAAACATAATCATAAATGAACTACATGTTATGCCTATATTTAAATATGTGTAGCTTAGAATAATTATGGGAAACAATTTGCCTCCCTTCAAGTGACCAATTATTGATGTCAAGGATCTTGGTGGTGGATAATAAGGCATCAAGAAGATAGGACATAATGAAGAAGTGGCCACTATTCTTATTCTTAATAGCTAAGAATTTTTGCTTCAAATAAATTTTAATCATCTTAGGGAGTGAGTCCCTTTTCTACCATGAAATAGAAATAAGACACCCAAATTTTATTGACATAGGTTATAGAAGAGGCTCTAGATAACCTATTCAATAAAGTCATAATTATCCTAATCCCTTCATTGAATTGGACAATTGGGATTTTCCCTATGGGGTCCTAGATTACTTGGCTCTTGGTAAGCATCTATTAGGAAAGGACTATGTTTAATTTATTCTTACCAATCCATTCTCTAATCTTAGGCAAGTGTACTTAAGACTTATGTAATTTTTAGTAGTTCTCAAAAACAAGAGAGGAAATGTATGCAATCTTTCTAAAACTACATTCATGAATTATCCAATCTCATTTAATTCTATAATCCATGAAAATAGGAGTGAGGACATCAATGTAATGTAATACCTTATGTTTCATTATAGCATAGTGGAGACTAGCCATTTAGATGGAGACCAAGTCATTGTTTCTCTAGTTGATGGTGGCATTTTTCTATTTTTCCCTCATAAGAGCTTGCATCTCCTCAATGGTCCAAAAGAGTTTAGACTAGTTCTTATTCTTAGTGTTTAATGCTACAGTATATAGGTCTATATCCTTGAATACTCTTCCCTCAATTTTTAAACTTAAATACAATTTAGTTTCATCCCTTTTTTGTATTTGAGTAATCATGGCTATGAGACTTGAAAATTTCTCACTAGTGGATTGTAAGTAATCTTTAGGTCAACTTGTTCTCTCTTAGATAGTAATTGAATTCTTCTTGGCTTGACTATGATTAATATGAGTTTGAATTAGGGATTTTATAAATGTTAGGGATTTTTAAATCTTTAATGATGATGGTAGCTCAAACTTATGCTCATTCATGTCTCAAATTTTATTTATACTCTTGACTTTATATGTTTGCTTTTTCAAGCACACAAAATGTTTAGTTTTGTCATTTTGTGCTCGTGTGGCACCTATTTGGCATCCATTTGGAAATTTTTTTGGCATTTTTCATAAATTACTTAAAGGAACTAGGTTTTATCCTTTAAAATTCTACTTTTACTTTATAACATTAGATCTTTGTTCAAGGATCAACTTGGACCATTGATCATAATCCTATGACTTGATCACCTTTGGTTTTTTTATATTAGGCCCCATGGATATACCACTTGGCACATTTAAAGGCCTTATGAAATATGTATTCTATATATTGAGTGTGTGTTTTCCATGTGTCAATCATGTAGGCCTTTATGGCTTCGTTAAATAGTCTACATCGATTACACTCTATCTAATCAGCTTGCTCTGATTAACTATGAGTTGTTGATCCTATAGGGTACAAGATTTTTATTTAGCATCAGGACATAAGAAGTAATTTGGGATAAATAATTTGGATTAAAGTCTATTTCATGTCAATAAACATGACATATACTTTAGGTTAAAATATGTTAATCTAAGTTTTGGAGCACATGTAAAAGGGGCCTAAATAATAAAAGGACCAAGTGCTAGGTTTTAACCTAGGGTTTTATCATGTTAATAAACATGACAAAACTTTAGGTTAAAATCTTTTACACTAATTTTTAGGCCATAGGGACCTATTTAAGTCTTTAGCCTAAGGTTTATTACATTCAAATAAATGCAATTGAAACCTTAGGATATAGACTTAGACTAAGTTTATGTCTGCATATATTTAGACCACAAGGTTATTTTATCATTTGAAGTCCAAAGATTCTAAGTGTTTGAATATCTTCTGAGGGGTCCCATTGATTTACAATGCAAACAATAAGCTTTTAGAAAATTTATGAGTCATGTCCTTATGTCTAAGTAAAATAATTGATGAGCTTAAATTTTAAGGCATCATGGATGTCATATGATGTTCATGAGAACGTCAAATTTATGTTCATGAATCATTGGGTTTGATGAGCCTAAATTTGATGAACTTGTAGATGTCAATGATAGCCTTGTAAAAATCAAATGATGGTCATGATAATGTCAATTTTAATATCTTAAATTCCCTTTGGTCCACAAATCTTAGATTTGATATACTTCATTAGATCATTTGGTCCCAATGAACTACAAACCATTGATGATAATCTGAGCAGATGCACGTCATTGGTTCCTACAAGGATAAATCAGATCAAGTTAATTTTGGACCATGTCATAAAAATTAGACTAAGATAATATCCTAAGTTTATAAATATAATAAAATAAGTCCCTTTAAATATTACGGTTGTAACCTAAAGTTTTAGCCTAAAGTTTCATTATTTTAAAAGAATATAATAAACTTTAGGATTAAAAAAGTAGGTTAAGTCCTAATGTTAATGTGTGGGACCCTTTATTATCAAGATAAAATGTGAGAGTACCATGTGATATATCTATGAGGCTCATGATATTTTGACTTTTCAACATCACATTCACTCTATTGGATAGTCTCTATGTGAGTAGCCATGGATCATCGATCTTGATCTAGATACTTGCACTTTATTGGTGTAAGCTTGTATAGTAAAAAAGGGACCCATTTAAACTTCAGGATGATCTCACACCATTCAATCATTGGTCCCATTTGAGCATGGATTATCGATCATGATCTTGTTGATCATGTGGGATTGGTCTGATGGATCAAGTCTTTAAGTTCATCAGGCTTCCTATGTTTCATCAAATCATTCCTCATGATGAAGTGAGAGTTATTAGATCTACAAAGAATCAAGGTGCTTAAGTTAGGATTTGAGTCAATACATGAACATAGGCTAAAGTTTTAAGACTAAGATCTTATTCATATTGACAAAGATGAATGCAGCCTTAGGTTTAAGACTTTAGGTTAAATATATGATAAAGGGGACCATGCTAAGATAAAAGACTCTGTAAACATAAACATTATACTGCATTTGAAACATAAGAAATACAAAATGGAAAATAAAATGGGACCAAGAATGATTTTTAGGATAAGGTTTGGTAGTGTTGAAAAACACAACCAAGCCTTAGCATAAAATTTAGACTTAATTACAAAGTTAATTCAAATGAAAGTTCTAGGTTAGGGTTTGGTGAATGAGGGTTTTATCATATAAATCCAATTGTGAGCTATTACATACCACAATTTTTCAACACCCTAAATGAGTATAGGACCATGAACCTCCCAATATGATCCATTGATAAGAAACTCCATGAAACCTACAACTTAAGACATGAGGGCCAACTGTTAGTGACATTAGGCAAGGTTAAAACAAAACCATGAATAAATGGGTTAATTTCATTTGGCATGGATGATCTTCAAATTTTAATAATATGTAAAACAAATCAAATTTGTAGTGTTAAGGTTTAAAATATTCACAATGGTCCCTATTTTTCATAAATGGGTATATGTTGACCTCAACATATCCTTTGTCTAGCATTTCTCTATCATCTGATTAATAATTAACTAGGAATCCCCATAAACAAGAAACTATTTAATATTCCATTATACCATTAGAATAATCCCTACAATGAGTGTTTTATATTCTTCCATATTATTGGTATAAGTGAAACCAATATGAAATTTTTTGAGAATAATATCTTCATTTGGTGTTATGAACATAATTCTAGCTCAAGTTCTATGAGATGTGTAGGAACTATGAAATTACAATGTCTACTAGTAAGATTTATAAGGTGTTTCATTCATATTCAAGATCAACTCAAAAAGGAAACTAAAAGTTAGTGGTTTGGTGTCTAATAAGGGTGCTTTGGTAAGTTTATCTACAATTTCTTTCCCCTTAGTTATTTTTTGATGTACATATTCAAGTGAAAATTAACTCAATAACATGACCCATTTAGCCATGTGGCTAGTTAAAGATACTTTAGAAAGTAGATACTTGAGTGGGTCCACTTTGGAAATAAAAATGGTTCTATTATTGAGCATGTAATGTTGCAAAATTTTGGATGTGAAAACCATTACTAATAAGGATTTTTCAATTGGTGTATATTTGTGTTCATAGGAAACTACTCTTTCCTTCCCTTGGTCATCATGTTGGTTAAAAATTGCCCCTAATGTATGTTTTTTTGCTGAAATGTAGAGAAGTAATAGCTTCCCAAGTGTTGGTGTGGATAAGATAGGTGGATTTGCCAAATAATATTTCAAATTCTCAAATTCATCTTGAAAGTTAACATTACATAAAAAGGTAGTTCCATTCTTCAAAAGGTGAGTGAAAATATTACATTTATTTGCCACTTGTGAAATGAAGCATCGAATAGATTGAATTTTTCCCTAAAAATTGTGAATCTACTTCAAATTTAAAAGAGAAGGAATTTTTTTAATGGCCTTAACCTTACCTATATCAACTTCAATGCCCATATGAGACACAATGAAACCTCTTAATTTGTTACAAGTGATTCTAAATACACACTTTTTAGGATTAAGATGTACCTTGTATTTATGAATACTTTCAAATATCTTTCATAACAATTTTGAATGGCATACATTAGTCTTTAATTTTCCCAAAATGACATCTACATAGTATTCTAAAATATCATGGATTATATCATGGAAGATGATAGTCATTGCATGTTGGTATGTAGCACTAGCATTATTGAGGCCAAACAACATCACTTAATAACATAACATCCCCCATGTAATGGTGAGTGTTATTTTATGTTGATATCTAGGTATTATTTTTATAGATTATAGCCTAAGAAGCCATCCATAAGAGATAAAATCTTGTACCTAGTTGTGGAATCTATTTTCATATCAATATTTGGCAACAGAAAATATTCCTTTAGAATTGCTTTATAGATATATTAAAAATATGTGCATATGTAGATTACTTATGGTTTCTTGATAACTAGGAAAATGTTGGATATCCATTCTAAATAGTCTTTGGGATGAATACATCCTACCCCCAAGAAATTTTCCAACTCATTTTTTACTAGTATGACAATGTAAAGATGCATTTTTATCAGCTTTTATTTAATTAGCTTTTCATTTAGGATTACAACAAGGTGGTGTAAAGATCAAAGATAGGAATATCTAAATAGGACCAAGGGAAAATATCAATGAACTCTCTGAGGGAGATAAGGATCTCATGTTCATCTTCAATGAGAGACACTCTAAGTTCTATCTATTTGGGATCATCTCATGTTCTATTATTTACTTCCATGGTATCTTACATGATAAATGTGGAACCATCCTATAAAATAGTTAGCAATGAGGTACTTTGATCTTCTTCATCATCTTGTGGCTCAATTGGCTCATCAAGATCACCCCATGAAATATTAATATAGATCACCAAAGGTTTGCAAAGGCC
Organism: Torreya grandis; assembly: GCA_037957365.1. Classification (NCBI taxonomy): domain Eukaryota; kingdom Viridiplantae; phylum Streptophyta; class Pinopsida; order Cupressales; family Taxaceae; genus Torreya; species Torreya grandis. Next base: position 3,023,171 of record JARHVA010000972.1, read on the forward strand.
ACTCAACAAATGTATATGAGAAGTCTTGAACCAATTATTCAAATAATTTCTAATCTTCTAAATTGATTCTTGACCTACATGAGATTCTAGTACTAGAGGTACCATGGGATTCATTTGAAAGAGGTTAAACTTCCCCATCCAATGGCACCTAAAATAAGTTTTCACCATAGCACTCATCTTTTTATTTACTATTCTCCTATTCCAAAATCATCTCAAAGAGATTTTTAGTTTGGGACCTCAATGTTTCATTCTATTTTTATTTATGACCAAATAAGTTTGTCTTCTCTCCAAACTATGTATCAAGGTCTAATGCAATACTGAAACCTTGTTTATGATCACCAAATGGAATACCATATTTGAGGCCCATGAATTTTTGAATTACCTCATCATTATGGAAAGCATTCAATGGCATAATTGAATCTTGTTGGTCCTAATTGATCAACTAGAGGTGATAAAAAATAGGGGAATTATAAGTGACATAAGTGATGGTACAAATTGTATTAGGATTAAAATGTTGGTATATGTTAACTCATCATATGCCATAATAAGACTCTATGTTTTTGTTGGCATCTTCACCTTTAGACACTATAGTGGTACACTCTAAAAATTTGAGAGATCACCCTTACGAAATTTGTATCCAATACCTCAAGTTCCTTTATGTTTGGTAGTAGATATAGGCTCAATAAAACCTTGTTAATTTTTCCTTAGGCTTTTGCCTTCATAAGTTTAATTATCCATTATTTTATTTAGAATAGGATACTTTTTACTTTGGTAGTGAGTGGCAAAATCATCATTATAAAATAATGAATCATCATCACATTTGGGAAATTATTGGTCATGTGAAGTAGTTTTGAGAAAAATAATAGGTTTTTTTTGGAATAGAATCAACCTTTTTGTTCATTCCGGTATGACACTCTTCACTTTGGGTGTATCATGTGAAATGGTGATTGAGTCCACATAATTTAATGCAAGTGGTTGTAAAATTACATCTTTATCTTTTTTAAGAACATTCTCTAGGCCAAGATGATAATTTTACCTCCCATACTCCACTTTAAGATGTTTACAATACTAATATGACTTCAAATCACTAAGAATGGTGACCTTTATTATAGAATGGGGGAATTTAATGCATTTATGTAGAGTGGAAGGTATTACAAGTAATTGATGTATCCAATGTTTCCCAAGGATTAAGTTGTATGATAGTTCTAAATTAATAATATGTCAAAATGGTGCCCTATGATTATCTCTCCTCATTGTTGTATGGTTTAATTATAATAGTGATTGGTTAAATATCCACTATAGTGTAGCATAAATGTTTAACTAGTCTCAAAGATATAATATTTATACTTGAACCATTGTATATGAGGACACATTTGATCTTGTGTATAAAAATGATTACTTTTATGTAAAGTGGATTATTATGGACAGGACCAACGTATGACATGTCACTTTGGTCAAAGGTAAGATTTTATTATAGAGATAAATGACCCACAAACACTTGGAATTTATTAGGATAAATACCACTGGAGACCCTAGATTGGCTCAAAATATAATATAGTATGCTCTTGTGAATGTTAGACATATGTAAGAGATATAAGATAGAAATATGAACCAATGTTTTGTGTAATTATTTCACAATATCATATGGTTTTTCATTAGTAGAAGTAGTTAGTTAGTATTTGGAGAAAAAGGGTCTTAAATGGGATTATTGGGAGAAGAAAGTGTGGTACATTAGATCATAACATTGAAACGTCAAGTCATGATTGTGCAACATCAAGGGGAAGGGGGTTTACTAAAATTTAAAATGGGTAATTATGACCTAGAATGGTAACTCTTGGACAGTGATGAGAATTAATGCCATTTCAAGCCAAAGGAGTATTATCAGCATATGGGGGTGGAGATCCCAAAATGGAAGGTGTTAGACATTAAATATTATTTATTTTTGATTTAGGATTAATTTTGATAGTGGCTATATCATAGCTAGTAATATGACCTAAAAACATATTTTAGTCATATTAGACATTATTATAATTGACTTGATTAGAATGGGTGTCCTAGCCTTGTATAGTCATATAAAATGAAAAAATTGGTAATTTGATCATGGATAATGACACCCAACCTTTAGGTGCCCCTTTCTTTCTCTCATGACCCTCTTAGGCTTATTTTCACTAATTCCTAGTCATCTGTAGCCTTCCAAACTTAGTCCCAGCTTACCCAGACTGCTCTTTCTAAGATAAATAAATCCCCCTAGGTCCCATTTACTTAGGATAATAGAGCCACACTAGGAATATAACAACAATGCCACTCTTATCCACTTTTGACATTGTTTTCCAAGTCTATTTCTGGCCCCAATAGTTAATTTAATCTATTTTCCCATCCTTATCCTTGTCAACCTAATGCGAGTACATTTAACCCATGACCAATATATCCCTATAAAATACATTCAAAGATCATTTAGAAAGGGTTGGGAGTTATTACTAAGCAATCAAAAATATAAGCAAGAATACTTAACTAATCTTCCCTATTCTCTACATACAACTAGCTAACATACATCTATGTTTATTCAAATCCTTACACCAATCCCTAGTCACCTCAAGCACATTTAGTTTTGCATTCTGCATCTTCATACACATAATTACATAAATCACATCAAGTGGGAGAACTAATGTGGCTTGATCTCTCTTCAGAGTATTGGTATGTAGGCAGCATGACTACATAAGGGTCCATTGAATCTTACACACAATGGTCAAATCATAATCAAAGATAGGGTTTAAAGAGAAAATCTTATTTATAGGGAGCTCTATAAACTTCCAACTATTGAAACTTCATAGATAGGGTCACACAGGCATAGTGAACAAAACCCAAAAAACTTAAATCCTTAAGACAATATCAATAGAGATGGACTATAACATTGGTGCTACTCCTATCCAGTTTTGGCATTCCTATCCAATCATAAAACAAACTTCAAATCTTATTTTATGATAGTGTCCCAATCCTACATAGTGAATTCCAACCTTTGTCTCAATCATATCAATCAATCTCCATCTAAGTCTTTTTTTCTTCCCCTTATTATTATTTTTTTAAACTTAAAATTGTAATCTAATTTACACAAATCAATAGCTTAATTATTACATATTTATTTACTAATTTTACTACTCAGACCCTTTAAATAAATTAGGAATAATAAACTAATATTCCTAAAATTGTTAAATCACCTTTATTTTTATTAGTTTATTTTTACTACTAATTAGGTCCTTGATTTTGATTATTGGGAGGCTAGTTCTAGTTATGTTTGTTGGTTTGGCATTGATTCTAATTCTGGTTGTTAGCACTGTGTTGTAGAAAAGGGTTTTGGTAAATACCGAAATTTTTATTAGATGTTGAAGCAATATTGTCTAGATATATTTCACATTTTTTTTGTTAAATTTTTAATGAAGTTTCTAATATTCACACATCTATGAATGTAATGACCTTTAACTCGATGGTAATAATATAACTAGTTCTCCCTATACCAGGTAGATTTAGGTTAGCCTTTCAAAAATGGTTTTAGAATTAGACAAATGATCATATTAGATACAACTAACTTATATAACACTAACTTTTTGGGCTCACCAAGGTCGCTAAAAAATTTATTTTGATACTGACCTCTTCTTAGAGGTGGTCTCTACATAATAAGTGGTTGAGTAGGTGGAGTTTCTTGGGTAGGTGATGGTTACAAATTTTTCACATATCTAGATTTTGTTACCTCATCACCTACAAAAATTTTATTTATATTGAAAGCTTTAGGTTTTTCCAATATATTTTCTTGAGCTTGTGTGGGAAATTTTATTGAAACTTACATTGAATTTAGTTTAGAGAATAGATTTTGATTATTCCTTTATCTATGAGGGATTATTCAATTTGTAGACCTTTGTTAATAATCTCTTAAAATGTATTTTCACAATGAATTTTTATATTATAAGATATGTTTATTTTTGGGTAGGAAACAAATATTTCTACTAACTAATTATCTATAAGGTTATGTGGGAATAAGTTGGCTAGTGTGTACCACCATTGTAAATAACTAGCAAAACCCTTTCCTCCTCTTTGTTTGGTAGACAAAGGTTAAACATATTCACCTCATGTTCTACATTATAGGATAAGTGTTGAACAATTTTTTTTAGATAAGTTGTCAAAATTATGAAAATTTTTTTTGGTAGATGGAGAAACCACTCCAAAGCTAAACTGGCAAAATTGCAGAGAAATAAGTGAAGAAAATACACATTGTTGTATGCCACCTCTTAGAAAGCAACGAATAAATATTTTAAGTGCTCTTTTGGATCACTCTTCCCTTTGTACTTTTCAAATTTAGGCATATCAAAATGATTCAAAAAATGTATATGAAGATAGCTCATATGAAAGGGATAATATCATATGTCATCTAATTTGAATTTCTTATCCTTATTCCCTACTTAGATCATATAAACTACATATTTTGTCTATTTTAAATCTTAAAAAGTGGGGATGGGTTGAGAAGGAGTGGGTACATGTTTTGTATTAAAAAGTGGATTACCTTGACCTGGATAAAGTAGTGGTATTGGGTGTTAGGGAATATGTACCCTATTAGTTGTTCTACTAAGAATGTCTACCCTTTGATTGGGGTTATATTTTTGATAGGGAACTTGTTGTTGATAAGCATTCAGATGAGGATTAGGAATTCAATGTTTATTTGTATAGAACTATGGTTTGAATGGAGGAATATTCTATTGTGGATTGAACAAGACTTTTGGGGAATGTAAAGGAACCTATTGTTGATTTGTATAAATATATTTTATGAAGATAATTTATTTTTAGTTAGGTGGAACATGTTTTTAAAGAGCATATTATTGGTTTGAAGATGCATATTTTTGACTATAAGTGGTATTTGGTTGACTTATAAGAATATGTTTTTTATTAGATAACATCTATTGGTAATTAATTATAACTTGTTGTAGTGGAGGATTGGTCACCACTTGTTTAGGTGGATTATTGGTCACCACTTGCTAAGGTGGGGGATTAGTCTAGATTTTTTTCATTGGAAGAAAGTATTTATTGTGATTAGGTAATTGAAACCTATTATTGTGGTTTAAACATGCCTAAAATTTATATTGTGAAGTGTTTAGTATGTTAAAAGAAAGGACTTGTTAGGAAATTGGAAGAATGTTTTGTTGAGTTTTGGATGGAATTGATGTAGGTTGAAGTATCCTGAATGAAAGTTACCAACCACATTTTGGGAAGAATCCACTGAGGGATTTAGATTTGGGTTAACTAATGGATCACTCTTAGATATAGGAGTGTTAAAAAGATATGTGATTAGTATGTTACTAGTAAATGGATTAGTATTGGGTGTAAAATGGACTAGTAAATCCAATTGATATTTTATTGGTGGAGTTTGTTCTAGAAGTGGGGGATTTTGAGTATTAAGAATAGTTAGGGAGTTAACCAAATTAGCCAAGATGTAACTAGCCTACTATAATTGGGAGGTAGTAAATTAGATTTATGAAGATAGGTCAACAATTTGGCATTTCCCTTTGATACATATCATAAAGGCTTGACTAAAAGCTGGTATAGGGGTCTAAATTTGGATATAAGTATATTGATTATCTAGTATTGTAAGGGGCATCTCTTCAAAATATATAATCAAATAGCATATGTTCTCCATTAGGAATCTATCTAGGAATCTAGCACGAATCCTTAACAATCTTACAAGGTTTTTCCTTTGTTATCAAAAGGAGTCATTTAAATTGGTCTTGTCCATATTTTTTAATAAATGGCACATTTGAGAAGTACTGTTTATTTTTTCCATGGTCAGCACTAGATGGTACATTTGGGAAGTATTGTTGATTTTGTCCATGGTCAACACTAGATGGTACATTGAATAAGTATTATTGATCTACCTCATCTTAGGTATTATCAACATATTATTCATACCCATAAGTATCATAAACCAACCCCTCATTAAAATAGGGGTTATAAATAACCCCATTACATGTATATTTTGGCATGTTTGTATTTACAATCCTCATCTTGGAAGAAGTGTGGATGTTTGAAATTTATTCTGATTTGGAATGTGATTTTGATTGAAGTATAATTGTGGAATGGGTTTATCAATGTGAGCATTTAAATTAACCTAAGTTTTTTGAATCAAGGAAAGTATCAAAATGAAATGATTCAATCAAAGTGTGTCAATGTAAATAGTTAAGTAAGAAAGGTATCTAAATCATACTTTTCTTTAAAAGGGTACACAATTCTAAGTATATTCATTACTATTATTTTTTTTCACAAAAGGACACAACCATTAAATGTTTGAATCTAAGAAATCATTTGAGTTTTGAGTTGACTTTAAATTTATTTTCTTTGAAATTTGATTGGTGAATATATAAAAGTAACTTGGTTGTTCAAAAATTATTGAAATTTGTAATGTTTGTCCTAGGTTGTTTTACTTGATTATAAAATTTGACTTGAGGGTTTGAATTTTTTTTTTTTTTTTGGAATATTGGTTTGATTTGAATTTATGATAACTTTGGATCAAATTTGTACTTTAGAAAATTTTCAACCTTAATTGAACTAGGTTTTGACTCTTGAATTATAAATGTTTGACTTTGACTTCAAAAGAGTTGAATTTTGACTTTAAAAAAGTTGACCTTGACATTAAGCTTAGAATAGAATAGAGTCCTTGGTTTTGAATTGGTTTTTAATAAAAAATTGGAATTTGATTGGAATTAAGGCTAGTTCAAAAAGGACAACATAATGACATGATTTATAAAATTGAGTATTTCAATTGGAAAACATTATGTCTAGAAGGGAGTAAATTGTGATACAAAATATGAATATAGTAACACCTTATTATGTAAGTGTATATGTACTAAGTTTGAGACTTCATTTAGTTTTGACTTGGTTTAGGAAATATAATGAGTTTGACACAACATCCAATCAAACAAAATTTAAGTATGTGATCTTATCTTAGTGGTAAATTAGGATTGTATTGAAATCATTGAGCTTTCAATAAACTTGCTTTGAGAGGAGAAATTTAATGACCAATTTTATTTAAAAAATAAATGTAAGTGAAATAATTACCCTATCTTAAATTCCATACATGATAGGCAATATTTGGGGGATTTTCACTTTGCACCCCTACATTAGTGAATGTTTTTCAGCCAATATATCTTAATTTAGAATTTTTTTTGGCTTTCTATATGGTCCCAAGATGGATACAAAATTCATCGAAGAAGAGATCCAGGTGTTGGGATATTCATAGGGGGATACATCCCATATGTAATAGGCCATATATTACTTCATGGTGATTTATAATTGATTATCATTGGGAGTTAACCTATTAATTTCATGAAACCCTTTATGGGGAATTTTGTTAAGCCCTAACAACACATGTCAACTATTTATATGATTTATCAAATGTATGGGATTGGTAAAAATGTTCAGATGTCAACCCCTTGTAATTTCACCCTACATACCCATGATAAGGAAATGACACCCCAATCACATAACTAAAATAAAAATAGGAAGGTATCACTATTTCTTATTCATAGGAATCCCACTAAGGGAAAGCAAAGAACATACTTTGGTGAATTTCCCTAGATAAATATAGATGTTTAACTTCATGTTTCTAGGTCACCCAAATAAGGGGAGAGAATACACATGAAATAACCACACAAACACACACTTAAAGAATTAACAAATAAGCCTAAACAAAAGTGAGAAATGAAATGACTTAGAAATAAATAAATTTTAAACCCAAATAGAAATGTTTAGAAAATATAAAAATGCTTTGTTTTGATTTTAAATCCACTTCTTTGACCAATTATCTATAATAAAGTGGTTATAAATTTTTAATGTGGTCTTAGGTTGATGTGGGAAGTTGTCAAAAAAATCTAAGGTTTAGGTTTGTGCTATAGATATTTCTTGTTAAAACCATTGAAGCGTAGTGTATTTATATCAAAATTCAATGTGTTTCCACCAAAATGTAGGGTATTTCCATTAATTCTTATAAAATAGATAAAATACAAATAAATTTTGGAGAAAATCTAAATTAACATGGTGTTTCTATTAATTAGTGCATTTTCATCAATTAGTACATTTCCATCGATTTAAAAGGCATTTTTTCCAATTCTTCAGAGCATTTTCATTATTCTATAGAATGTTTCTACCAATTATAACTACCTATAAAAAAATATTAAAATAAAATATAGATCATTTACACCATTTTTAGGGATGAACCTACCAAAACGTAGGAGTATTTTCATTTATTTGACCTAGAACAAAATTTTGAAAGTTTTTGAAGAAAAAGAGGTGAATTGATTTAATTATTAGGTTAATTATTGAAATTAGAAGAATAATAATGGTCTAAAAGAGTTCATGGGTTATGTAAAGTCCCACAAAGTGTGCCATTATGTGAGTGATAAATCTAATTAGGGTTAGCTCGAATGTTATTGAATACACATCAAAATAATTGAATGAAACTAACAAACTAAGCCTATCCACTATGTTTGAGTAAGACTAAATAAAATTTGAATAAAATAGAATAAAACACACAAACATTATTTACATTCTTTGAAATAACTCCTTTGCTTACCATTTTAAAAAGGTATGTGTTCAAATTATAAAACTATAGGTATTTGGAGATGTTGAAGTTGATGCAGGTAACATCTCTCCTTGTCTACAATTAATTTGGCTTGAGAATTGGTTTGAGAGTTATGAGGCTCCTTGTGTATTTTGGTAGAGTAAGTTTAGGTTTATGAAGCTTATATATAATGGAGGGGGGACCTTTAATTTATAGACCTATTGAATTAGTGAGGACCATCCATCTTGGTCTTCAAATGAATGTCTAGGAATGAGTCCTCACCCTCATCAATGTCAAAGGTTGGAAATGTAAGAGGGTAAATTTAAGTAAATTTGGAATATGGAATAAAATTGGAAGAAAACTTAAATCATGACCCTTTCTAGAGTGTGTAAGAGGGTGTAAGAAAGTAGAGTGTGGAAGAGGGTGTAAGAGAGTGTAACAACTTGCTTGCACTCCTATCCTTTCCAATTGACTTTCCCATGTGATGTCACCAAGATGAAGAAATAAAATAAATTTTGATTTTTGAAAATACAAGTTTCCAAAAACCCATGGAATTTTACATTAGAAAATGTTTACATAAATAAATTAGGTAATTAATTAACTACTATAGGAATATAACATTTGTAATGTCATTTTAATAATTAATATTTTCAATTAATTATCTCAGAACAAAACTTGAAAAGGGTTAGTGATGCATAGGCATTAGGGAGAAGTCCTCTCTAGCATCATAATCTACTTTGCAATCCAATGAATCACTTTTATTAGATGATAAATCTTGATTATCCTTGCTTGGCATTAGTTTTACTTTCTTATTACTCAATGGGTTTTTTATCCATCATTGTTGTAACCTACTTCTTAAGGTGTAATTTATGTTAATATATCCTTTCTGAACATTCAAATTTCATTTCACCCTCATACTATGGTTCTCATTTGTTAACTTTGATTACAATCTTTCCCTAGTCATTACTAGTCACTCTCTAGGCCATAAGGGTTAAAACTTGATTTAGGTTTCAAAGAGTGAAAATCATTGCTTTAATACTCCTAAAAGATCATATCATATCTCTCTTATCCCACTCTAATTGTCCAAATGACCCTGAAACTCACTTTCTTTCTTTCGTTCATCAATGACCTTCTTAGTTAGTAGCCATTTTCTGATCTTATCCTTTAGTTTGAGAAATTAAGTCACTTTTCCCAAGTTTTTATGGAATTTACCTACTTATTTAACCCCAATGAGATGTGTGAAAATTTTAAACCCTTTACTCTTCACTTACCTACCATTTCTTTTATGAAACCACACTCTTTTAGGCTTAGTTAGACCTAGTTTCTTATCATAGCTCCAAATTCATACCAATCCATATGTTATGAATCCCAAACCACTTTAATATCATTAATAATTATTAGGTGGACCAAATCACAAATTTTAGTGATTTTCTATTGGTTGAATCTCTAAAAAATGAAGAATCCCTAATCCAGGGCCTTACACCTCATATATAGGACCGAGAGCCTTGTAAATTCAATTCCTTGCATTTTACATAGATTCAAAGGACAATATTAGCTTAATTATGTATATTTGTAATTAATATTTCCATAAAATGATGTTATAGTTCCAATCCAACTCTTTTACACTTCCAAAGGCTCTAAATACATGGTTTTCACTTGTATACTCATGATTGTGCATGATTTCATGATCTCTTTACCATGCTTAGAATTTTCTAAATAATCAATATGGGTTAGTAAATTTCTAATCCTATTTTTTGACACAAGAAATTTCCCCTATTTCCTTTCCTTCCTATTCTTCAAACATTTTTGCTTCCTTCTCAAGCATTCATTATGTTGAACAGGGTATGATAGAACCCTAGAATCTGAATTGAGCATCCAATCACAAAATTAATTTGAGGACTTATTGATATGTTATATACATGTTATATTGCATCAATAAATTTTCACATCTAATTATATTCATCTCTTAAGTTATTATGTTGTATCTTAACATTATTATTTCAAACATGGGGAGGGGTTTATTTATGTAAGACTGTATCTTGTTTACAATCTGAATTTTCTCCCAAGAGTGTTTCCACTTCTTAAAGACTTATCGTTAATACCTCCCTTCCTCAATATTTGCATCAATAACCTACTGTAATGATATTTATCTCTTTCTCCAAAATTTATACTCTTTCAATCATCTTTTAGAATATGGGTCTCACTACAAATAGGATTTTTTTAGTGACTAAGTCAACTCACAATGTCTATCTAAACACATTTATGACACCATATAGGGTGTAAACACTTTTATAAACATTATCCTTATATCATGTGATTTCAAAAAAAACATTTATTCCACTATACTATTCTTTCAATCTCAAGAAACTATAGAATAACACCCTAGACCTTACCAAAATATGAGTTATCACAAAATCTTAAACAGGGTTTTGACACCAAATGTCTTGATAAATTTAGCCTTTTTCAACCATATAGAGGTCTACACCATACCAAAAAATATTTTTAAATCCTAATACATTTATCTCATCTTTCCTATGGAGCACCTCTTCAAGCATATTCCTTTTTAGACTAAGACTCACAACCAATGTGGGCTTATTGTAATAATTAATCCAACAACCTAAAATCATCCTTATACCTACAAATTAATACAAGAATCCAAATGTTCATACATCAATAACTTATACAAGACAATAGAACTCAATTTATCCATACTCAATGAATGGAAACACACAACAACACTTATTTCTTATTCATATTATCATCCACTTTTACATAGCAATCCTTTCATGGACTATATATTCTCTATGAGATGCTTGTATAATATCTTCTCCTTTGATCTTCCTCCTATTACCTTGAGAGTAGTCTCTCCCCTTCTTCTTCTCTTTTTTTCAATAATGTCTTACAATTTCATAGATAACTAACTTCAATGTTGGATTCTTGATTAGTTATAACACAAAAGCTCCTCACACATCAACTTCAACATGGATCTATGATGTCAAGACTAGATTATAATCTCTAACATAATTTTTTGGACTTATGTCCCTTATAACACCTTTTTAATGACCTCATTAGACTTCTTAACTCTATATTACTCATCTTAACATTACATATATGCCAATGACCCCTCTAAACTCATTTGAATATTTGAATTTTTAAAACATTAGTTTTGGCGAGAAAACTAAAAACATACTCAAAATTCAACCTAGGACTCCTAGATAATTTATACAAATGAATGGACCTTGAAAAGGTCCCTTGATACACCTTATTACCCATCATTGACCAACCTTGACCCCTAATGACCCAAACACAAAATCTAACAACATTTGGTGGATACTTTTGCATTATACTCCCCAGGAGGGGGAAAACTTGAGCTACATTCTTTATTCCTTTATTACAAATTGATCTTCTAAGGGTACCTCATGCTCAACATGTTGTTGGTCATTTTTTCTGATTCCTTTTTCTTTGCCAAACTCTTGTTCTTCTTTCTCTTGGCTTTGTCTAGTCTCCTTGTCCATTTATCTTCCACTTCCATGAAATGTTCACACTTCTATATTTCTTTGTTTGTTACTTGTTTCATCCTTTCCATTTAATTTTTAACCCTCACCTTCTTAAGTACAATCAACTTGTGTCTATTTTTCTTCCTCATTCTTTCTTCATAACTTGTTTCCTCATCAATCTCACTTGTGGCTTACTTATTATGTAATTTATTCTCCTTGTTTATGTTATCATCTCCTTATTTATACTCCAATTTCCTCTCATTCATCTTAAAAATTTTCATTTGATTATCTAAACTCTCTTTTTCTACCACTCCTTCAAACTTCCTCACTGTTTGATGCTTTTTCCTCTCAACTTGCTCACTATGCAAGAGAAATTCCTTGTTATTTTTATCCATACCATAGTACACTATTATTGGAATAATATTAGGCCTTAAATAGACATTTTTATCAAATGAAAACTCATCATTAACTTGATCCACTATTTAACTCACTATATGTGCTTCTTCACATTCCATTTGCTTGCTTGCTTACCTATTGGCATCACTTCTTGTGATTCTCTTTACTTCTCCTCTCTTGAATTTTCTTGGAGTTATTTATTGACTTGTACCTACTATACCTCACCTAATTTTAGTTCCTTTGATGTAATAAACATGTCCTCCAACATTCTCATCTCCTCTTACAACTTGAATGCATCAATCTCTTCATTTACTTCATCAAACTTTGGTGTATTTTGTTCTTCATTGTCTTGGGCAGCTTGCTCTTTATCTCTTCCTCGGACTCATTTTGTGAGAGTCACATCAACCTATTTTGGCTGCATATCATATTTATCAAGCACTATTTTAGGTGATTCTTCCTCAACTTTTCATGTTCCATACCCATTCATCAATTTAATTATTTCTATTTACAAAATATCTTCATCTTTGGAACCAAAATCAAACATGCCATCATATATCACACTCAAAAACATATCTTATAAATAATTATCTTTCATTATGTATTATTATAATTGTTAACATGGATATACCTTACCTTCACTTTCTTGGTTTGCATGCACCATCTCTCTCATTTGCATTTTGGGCTTGCCAAATTATTCAACCTTCATACTTTCTTGGAGCACACTTGCATCATGATCTCCTTGTGCTCTTTTCACACTCTTTTCAACCCATTTTCTGAATTTCACTTTCTTGGGCTGCCACTTTCATTTATTTACATTACTCTCATGCCTCATGCCTTGGTCATCTATCTTTCCAAACTTGATGTGCTTCATCATTTTCCTTTTGTTTCCACATTTGTGTTTGTTTTCTACCTATACTCTTGCTTTGTTTGACCTCTTGTTTGAGGTTCAACTCCTTCTCTTCACCTATTTGTTTTAGCCACTTAGGCCACACATATCCATGCCCTTGATATTTTTTTGAGGTATTAAATCTACCACACCTTTCCTCAATCTCCATATTACCTTTACCTTCATCATATATATAATCAAAAATTATGCTTAAAATCTCATTTACCTCCATAGGCAACTATTGTAAGCTATTTCCTCATTCATGTCTTCATGGGTGACATCCTTATCCTCTTGGGTGACCTTGTCTTCTTGGTGCACTATCTCTTTTATTTCATCTGTTATATGGAAATACATCATATTACTACTCTTTCTCTTCATTTTAATCTTGATTAATGCTCTCAATCTTCAATACTTTAACTTCTTCATGAAGTTCTTTCTCTTTGTCATTATCTTGTCACTTGATGGGTGTCATTATTGACCCTTTATGAATAAAATTAGAGGCTCATGATTGACCTTAATCATCATTGTCTTCATACCTATGAACATAAACTCAAACTCAACATTAGCATATAAAATGTGAGACCACATAGTCTCTTTGAATGCCTTTGGCATAGGCATTGTCCACCTTCTCATATTAACTTCATTATTTTGTGCTCTCCTTGGCACTTATTTATCCCTCTTGTTCTCTTCAATGAGAAATCTATTCACAAATTGTCTATCTTATTGCTGACTTGGTAACATCTCTCTTCTCTTGCCTCTTTGGGTTGCCTTCTCTCTCTTTTTCTCATATTTCAAGACACCTTTATTGTGCCTTCTTCTCATAGGTGACTCTAATAGCCACTTCACCTTTTTCCTCATATTCCAACCCATTAATTTATATCATGGTATCTCATGAGATTCACCATGAGTTCAATATTCTCAAATATTTTCACCAACTCTTTTTTATCTCTTTTACTTCTTTGTTTATATCCATCTTCCCAATTTCTCTTCACTTTCTTGGCCTATTTAGACCTTTCTCTTAGAAATTCTATCAAGATTGACTCTTATACCTATTTTGGGTTTTTCCTCTTCTTTTAATCCTCTCTCTAGGATCTATTATTAACCCTCTTGACTCTCCTTTGGAGTCTTCTTTCTTTCCTCTTCTATTTTGGAGCTTCAATGCTCTTTTTTCCTCTCTCTTCTAGTCTTTTCTTGACCAGTTTATTTTCCTTATCAAAGGACATTAGGGATATATCTTACCTTTTATTTATCACTCTTACTTTCCTCTATGTTGACTGTATAAAATCAAACCTACAATCGTCTTCTTCTCCCTCAACACCCTGTAATGTTATATTTCATGCACATATCATAGCATGTTATCTTTATCTGAAATCAAAAAAAAAGGAAATAATTTAAAACATAATTTTAACCCAAAAATACCTTTATAGATATGATACCAAATTATGTATAGGTATTAGGGATAATTCCTCTCTAGCATCATAGTCTACTTTACAATCCAACTGATCACTTGCATTAGATGATAAATCTTGATTGTCCTTACTTGGCATTAGTTGTACTCTCTTATTACTCAATGGGTTTTTTATCCACCATAGTTATAACCTACTTATTTAGGCGTAATTTATGATAATATATCCTTTTTTGACATTCACATCTCATTTCAACCTCATACTATGCTTCTCATTTGATAACTTTGATTACAATCTTTTCTTAGTCATTACTAATCACTTCTTAGGCCACAAGCGTTAAAACTTGATTTAGGTTTCAAAGGGTGAAAATCCTTGCTTTAATACTCCTAAAATATCATATAATATCTATCTTATACCAGTATAAGTGTCCAAGCAACCCTAAAACTCACTTTATTTCTTTTTGTTTTGTTCATCAATGACCTTCTTAGCTAATAGCCCTTTTATGAACTTGTCCTTTAGTTTGAGAAATTAAGTCACTTTCCCAAAGGTTTGATGAAATTTCCAAAATTATTTTAACTCCATTGAGATGATTGAAAATTTTCAACCCTTTACTTTTCACTTACCTACCATTTCCATTGTGAAACCACACTCTTTTAAGACTAGTTGGACCTAGTTTCTTATCACAGCTCCAAATCCATACAAATCCATATGATATGAATCCCAAACAACTTTAATATCATTCATCATGATTAATCATACCAAATAACATATTCTATTGATTTTATATTTGTGGAATCTCTCAAAAATGTAGAAACCCTAATCTAGGGCCTTACACCTCATACACAGGCCCAAGATCCTTGTAAATTCAATTCTTTGCATTTTACATAGATTAAAAGGAAAAAATTATCTTATTTGTGTATATTTTAAATTAATATTTCCTTAAAATGAGTTTAGATTTCCAATATAACTCTTTTACACTTCTAAAGGCTCTAAATATAGGGTTTCTACCTATATACTCATGACTGTGTAGGGTTTCATGATCTCTTTATCATGATTAGGAGTCTCTAGAGAATAAATATGGGTTATTTAATGTCTAAAATTATTTATTGACACATTAAACTTCCAAATATTTCCTTTCCTTCCTATTCTTCAAACATGTTTGCATCCTTCTCAAGCATTCCCTATGTTAAACAGGTTATGACAAAACCATGGAATCTGAATTGAGTAACCAATCACAAGATTGCTTTGAGGACCTAGTTATAGGTTATATACACATTAAATTTCATAAATTACTTGTCACATACAGTTCCATTCATATATTAAGTTATTTTTGTGTATATTAATAGTATTCTTTCAAATAAGGGGAGGGGTTTAGTTATGTAAGATTGTATCTTGTTTACAATCTAAATTTTCTCCCAAGAGTGTTTCCAATTCCTAAAGACTTATCATTAAGACCTTACTTCATCTTTGTTTACATCAATAACCCACTATAATGATATTTATCTCTTTCTCCAAAATGTATACTCTTTCTATTATTTGCCAAAATAGGGGTCTCACTCAAAACAAGGTTTCTTTAGTGACTGAGTCTACTCACAATGTCTATCTAAACACTATTAACACCATATGGGGTGTAAACACTTTTCTAAACATTATCCTTATATCATGTGCTTTCAAAAAAAACATTATTTCCACTATACCATTCTTTAATCTCAAGAAACTATAGACTGACACCCTAGACCTTACCAGAATATGAGTTATCATAGAATCTTAAACAAGGTTTTGATGCCAAATTTCTTTAGATATTTAGCCTTTCAAAACCTCACAGAGGTCTTAATAATACCAAAAAAAATAGATTTGTAAATATTGATACATTTGCCTCACTTTCTTATCGAGTACCACTTCAAGCATATTCCTTTTTAGACTAAGACTCACAACCAATGTGGGTTATTTGCAATAATTAATCCAACAACCTGAAATCATCCCTTTACCTATAACTTCATACAAGAATCCACATGTTCATACATCAAGATATTATCTAAGAAAATAAAACTCAATTCATCCATACTCAATGAAGGGAAACAAACAACAACACTTATTTCTTATTCATAATATCATCCACTATTACATATCAGTCCTTTCATGGACTATATATTCTCTGTGAAAGGTTTGTATAATCTCTTCTTCGATGATCTTCATCCTTCTACTTGGAGAGTAGTCTCTCTCCCTATTCTTCTCTTTTTTCCAATAATGTCATAAAATTTCATAGATAACCAACTTCAACATTGGATTCTTTATTAGTTACAACCCAAAACTTCTTCACACATCAACTTCAAGGTGGATCTATGATGTCAAGACTAGATTATAATCTCTAACATAATGTTTTGGACTTATGTCCCTTCTAACACCTTTACGTTGACCTCAATATACTTATAAACTCTATATTTCTCACCTTAACATTACATACATGCCAATGACCCCTCTGCACATATTTGAATATTTGAATTTTTAAAACATTAGTTTTGGAGGGAAAACTCCAACCATCCTCAAAACTCAACCTAGGACTCCTAGAGACTTTATACACATGAATGGACCTTTAAAATGTCCCTTGACACACCTTAATACCCATAATTGACCAAACTTGACCCCAATGACCCAAACACAAAATTTGACAACATTTAGTTGATGTTCCTTTATCAATTAGGTTCATTTGGGGTGTGCTTGATAAATTTATTGTGATGTTATGGTACATTACCCCAATTAGGAACATGTTTTTGTAAATTTTGGATTAAATAGGTAGTTATGTGGATAAATTAGATAATTATAATGATTTTTTATTATATTTTTGTGTGATTATGAGAAATCATTATGATTGTAGTTTAGACATAAAAGTGGTGAAAATGAAGTGTCTACAACATGTTTTAGATGATTATGTGTGGATAAAACCCTAGCTCTTCAGCTTAGGTCTTTTTACCTTTCCAAAAATGGGTTAGTAGGCTCATGAAGTCTATCTAACCTAAAGTATCCCTTTATCAACGAGCATTTCCTACATAGAAAATACTCTGAAGAGGGCCTCAAATATATGTAGTTCTCCCTTAGGTGTTGGCTTGTGTGTGCATAAAGGTGAAATATACTATATGAAATGATATATCTTGTAAGTTTATAATTAATACTCATGATTTTATTTGAATTTTTTATAACTATAATATGACTACTCCTATGACTCATGAAAATAGGGAATAATAGGGAAGTAGAACTCAATTATGAAATTAATTAAATGGGCTTGAATAGGTGTTTTTTTGGTATTTATAGTTGGGTTATGAGTAGGCTTATATTTTTATTTAAACCAAACCTTTTATAAATATCTCATATAAGGGTTAAAACAAAACAAATGTTTTGACCCATAGGATTCACAAGATTTTTAAATTAGATGAATTTTGAGGTGTAGACACTAGATAATAATTTGGACACTTGCATCAATGCAAGTGTCCCTATATAGGATTTAAGTGTATAATATGATAGGAAGTTGATAAGGATATAAAAATAATATTGAAGGATATATATCATGTTTTAATATTTTTTTATTACGCAGGAGATCTAGGTCATCAAAAATGATAGGGTTATACCATAAGATAAATAGTAAGACATAGTGAGATGGTAAATGCAATCCTTTTAGAAGTTTCAAGTTTTATAAGTGAAGGGTATAGCCTTGATAGGTATTTTTCAAGTATATAATACTAATATGTTATACAAATCAAAATTTTATATGTACATTTACACCCTTTAATCTAATAATGCATTAGGATGAAATTACTAGTTTAAAATTAAGAAATGCGTACCTATGTGTCTAAAACACAACTTGCCTTTGCATGATCCTAGTTTGAGTTTTTTTCTCATGTATGAACTATAACCAATATGATGTTATAGTATAAATTATTGCATATAATCTAAAACTTGAAATAATTGAAATGCTTGAAAAGAAAGAGAGTAAAGAAAGAATAAACTTGTGTGTCGATCCAACCAAGTTACCCCTTGGTATTTTAACTTGTTAAATATGCTTATTTATGAATCATTATAGATAATAGAGGTTCAAAATTTAAAATTATATATTTGAAGATGGATATTTGGAGGTAAATATACCCCTAATCTAGTGCAAGTGTGATTTGTGATATCCCATTGAGATCTCAAAACTCAATTATACAAATCAATTGATAGTAAAATAAAGCCAAGTTAAGTGGTATAAATAAATAAACTTGAAAAATAAAAGTAGTGTTATTCCATTTAGGGTGTTAAATCTCAACCATAGTACTAAAAGGAACCAACTACTATAGATAAGAAAGGCTCAAAATGGTGCTTCTTGGTGAAAATGGTGTTTATTGGTAAAGTGTTGGCAATTCTTGGTAAATAAGTTTGAATAATTTTGAATATATATTTTAAATTTTTGGTGAATTTTCATGGAATATGCACCTCTGATGTGTCTCTATATGAAGTATGTATCAAAATGTAACCTCTGCTCTATAACTATTTATAATATCTAGCACAAAACTAAAAAACATTATCCAAAATCTATAATAAATAGTGTAATGTGTATATAATTATGACCCAAGTATATATATATAAATAATGTAAGATATATAAATTTTTTTTAACTATGTAAATTATGTATGTGTGGATTCATGTCTCTATGACATGCCCCCCACCTTGATGTAGGGGTTAAGGAAGATCAAACCTACAACCTTATTTAGATAAAATTATAAGTAACAAAGATTATTTATGTTATAATAACCTCTTATATATTAATTATATGTTATCTAAACTCACCATGTTTATTTATACCTATTATTCAACTTGAAAATTCAATAAAATAATAAAATAGGTTTCTAACCCCTGTAATTAGGCCTATAGACTGAGAAACTTGGATAACTTCTCCTATAGATGATAAAAATAATTGAAACAATTTTAAACACTTATAAAACATCCTAACACACCTCTCCACAAAATTTCATGAATTTTGGCTAGTTAGTTTTGGAGTTATAGATATTATAATACTTCAAAACCCTAGTTCAAGGTTTTTTGATTGTACACAAGTAGAGAGCATAAATTTCATTGAAATTAAAAGTTTAATATCTATATTTGATTATTTATGATGGAAAAAAATTATCCACATATATATCCTACTCCTTCACATACTATTTACATCTAACCAATCTCAAAACATGATGAAAAACAACTTTCCTTGACTATAGAAAACAATTTTCTTGACTATTAAAACCCTGTATTGGATTGTTACACCTAAAACATGAATGAACACACATAAAAAGTAATAAATATTATTAGGAGATAAAAATAACATTCACTTACATGAATTATCATATTTAAATTTAATAATATAACTCATTAATGTATTCTTTCATTGTTTTAGGTGCAAATATGATACTATAGCACTGTTAAAAAGACTTTGTTTTGAAACTTCTTCATTTTCACTAGAATTTTTGTGTTCTTGGTTTTATAAAAAAAAAATATTCTCACATACTAATCTCTCTCTTTATTCTCTCCCATTCATTCAAAACTCCTCAATTTTCTAACTCACTCCCTAAACTTCACCTAAGTCTTAACCTTGATTGAGTTTTACATGACCAGTTATAAGTTAAGACATTATAAATATTCAACATATGTCCTAACATATAAATTAAACCATACATGAAGTATCATGACTAAACCAAGTAGTATGAAATGATAAAATATTTAAAATCATCCAAAACTAATTCAAAAATTCAAATTTCTAGTTTTGGTGGGAAACTTGAAAACAAGCCAAAATGGACATTACAAAGTAAAATGAAGCATGTATAAGATTTAAAAATATATTATATGACCTTATAAACCTGTCTAAGAAAAATAAATAAATAAACACTTAAATATAATTTTCCTACTTAAGGCTCCCTGAGTACAAAATCATTCATGAGCTCCTGCTCATGAGGTCTTCAATGGTAGTTCCATATTAAACTATTTATAATGGAGTCAACCAAGAAGCATCTTCAAGAGAATAATTCTTCCACTTGACTAAATATTTGAATTACTCATTACCTCTAGTTTTTTGGACATGTTTGTCTAAATTGGCTTCTAGTTCATCCATTTATTCCTTGGGTAACTAATGTTCCCAACCAATGACCTATTCACCATCATCTTTAGATGATTTTTTAATGTCTTATTCTACTCTATATGGATAGAGGTATGCTACATTAAAATTAGATGAGATTCCAATATCAAATATGATTTCTTATTCATAGACATTATAAGATATCTTTTTCAAGACCTTACAAGGTCTTATCTTCTTCAATTTTAGTTTATTGTATTCACCTTTAGGAAACCTCTCCTTCTTAATGTGTGCTAACACCAAATATCCTAGTTGAAAGTTAATTTATTCTTTTATTATCATCTCCATTGTACTTAATAGCTCTTGAATTGATTATGTAACTCTTAAAAGGTTGTATCAAAGTCTTCACCTTCAACACTCCTCTTCTCTTACTTACCCAAATCTTTAAGATCATAAACACCTCTTAGATTTATCCCATAAACAATATGTAATATATCAAAACCTATACTGATATTAATTGAATCATTATATGAAAATAAATATTGGGATAACACCTGATCCCCTTGTTTTAGACTATCACTTACCACTATCTTAGTAGATTCCCTAAAATTCTATTGTCAGCTTTAGTCTAGAGGATATTAAGTTAAACTAAAACTCAATGTAATTCCCAACTTATTTCAAAGTGCTCTCAAAAAATGTCCAACAAACTTTGTATCTCCATCAAAAATAATTCTTCTAATAATTCTAAGTAACCTTACCACTTTTTTTAAATAAAAAATTAGTAATGTTAGTAGCATCACTTTCCTTCTTACATGCTATAAAGTGTGTCATTTTTGAAAATCTATCAACAACAACAACAACAAAAATAGAATCATTGCCTTTTTGTGTTCTTATCCCAATGCAAAATCCATACTTATTACATCACATGGCCTACTTAAAATAGGTAGTGGAAAATATAGACTTGTATTTTGACTCTTTCCTTTGACATGTTGACAAATCCTACATTTTTTATACAAATTTTTGACATTACCTTTAATTATAATAATATATGCATTTAATTGATCAAAAGTCTATATTTGTCCAAAATGTCCTGCTAAACTTCCACTATGCTTCTCTTTAATCAAATTATCTCTCATAGACCTCCTCGTTATAGATAATTGTTTGCATTTAAATAACACTTCTTATTGAATCATGTAGTCTATCCATGGACTCCTATCCATTATTGTTGTATTACTACAAGGCTCATATGCTTTTTTTAAATATGGATGTTCCTCATATAAATCCTTTAATGACTCAAATCCCATACTATTCATTTGAGATTCATGTTTTCTCCTACTCAATGCATCAACTACCTTATTGGACTACCCACTCTTATGTTTGAGAGCAAAATAAAATAATTATAATAACTCTATCCATTTCACATCTTTGACTCAACTTAATTTAACTATTGATGAATTGAAAATCATGATTATTTGTATAAATCACAAACTCCTTAGGTAATAAGTAGTGTCTGCTCTTCTTCAATGCTTGAGTTATGGCATATATTATTGATAATAGGATGAATACTTGTTATTAGCTTCATTTAAATTTTCACTAAAGTAATAAATATGCCTTCCTTATTGACACAAAATAGTTCTAATAACTAAATCACTAGCATCACATTCAAATTCAAAGAGTTTGTTAAAGTCAGGTAAGGCCAAGATAGGTTATTTAGTAATTTTTTTCTTTAAAATATGAAATGTATTCTCAATTGATTCAATTTAATGGAATTTATTCTTTTCACCTTTTATAGTTTCAATAATAGGTGCACAAATACCACTAAAGTTCATAATGAATATTATATCAGAACTAACTAATCCATGAAAATGTTTTACCTCAAAAACACTTCTTAGAGTAGGACACTCCACTATTAATCTTACCTTTTCTTAACCCATTTTCAAACCATCCATGAAAATGACATGTGTCAAATAAATCAACTCAGTTTCCATGAAGGTACACTTCTTCAGGTTAATCAGTAATTTTTATTCCTTTAGTTTATTCAACACCATCCTAAGATGTTTGATGTGTCCCTCCTTTAATTACATAAAAATAAAAATGCCATCCAAATAAACAATAATAGATTTACCTATGTATGTCCTTAACACCTCATTCATTAGTTTAATGAAGGTACTAGGAGAGTTGGTCAAACCAAATGGCATAACAAGCCACTCATACAATCCATCATTAGTCTTGAAGGTTATTTTCCACTCATCACCCTCTATAATTATGATTTGATGGTATCCACTCTTAGAATCTATCTTTGAGAAATATTATGCTTGTTGTCATGATTTTCATAAATTTCAAAAATTAGTGAAAATGTGTTTTTTATGGCTAATTTTTAAATTCAAACTTTAAAAAATTTAGATTTTGAAAATTTTGAAAATTAATTAATTAAAAATTGAATTCCTAAGCATAACATTATATCCCCTGAACTATGAAAAAATACTTTCAAGCTTGCCCATGCAAATGTCATTAGTTGTGCATAAAATTTTAAAAAGTTCATTAAACTTTTCAAAAACTATGCAAATGCTTTTTCACTTTTTCCCTAGTGGTGTAAAAGTGCATAAACACTTTTTCAAGTCATACAACTTGCATTTTTTATTTTTCACATAGTGCAATTATAAATTAAAAATAATAAATCCATTCAAATAATTTTAAATAATTTTAATTTTTAAATTTACAAATTCATTTTGCATTTTCTTGTCCCATGCAAATGAAATATTTCTTTTTCATCATCATGCAATTTTAGTTTACATTCCCATGGCCATGTAGTTTTGTTTCACACTTTTCCAAGTCGTGCAATTTTGATTTACACTTCCCTGAGTCATGTAAATAAAAATCTCCACATTGCAATTATCTTTATTTCTCCCTAAGTTGTGCAAAATTGAAACTTCTTCCCCTCTAAATTTTTTGAAGCCATTATGCATTGTTTAAGTATGCAAAATCTTCAAATTATTTTTCCAACCTCTATTTCACACTAGACTATAATCATTCTCTATCAAGATTTTAATTAGGGGTAAAGCAGTTTTATAATCAACAGGTATTACAAAGTGAATTAAGTTTGAAAGAAGATTCAAATTTTCAGAAAAAATTGGTTATCAGTGAAATAGTCATGCACCTTGAATAAAGAGAATAAAATAAAGTAATAAAATTTATTTTCTTCTACGTAGCTGAGGAAAACTGTATAATGTCCAAGTGAAGAGAATTTTTAGAATAAAGGAATAAATTTGAGTAATTTATTTTCTTGTTTTTACATGCTAAATGGAATTGTACGACCCATATGAAAGATGAATAGAGATTTAAACAAAGAGAGAAAAAATTATATTATTTTTAGCATAAATTAAATGGAATTGTATGGTTCCCAAAAGAGATAGAGAGATTCATTAAAGGATAAAAACAAAAAAGAATAAATGTTTTTATTTTTGTCTACCTTAACCAATTGTACGACCCTTGTATAACCTCATATTTTGATGATTTTTAATTTTTGGTTTCTTTTTGGATACATAAATAATATGTAAAACCTATGTATGAAAGATTAAAGTAGTTATAAATTTAAAAAAATAAACTTTTGATTGTTTTTAGCATCCAAGACTCAATCGTATGGCACCCAGGTTAGGAGAAGAAATCTACAGATAAAAAGATCAACTTTTATTTGTTTTTCACTGCCTACAAAAAGCTATACAACCTATATATTGATTATTAAATTAAAAAAATAAAGACAATAATAGTTTTTTATTAATTGTTTTTCCTTACTATTGGGCAACAAGGTCATATGCCTCAAAGGAAGGAAAAGAAAAGTGAATAAAAAATAAGAGGGATAATCCTGATCAATTTTTAGCTATAAAAATAAGTTTTATGGATGCCATACACTAATACAAAGTGAAAATTAATTATTTATTTCTTTTACTTGCATGATAAAGTCATACATCCACATAAGAATAAGGAGGGTTTGAAATTTTTAAAAGGCAAATTGTAGATTTATTTTTTTATTTATTTTTCTCCATTTACTAAGAAATTCATATGCCCCATGCAAAGGAAGGTTTGAAAATTTAAGAAAAATAAAAATACCATATTTTCATTAATTCTCAAAAAGGTCATTTATGTGAGCTCTGAAGGTCTGATATTCTATAAAAATCAATTGGTGATCAATTTTTGGTGCTTTGGCCCGAGTTGGAAAAAATGGTTAAATTTTTAAAAATTTAAAAAGAAATTTGAAAAATGTATTCTTATCTTATTTGCATTTTCTAGGAGAATCTACCTGATAGCATCACAAAGTGATTAAATAGGAATTACAATTAAGAAAGGCAATTGAGCAAGAAGTTGAAATTCATATGGGATATCAAAAAAGCATTGGTGTAATTTGCATAGGTGAACTTGTGAGTACATTTTTCTAGTGTGATTCAAATAACTTGTTTTGGATTTAATTTATTGTATTTTGTCAATTTTATAAATAAATAATAATTGTGAAAATATCTTTCAATTGTTAATTTTCTTGTAAAATTTAATGTCTTTGTCCTCTACACTAGAAAAATTAATTCTGAGCAAAGACAAAGGAAACATGAAATACCAATTTCAAAGTGTGACACCTTTCTTATCATCAGAATCTAATGTGTAAAATATTATAAATATTGACCTAGGTCACATTGACTTAGATGAATTTTGGGAGAGAATGAATATAGTGTATAAAATTGACTTTAGTCATATCATTTTTTATAGTGGATTGGCATAAGTTGTGGCATTATTGATTTTAGTGGAGTCTCCTAAATTGGTCTTAGTCATGGAAAATTACTATAATTTAGAGACAAAGAAAGTGAGAGATTCATAGAGTAAGTTAGTGGCAAGTTTCATTTCAGAACACATAGATAATATGTTACACCATTAGAATCGAGAATATTTTGTGCATTTGACTCCTGAATCTTCTCAAAGTTTTTGGTATGATAATAATGTATCCTATGCTAAGTAAGTTAGTAATGGGTGGTTAACCAAACAAAAACATTCTTCCACATGACTCTCAAAGAATCTTGTGATATCTAATTTTAAGAATGAAATAAATGACATAATAATAATATTACATAGAATAATGGGGATCCCAACAACAAAAACATTTTAGATGTGTATGTAGAGATTCATTTGTATCATTATCATGAATTAATAATATCTCAATTAGGGATAGCTAATCAGTAATGAAATTCATAAATAGATAATGGAAGTGAATGTGACATCAGATTTTTATATGGCTTCTTACCTTGTCTACGTTATGGATAGTTGAATATATTTTTATGGATTGCATATAGTAGGTGAATTTGGGAAGACAAAATTATATGACTTTTATCCCCAACTAACAGTGAAAGAAAGCACCTGATATTTCAAAAGGGTAAATGATTATTTCATTTATTTTTTCATTTATTTGTTTGTAAAAGAGTTTTTTAACATGCGTATATCAATATAATCTACCATAAAAATAGATAGATGGGAAACTTGGTTCATATAATTCTTGACTTTCATTTATTTTAGAATCAATGGCTGTAAAATTGCTCCTTATATATTTCTGTGATATGTTAGTGATAAGTGGGAATTAATGGAACTAGTGGCATAACTTGTTGAAACACACAAGTTTTAGATTGGTTGACATAGGATAAGAGTAAAATTTCTAATTTTAATTGGAAGGTATACTTGTCCATCATTAATAAAATCCAATTCATTGGAGAAATTTATGTCTCACTATAATCTCAAGACTTTTGATAGCCGATTTGCATTTGATATAAGAGGCTTGATTGAGCATAACCTTGGGCTTTCATTCCAACATCTCTCACACTTTGATGACTATTAGATGGATTAAAATGATGAGAAAATGGTAAGAATTAGAGACTATTCATAGTTTACCATGAAGTAGATAGTAAAATTTGTTATAATGAAAGTATCAAATCAGTTGGTGGATGATAAGGTCACATTGGATCTTATCTTTGAAAAAGAAAACATTTAAATGAAGTCACTACCTATGGTCCATTAAGATAAGATATAATCTACTTATCATATAATTAGAACAAGGGTAGTACTCAAAATGACTCTCAAGTGGTTGAGAAGCAAAGGAGTAGATGTTGAAAACATTGATTCCCCTACACCTCTTGGGAAGGATGAATTTGGCAGCTTATATAAATAACAACATGATGAAACAAAGAAAGTAGATGCATCAGGTCCAAATAAATAACCCCTAGTGATAGAGGAAGCACAAGAAGTGGAATCTATCCAATAGGACATTCCACCATGAAGGGTTCTCAAGATAAAGATAAAGAAGTTAGGCTAAAATATCTCTTCTCCTAATCCTTCAATTCCTCAAGAAAATTCTATTTATAGTTTTCTGCATTCTTAAGAGTTTTTAGAGAATATGACCCAATAATTTCTTGCTTTAAATGACATGTTGCTTCCTATATTATGTTGGAAATATTATCATTGATGTCAAAGGTTTAGCATTATTTGTGATAAAGGCCCCATTAAATTTAATGATGTTTGTAATAGTTATATCTTGGCTAATGTGAGTTAATATTTATTTAATATTAGCAAATATATTTTTGGTTGCATATGAGACAAAAGAAAGGCCCATGGAGAAGTCAAAGAGCCACAGGGTAAAGACAAAAGAAGGATGGGATGCATTTTCCCATGAAGAGTCATCTTGGGGAATTCCAAGAGTCACCAAGTGAAGACAAAAGAGGAAGGGCACAATTTCTCATGAAGGGGCACTTTGAGGAATACAAAAAGTCACCAAGATAAGGACAAAAGAGGGAAGGACATTATTGATCATGAAGGGTCACCACATGACTTTTCAAAGGCAAGGATATGAAGGGTCATACAAGTTTGGCACCATTTTCCATGAGGATTGAAGGGTCACAAAGGGGGAAGGCCAAAGGTCATTTGGAAAGCTATAAATAAAGGATTGAGAAGCCATTTGTCATATGAGAGATAGAGGTTTATTTGATATTGTAATATCTAGCTTAGAAGAGCAATTGTGAGAGATGAATATGATTTGTATTTTTTATATTTAGCTTAGAAGAGCAAATGTGAGAGAGAGGAAAAAGATGTAATGAACTATCATTTGTTGAGATAGCAACATTGAGAGATAGTTGTGTGGTATACACAAAGGAGTTGGTGCTCCTATGGGTTGGTGCTCATGAATTGATGATGGGTTGGTGCTTGATAAAGGGGTTAGTGCTCTTATGGGTTGGTGCTCATGAATTGTTTTTGGGTTGGTGCTCCTATGGGTTGGTGCTCATGAATTGTTGATGGGGTGGTGCTCGGCAAAGGGGTTAGTGCTCATGTGGGTTGGTGCTCATAAATAGTTATTGGGTTAGTGTTTAACAAAGGGGTTGGTGCTCCTACAATTTGGTGCTTGTGAATATTGTTTGGGTTGGTGCTCATTCATATACTTGAGTTTGTTCTCTATGGTTTTTCCCACATTGAGTTTTCACATTATATCTGGTGTCTCTCTCTATCTTGTGTGGTGTTTATTGTTTGATTTTTATTGCATATCTTAAATGTTTGATTAAGTGGAATTTGGTTAAAGGAAAGTTTTATAAGATATATGATATACTGATTCACCCCCCCTCTCACTATATCCCATGCTTAACAATTAGTATCAGAGTAGGTTCCTTTTTGAAAAGTTTTATAGCTTGAAGGTAGATCGGGAAAGCATGATGGCTGGGTCACAAGAAGGATTTTCTACAACTAAGGAAACTTTTTTTATGGGATTAATTATGATTTTTGGAGCATGAGAATGAAGATTTATTTGATGGCCCTTGGATTCGACATATAGAAAGCAGTGGTGAAGGAATATGAAGAGCCACAGACATCTGTAATTACTCTAACAGAAAAGAAGGAAAGTGAATGTAATGCTAAAGATTTAAATGATGTTTTATGTGGTTTGTGTGAATCTAAAATTTTTAAATTTATGCAATGTAAATTTTCTCATGAAACTTGGGTAAAACTTGAGAATATTTACAAAGATGATGGAAAGGTTCAGTAAGCTAAGCTTCAAACTTTTAGAAGATAGTTTGAAAGTTTGAAGATGGAAGAAGAAGAAGGTATATCAAGTTATCTTTTGTGAGTTGATCAAATCATAAATCAGATTCAAGGTCTTAGAGAAACTTTGGATGAGTCAACGGCGGTGCAAAAGGTTTTGAGATCTCTACCAATGAGATATGATGCAAAGGTTTCGGTAATCGAGGAGATGAAGAATTTAGCCAAGCTAGAGATGGATGAGCGTCATGGTATTCTCATGACATATG
This sequence comes from Torreya grandis, assembly GCA_037957365.1. Lineage (NCBI taxonomy): Eukaryota > Viridiplantae > Streptophyta > Pinopsida > Cupressales > Taxaceae > Torreya > Torreya grandis. Next base: position 3,052,361 of record JARHVA010000972.1, read on the forward strand.
AGATGTGAACAAAACAAGATAAACCCTCAAAGAGAGAAGTGGCTTTCAAGACATCAAAGAAAGAGAAATCTAATATTCAATAATCAAGTGATAGTTCCAGTGATGATGAAGATGACAATGGAGCACTTTTCATTCACAAGCTGAAAAGAGGAATAGGTAAACATCAAGGAAAATTACCTTTTAAATGTTTTAATTGTGGAAATATTGGACATTTTTTAGCTATATGCCCAAATAAGGGTAATGATGATGAAGAAGAAAATCCTACATACAAGAAGAATTTCAAAGGCAAATCCAAGAAGGGATTTGAGAAGAAGAACATGTATTCTAAGGATCCTAGCTCAGTCAAAGCTAGTGGAGTCATGGATTCAGAAGAAGAAGATATTCTATTCATGGCCATACATGAAGATGATCAAGAAGAAGAAGATGAGGAAGATGAAGTGAATATGGAAGGAAAACTCATTTGTGCCCTTGAAGAGTTAAAAGCTGTTGAGAAGAAGAATCGAAGATTAAAGCACCAGATCAAGAAAAATAAACAGGAGTCAAAGGAAATGATTGAAGATCTACAAGCATACTTTAAATAAGCCAAAAAGAATGAAGAAGATCTCATAGCATAGTTGTAAATAGAAAGAAAATAATGTGAAAGGTATGTTAATGAAATTACCTCTTTAAAAGAAGATATTAAGAAAGCAATTAATGATAAAGTAGTTAGTGACTCAAAATTTGAGGATATCACTAACATATTGAATAAGATATTGGAAAGTTGAAAAGCAAATTTAGATAAGACAGGGATCTGATTTGAAAATAAAAAGAGCTATGCTGAAGCTCTTACAAAAGAGGAAATAAAAAGGGGAAAAGTGAAGAATACAGAGGACATTTCAAATAGAGAAGGTTGGAAGGAACAAAGCTACAAAAGGCAATTAGGTCAGAGATATACAGATAGGTCTTATTTTTATTGCTATTATTTTTATTATAATGGATATGGTCACAAGTAATTAGAATTTAGAAAAAGAGCTAACAACTTTAGAAATAAGGAGAAGGAAAGTCAAGTAGAGTCAAGCAGAAGCCACAACTCTTTTGCTCCTCTATCAAGCATTGATGAAGATACCATAGTATGTTATAAGTGTAACAACTTTAGACACATATCTTGGTATTATAGAAACATGTTTGAGTTAGTCAGGAAGGATCAAAGTTTCAAAGCTCCATTCATCAAGAATAAGGTTCAGACATGTTCATGGTAGAAGAAACAACCTAAAGATTCTATGTTGGTGCAAACATCTTTGCATGTAAGAAATAAAGATCAGCCATGGTTAATTGATAGTGGATGTTTGAGTCATATGATAGGAGATAAAAGTAAGTTCATATCTCTAAAGAAGATCAATGGTGGTAAAATGAGATTCAGAGATAAAACCACTACCAGGATAGCTGAAAAAGGTACTTTGAGTTTGGATTATGGTAGAACTAAGACTAAAAATGTTTTGTATGTAAAAGGTATTAAGAATAATCTATTGAGTGTTAGTCAAATATGTGATCAAGGATACACATTAAAGTTTCATGCTGAAGGTTGTGAGATTAGAAGAAAAGATTCAAATGAGTTGATTGCAAATGCTCAAAGGATAGGGAATGATGTGTATCTATTGTCAGATATCTTCTCAAAGGCACGATCAAAGGACACATTCAAAAATCTATGAGAGGAGTTGGGAGTAATTCCTATTACTTCCTGCCATTGATGTTTAACATCAATTGAGGGGGAGCTAAGTGTTATCTCTAGGTAGGCCCTTTGCCATTGATGTCAAAGGGGGAGAATAACAAGTATAGGTACAGGTGCATAAATAGGTACAAGGAATAGGTACAAGTTGTTATAGTAAGGGGGAGTTACTGTATGTTTTTAGATGATAGTATGTGTAGGTGATAGGATGTGGCAGTTTTAGGATTGAGTTTTCCATCAATGACAAAGGGGGGGATTGCTGGAAATATTTTCATTGATGTCAAAAGTCTAGCATTATTTGTGATAAAGGCCCCATTGCATTTAATGATGTTTGTAATAGTTATATCTTGGCTAATGTGAGTTAATATTTATTTAATATTAGCAAATATATTTTTGGTTTCATATGAGACAAAAGAAGGGCCCATGGAGAAGTCAAAGAGCCATGGGGTAAAGACAAAAGAAGGATGGGACACATTTTCCCATGAAGATTCATCTTGGGGAATTCCAAGAGTCACCAAGTGAATACAAAAGAGGAAGGGAACAATTTCTCATGAAGGGACACTTTGAGGAATACAAAAAGTCACCAAGATAAGGAAAAAAGAGGGAAGGACATTTTTGATCATGAAGGGTCACCACATGACTTTTCAAAGGCAAGGATATGAAGGGTCATACAAGTTTGGCACCATTTTCCATGAGGATTGAAGGGTCACAAAAGGGGAAGGCCAAAGGTCATTTGGAAAGCTATAAATAAAGGCTTTAGAAGCCATTTGTAATATGAGGGATAGAGGTTGATTTGATATTGTAATATCTAGCTTAGAAGAGCAATTGTGAGAGATTAATATGATTTGTATTTGTTATATCTAGCTTAGAAGAGTAAAGGTGAGAGAGAGGAAAGAGATGTTGCAATGAAATATCATTTTTTGAGATATCAACATTGAGAGATAGTTTTGTTGGTGCTCCTGTGGGTTGGTGCTCAAAAAAAGGGTTGGTGCTCATGAATTGTTGTTGGGTTGGTGCTTGGCAAAGGGGTTGGTGATCTTGTGGGTTGGTGCTCACAAATTATTATTGGGTTGGTGCTCCTGTGGGTTGGTGCTCATGAATAGTTATTGGGTTGGTGCTCAGCAAAGGGGTTGGTGCTCTTACAAGTTGGTGCTTTTGAATATTGTTTGGGTTGGTGCTCATTCATATACTTGAGACTGTTCTCTGTGGTTTTTCCCACATTGGGTTTCCATATTATATCTAGTGTGTCTCTCTATCTTGTGTGGTGTTTATTGTTTGAGTTTCATTGCATATCTTGAAAGTTTGATTAATTGGAATTTGGTTAAGGGAAATTTTTATAAGATTTATGATATACTAATTCACCCCCCCTCTCATTATATCCCATGCTTAACATATTATCCACTTTCCCACTACAAGATATCACTCATGTTTCTTCATCTTCTCCCTCATAATCCTAAATTGCCCATTGTATCCTCTTTAAGAACTCCAATTGACATACTTAGTAAACAAAAATAGGTATAAACATACTTTTGAGGTGTCATAGTTAATCAATGATGTAATTCATAAATAGCTAATGGAACTGAAGCTCACATCAAAGTTTTATATGACTTTTTATTTGTCTACATTGTGTCTAGTAGAATATATTTTGATGGATTGCATATAATAGGTGACTTTGGAAGATAAAAGTATATGACTTTTATCCCTAACTAGCATTAGAAGAAATCACCTAACATTTCAAAAGGGTAAATGATTGTTTCATTCATTTTGTCATTATTATTTGAAAAAAAACTTTCCAGCATAAGGATATTAGTAGCAACCACCATAAAAATATCCAAATGGGTAACTTAGTTCATATAATTCTTCACTTTTATCTATTTGATAATCAGTGGCTATAAAATTACTCCTTATATTCTTACATGATATGTCAATGATAAGTTCATGTTGATGGAACTAATAATACAAATTGTTGAAACACACAAGTTTTTAACAGGTCAACACAAGAGTTAAATTTTTTTATTTTAATTGGCATACATACTTGTCCATCATTGATAAAATCCAAATCAGTGGAGCACTATATGTCTTGTTGCAATATCAAGACTTTTGAGACCATATTTATATTTTATATAAAAGTATTTATTAAACATAACCTTAGGCATTGATTCCAACATCTCTCACACTTTGAGGATTATTAGATGGATTATGATGATGAGAAAATGGTCAGAATCAGAAACTATTCATGATTTACCATGAAGCAAATATTCAAATTTGGTATAGTGAAAGTGCCAAATTGGTTAGTTAATAATGAGGTCACATTAGATCCTATCTTTAAAAAATAAAACTTAATAATGATGCCACTACCTATGGTCCTTTGGGATAAAGGAGAATCTACTTTTCTTAGACGTAGAATAAGGGCAGTACTCGAAAGGACTAATGGTTGAGAAGTAAAGGAGTAGATGTTGAAAATATTAATTTCCCTACACCTCTTGGGAGGATGAATTTGGTAGCTTCTACAAAAAATAACATGATGAAGTAGGTAAAGTGTATGAAGTAGGTCCAAGTGGAGAATAACTAGTGATAGAGGAAGTGCAAGAAATGAAGTCTATTCAACAGAACATTCCACCAAAAAGGGTTCTCAAGATCAAGATAAAAAGGTTAGATGAAAATTTCTCCTCTCCTCCTAACCTTTCAATTCATCAATAAATTTTTATTGATAGTTTCTCACATTCTCAAGAGCTTCTAGAGAATACAACCCAAAAATTTATTGCTTCAAATGACATGTTGCTTCCTATATTGTCTACTTTACCACTACAAGAGATCACTCATGTTTCTTCTTCTTTTCCCTTAAATCTTGAATTATCCATTGTATCCTCTTCAAGAAATACAATTGACATAATTAGCAAATAGGAACAAGTAGAAACATATTTTTGAGGTACCATAATTGAAAAGACACCTTATTCCACCCTAGTGATGTTATCCCCACAAGTCTCAGCTTTAGCCCACTTCCTTCTACGAGCATAACAATGTCATATTGGTTATCCACGGTAGTGAAAAAAATAATAAAAAATGTTGAACTTGAGGAGATTGACTTTAGTAATTTAACAATCCCAAACCCTTTTTCAAAAATATCAAAGAAATTAAAAACCTTCTCATAGATGGTAACATATGAAAATAGAGATAAATATGTATAAGTACCAATTCTTTTAGTTGAAAAGGATATATCAAAAATAAGATTTGAAGACTATCAGGTATCTAGAATTCATTTGGGAAAGTCTACCAAAGAAGGAATGAAGGGAGATGTATAGTTGGAAATTAGCACTATTATTGATAAAATGAATAAGGTTAAAGCAAATATGAGTTAAATGAAAAAGTGGAATAGTTATATTTAATGATATAGATATTTATAAGACCAATTCAATTAGAAATTACTTCATCAAGTATTCATACTGAGACATTGGATAAATTGAAAGAGATAGGCCAAAAGGGCAATACAGTGAAATATTGGACTGATAATATCACTGATCAAGGAACCTTGGTAATTATCATTGCATCAATAATGGTGTCTAAAGTTTGGTCATAATTTGAAAATATAAAAACAAAAATAAGTGGGTATGCATAAGAAAAACATAGTTAAGAGGAGTTCATCCCAAAGTTGATTGAATTCTAAAAATTTCCCTCTATTGACCTTATTGAAAAAGGATTCATTAATAAGGAAGAATTTATTTATCAAATTGAATTCCTGTAGTCTATGAAATTCAAGATTCAATCACTTTAAGAATTCCTTCAAAAATTTAAAAGTCCAAAATCACTTGGAAGTGACATGATGATGGAGATTGATACTGAGGTTAAAAGGTTGAAATGTCCTTTTGTCAATGATAGATATTAGTGTGAAAATATTATTTCAATTAAAAATACGATCGAAGAATTTAAAAGAAAATTTAGGAAATGTTCAATCCCATATCTACATTTGATCATGATAAATTTCATTAGTTATCCAAATACCAAGTTGATGTTAATAAGCTTGACTTGAAGGTGAATAGACTCCAAAACAAGTTTAAGGAGATGAGAAAAATAGATTGCTTGGAGGATATTACTTATAGTTATATACATGGATAAAATTAATATTTGATAAGGGTGCTTCTTTAAAGATTTGACAATTTTTTGAAAGAGAAAGAGTTGTCAACGGAGAAGCAAGAAAATTAAAGTTGTTATCAACATTCAAATTTTCTTCTCATATTTATTTTTCACCTAACTTGTATTGTTGCATCATATTTACCCTTGAAAATTTTTGTTTTCACTTTTACAAATTATCTTTTCTAATTTTTCGAAATTGATTTTTCAAGTTGTGTACATCGATAATATATTTTTGCAAGCAGTGTAAAAACACTAAATGTTTTTTCAAGTGGTGTCAAGTGCTCAAAACACTTTTTCACCCTTTCAAGTTGTAATTTTTCATTGATATTTTTGAAAATATATGAAAAGGTAAAATATGTGGTTTTTCACTATAAACACCCATTATGGCCTATAAATACAAGTTATACCCTCATAATAAAGTTTCTAAATATAAGGATTTTGAAAAAATCTTTGTAAAGGGAGATTAGATACTTTAATTTGAAAATCAATACAAAGAGGTGTTTATAAACTTTATGTTAGTAATTCCTTTGTATTATGTATTTTTTACTTAATAAAATGTATTTTTTCCTTTTTGCTATTGATATCATCTTTAATTTTTTAGGACCAAAAAATTAGGTTACAAATTTCATCTAAAATTATGATTTATATTTTGAATATATAAGTGGAATCTAGGTTGGAATAGGAGTGATATATTTATTATTTATATTAGAAAATATAGAGGATTTTTTATCTCTATTATTAGGGCAAGGTAGTTTACTATTTTATGTTTCATATTCTTAAGAATGTGAATATATATGTAGCTTAAATTTTAGATTCAACTCCTATTACTAATTTTAGTAGTAAAAACCTAAAATCTAAACACACCAATAAGAGGGAATAAAAGAGATAATAATATCAAAATAATTATTTTACCATCACTTTACTTCTTTATAGCTCCTCTTCAAGGTTTTCCAATGGATGTTTGATGCAAAATTTTAAGATGTTGGATCACTTGCTTGATGGTGATAATGGCTTCCAATGGGTAAGTGTGCTTGATAATGGCTTTGGATGGATGCAAGGGAGATGATAATGGAAAAAAGATATAAATTAGGATTAAATATTTATAGTTAATTTGAGGAAGGGGTGAGATTGGTTATATAGCAATGGAGGGAGAAATTAGTAGCTCAATTTCAAATTTGAGCCATTGAGATCAATGACTAGGAATTTTCCATGGAATTTTTAATTCCATGGAGATCTCTAGAATATAAAAATCTAGAGGGAGGGGGGATAAAATGGAGGATATTTATAGAATAATCCAATTATATAAATATCCTATTAGTTTTTAGGTGTTTAGGATAGGCTATAATAGGGTGGTAGTTGTGTAGGTAGATAATTTTGTATTTTTAAATTGGCTAGTGGTTTGGGGAGTAGGTTAGTGGGTAAATAGGTTTCGTTAGGGGTTTACTGAAGGGATTAATTAGTTTTGGGATGGGATAATGTTTTTATTATATAATAATGGGACATGGGACAATATGATATTAGTTAAATTAGCTAGTAAATATAATTATAGACTAAATTAGTGAAAATTAGTGTAATTAGTAGAATTAATGAGGTGAGTGGATTTTAGTGCATATATTTTTATTCTCTTTAAAAGGGAATTGTGAGTGGAGTGAGGTGGAAAGAATAATAATATTTTAAATAATAAACATAATGTTAGATGGTTTCAAGAGTTAGAAGGGTATGATGCCCCCTTGAGGTAACATGCAAGGAGAATCAACCTGGATGGTCACTCAAACACATTTCCCAATGTGGGATAAGACCAAGATGATAAAATATGGTTGAGATGCCCAAAATAGTAGCCATGATGGAAGATACCCCAAGTGTCTAGGGGATAAAGTATCTCTATTGTGATAGATTATATAAAAATGAAAAGTGTCTAAAAAAATAATTGAGTGATCAGATGAAATTGACTAAAATGATATGGGTTCAAGCCGATGATAAATCTTGTAGCAAGGACACATGTTAGGGAAGGATTGAAAATTTATGTAAAATATTTGTAGATTATGTGTACATTTTATTATCAAGTGACTATTCTAGGCATAGGAAGGTGATGAAGGATGACTAGTGGTTGAATTATCCCAAGACATGAAAATGGACCTGTGTGATACCTACATAGTCTAATAATACCTCAAGCCTTTTTAGTTCTGACATAAGATGAAGAGTGGTTAGTGGGGAGATGAAGGATCCATGCCCTATATAATGTTATACATGATTAGAGATGACTACTTGGGATAATTGGAGAGGTTAATAAGATTGGATGGGGGTTGTGTTAGAAAATGGTTTTTAAGAGTGTAGAGGGTGGGTAAGAGATTTAAGGGGTGAAATGGGATAAAAGAGTCAAAATTGAATCATTTGTGCATTTTGACTTTTAGAAATTTTGAGCTCTGAGTCAAAACCATGGACCACCTTTCCTAAGTTTCCCATCATGGTGAGAGAGTTTGAGAGCTCTAAAGACCTACCAATGTTAGACCTACGATGAGTAATGAATCCATAGTTAGCAATTTTTGTGAATTTTTGTTAGTTTATAGCTAGATTTTTGGGGAGTTTTATAGAAAAAAAATCTAGTTAAGTTTCTTCAACAATACCATGACTGATGGGTATGCCCTCAGTCATGACATTATCAGCGTGACTTATGACATTATAGGATAATCCATAGTATTGTAATGCCATAAGTGTAAATACATAGTATTTCAATACTATGAGTGTAAAATTATGATTTTATGATGCCACTAAAGAGAGAATAATGGTTTTGACTAAATGTGAGGTTTAGTGAAATTACAATTCGTGATGTGTGACTTTGTTAAAGTCATTAATTAGGGCATAATCTTGAGTTGTGATGTTATCAAAGGTGGTGAAAATGGGTAAGTGTTGTGATGAGGTTTTGATTAGATGGATGGTTGGGTTAGGTTAGACAAGTAGGATGGTTTTTGGTAGGAGATATAGTTAGATAGTTATTAGGGATGGGTTAGGGAATTGTTAGAGATAAATTATGGCATGTAGTTAGTATATTAAGACATGAATGGGAATGGGGTGTTAGTATGATAAATGGGTATATATTAGTGAAAAAAAATAGTGGGATAAGGATAGGGTAAAGGATGAGATTAGGGAGAGAATAGTGAGGTAATTAGTTAGGTAGGGTAGGGTTGGTTAGATAGGGGGTAGTTAGTTAAGGATAATAGGATTTTTGGGTAGGGGTGATAAGAGTAATGGATGAGTAGTTGGTATAGGTGAGTGTTAGGGATGTAAACAATGAGGGATGTGTTGGGATAATCAGGATGGATTGGGAAGGAATGAAATGAGGGTGAATTAGTTGATGTCTGATAGATAAATGGTAGGTGGAGTGATAGGTTGATTGTAACTAGTGTAGGAGGGCCTAAGAGTGATGGAATCATGATCCTAGTGGCCTTTGGTACTACAAGACATGAATAAATTGAAAGAGGTTGAGTTCAAAGTATTAGAGTTGGTGGGGTTACATGATGTGGTGATGATGCCCATGATTCATATGGACTATACATTTATTACAACCTTAGTGGAATGTTGGTATTATAAGACCAACACATTTCATTTTGTCATGTGGAGGATGAATATCACTCTAGAGGATATGTACTAGATCTTCCACCTTCTAATGTAAGGAGACCAAATCTATTAGAGGTCACATACACAGGCCCTAACAATACAATAATTAGCTAGAGGATTGTAATTGGGTTTATGTGATAGGCATGTGGATATTGATCACTATCTAGTTGAGGGTATGATTTATAGATTGACCCTAGTTGTGATGTCTCTTGTTATCAAAATTCTCCTACCGGACAAGAGTGACTAGTGGTTTCATCTAGGTCTAGGGGATGTTGTTGTTGATATGGTCTATTATTTTTAAATTTTTCTCTAGGGACCTATTATTTTGGTACATTTATATAGAGAGATACATTTGGGTGCTTATAGGGGAGCTACCAGCTTGGGACCATCTATGCTTGTATAGATCTAGATTTGGGAGCACATTACTATTAAGTGGCCATTAGGGAATTTTATAGTGAGGTCGCCTCACCAGCCTATGGTTTTTAGTTGGTACATTCTTTTGGGAGTGTAATAAGGCCATGCTAGAGAGATACACTTTTATCATGATGTATTTGATAGCCTTCATTTAAATCGCATCACATGGATACCATATAGAGGTATATAATTTGGATGGGATGATGAGCCTATGATATAGTTTATAATGATGAAGTGTTACTTGATAAGGAAATGGGATTTAATGATAGAGCATTATAGGCTAGATTATGTCTAGCAATAATTTGGCTTCATTTAGGATGTACCTAGAGCAACTAACTTATTTGTTTCGAGTGAGTAGGAGAGGCCTTAGTGGGGGAGGCTAGTAGATAGGGATGATGCATGTACTAATTATGAGACATTACCCCTATCTAGTGGGATTTCTAAATGTTGATTCTTAATCTAGGGGTCATAATAGCTTATACAACCTGGTGGACATAGAGGAGCCCATTGATATTGACTCATCTTAGGGTTTTTGTGTGGTGAGGGATGGTTAGGAGAGTGTTGTAGGAATAGGATAAGATATCCAGGTAGATGAGGTAGGCACCTTCTTAATATGGATAGGATGGATATGATGCCATAGATGTAGATAGAGGGGATGGTGATCAAATGATAGAAGTAGGAGGTGGTGGGACCTATATATAAACATAGGTTAGACCCCAAGTGTAGCTATAGGTTTAGTTTGATACTCAAGATGGGGGTAATGGTGGTGAAGAAGGTGTCAAGCCCTCCAAGTAGCCACTATCAAAGAGTGAGAGGTCTTTGCTTACCTGATTATAGGTTGAGATATAGGCACAATTGGTAGAGATTACTAGGCTCACTCAATAGAGGTAGCAACTATAGGTTTGGTTAAGACTACAATAGCACAAAGAGATGGGCAAGTAACCCAAGCATAGGGATAGGTGGCTAGGCTACAGAGATAGGTCACAACTTTATAGGCCTAGGTAGTATAAAGGGATGGGTAACTAACCCAGACCTAAACATAGATTAAAGGACTACATGCATAGCTTACTATAGCATAGGCATAAATATCTACTTTATAGAGCTAAATTTAGAGTAGAGATACATAAATTACTAGTTTCTATGGCCAAATTGTGTAGATGTAAGCACAAATATAGACTTTGATAGGTGAGGTGGAGATGCTTGAGAGGGACAAGTATGAAGTAGATAAAATGATGGATGGGTATGGTATGGCCTGTCTAATGAAGAACATACGTGGGCCTATATGATGTTATGTTGTGTATTTTTATGCATTGATGATGATGTTATTATAGTGATGTGATTGATGGATGTTTTATTTGATTATATGATATGATTAGATGAGATGAGATTCATGATGTGATGTTTCATATTGATCGTGTGATGATGTGATATAATAAATAGATCTTGTGATGATTTTATTTAGTGTTTACATGATGGGTTTATATATTTTATGAGGTGCATGGTAATTTATGATGTTAGATATTATGTTAGGTGTGATGTGATAGGCTTGTATAATTTTATTTCATATGATGTTATGTGAGATGTGTTGATGTATTTATATGTGTATGGGCTTTTTGATATTAGGATTTATTTCATGGTGTATATGATGAAAATTTTAAAAGATGATTATAACTTTTAGATATATGTACATTGTCTTTTATATGGATGTTATATAAATGTGATGTGTGTGATACATACATATGATGTGATGACTATGTGGTTATTAAGCTATATTATGTAATGGTATGGTAAAATGTGAATAAATTTTCTAATGAAATATTAATCTATATTTTATTCATTATATTTCATATGCTTTGGTAGGAATCCTCCTACACCGCGGAGGTAGGATAATGATGGGATGGGATATGATTAATTTTTGGCTAGGATAGAGATAGGTTAGATGAGATGGGGATAAATGGGATAGGTGATGGTTTTGGAAGCCATTAAAATGTTTGAAATCCATTTTTATGTTACACCATTTGCTCATGTGTTAGGAACATGAGAAGTCAAAGACACATCAAAATAGGTGCATGAGGGAAATCTATTTGAAGAGTGGCCTTACCCAAGAAAACATTTGGAGATTACCCATACCATCCTTATTCCTAAAAAATTAACAAAATTAAATATTATAGTCATATAAAATTCAAAAATTGGTAACTTGAGTATGACTTGTGACATCCATCCCATAGGTCCCTCTTGTTTTCTTTCATGACTCTCATAAGCATCTTTTCCTTGATTCCCAATCATTTGTAGCCTTCCAGACCTAATCCCATCTAATATATATTTCTCTTTCCATAATAGATCCATCCCCCTAGGTCCTATTAGCTTAAGACTATAGTGCCCAACTTGGACTATAGTGCCAAACCCTAGGGTGTCCCATTTTTGGTGCTCCTATCCAATCACATTTTGATCCGACATGACCATTTCCTTCTGATTCTTATTACTCTTCTTATCAACATTACATGCATACATTTAACCCATGTCCAATATATCCCTATAAAATTGCATTCAAAGTTCATTTATAAGGGGTTGTATAAATATCACAAGGTAAGAAAAAATACAAGCAAGACTACTTGAACATATTTCCCTATTCTTTACATATAACCACCCAATACCATTTTTAGCTTATTTAAATCCTTACACCAGACCCTAGTCACCTCAAGCACACTTAGATTAGCATTTTGTATCTTCATACACATTGTTTCATAAAGCACATCAAGTGGGAGAACTACGTATGGCTTGATCCCTATTTAGAGTATTGGTATGTAGGTAGCATGCCCACATGATGGGTGTGGATACACATTCAATGAATCTTACACACACTACCCACCCACCCTCTTTCTCAAAATTTATCAAATCATAATGGATTCTAGGGTTTGAAGACAAAATCCACTCTACAAAGAGTTCTATGGACATCTAATAGTCAAAATTTCATAGGTAGGGTCTTACAGACATAGCAAACAAAACCCATAAAGCTAAGGTCTCTTAGACAATAGTGATAGAAGTAAACTATAACACCAGAGCCTAGGGTATCCTATTTTTGGTGCTCTTATCCAATCATAAAATTAAATTTAGATCCTAATTTATAACAATGTCTCAGTCTTACATAGTGAATTCTAACCTTTGTCTTAGTCGTATTAGTTAGTTCTAGCTAAGTCTTATTTTCTTTCCTTTATTACTATTTTTAGAAAAATTCAAATTACAATCAAATTATAAAAATTAGTAGCTTAATTATTGCATATTTATTTACTAATTTTACTACTCATACCCTTTAACTAAATTAGGAATAATACACTAATATTCCCAAAAAGGTTAAATCATTTAGTGAACCTGAATTACTTCATTTACACATTAAAACCCTAGAAACCCTAAGGTAAATTACCTACTAAATTTTATTAATTTTTTCTAATTTTTTTCTTGCATAATAAAATAAAAAATTAGCATTAAATTTTTAAAATTTCATAGTAATTTTAAAATAATTTTCTTTTAAACCCTAGTTTCCCATACTAGGTCCTAGTATTTCTTAGTAATTTTCCAATAATTTTTTGATTTTTTAATAGATAAATTAAATCAAAAATACACTTCAAACTTAAAAATTCAATTTTAATTTTGAAAAATATTTATTTTTCAAAACCCTAGTTACATTTACTAGCTCTCTTTAAAACACAAATTTTCCAATAAATTTTTGATCTCTTACTTGCATATCTAACAAAGAAATTCACTTTAAATTTAAAATTTTCATTGTAATTTTTAATACAATCATATTTTAAACCCTAGTTCCATATACTAGATCTCATTGCTTCTTGAGGTATCACCTTACATGTTTGTGAGCTTTGTATCCATTTTATGCACTTTCCAATTTACTATTTTTAGGACTTTACATTTATTATATTCAATACTTTCCTTCTCTAGCTCTTTGCCTATTAAAAATTATTGAAAAAAATAAAAATCAAATTTAAAATTGTTTTCCTACCTTAATAATGGCCCAATACACCGGTTTTTATGAAACTGATAAAAAAGAACTTTAAGAAATCTTAAATAAACACCCTGACATGAAATACAACATGCTTAAAATATGATAATAAGAACAACAAAGAGTAAACAATGGTCAATCTTCTCAAACCATAGAGCATCCAATTACAAATGACACTATGAGGACAACTATGTTTCAGCAACCCCCTATAGTAGCCCAACCTACCTCTATGGCACTAGCTATAGCTAGTACATTTTTGTCTCCTAATGTGGTAGCCCTTGTGTAAGAGATAAAATATCTTCAATCTAAGGTGCTACATCTTGAGCAAGGTTCCTCTAGACCTACATAGGATTTGGATTCTTTTACTCTACTACATACACCATTATCACATCATATTGCTTCTACACCCTTGTCATAAGGATTTGTTCAACCTGAGCTTACTCTATATGATGGCAAGGGTGATCCAAAAACAAATTGAGAGCCTTTCAAACAACATACTTTGACTATGTACCAAATGATTGGATACTTACCAATCTCTTTCCATGGAGCTGAAAGTATTATGCTTTACAATGGTTCTATAGTCTACCAAACTAGTTAGTCAATACATTCAATCATTTAGCCAATATGTTCCTAGCTCATTTCAACATTAACATTGGTGATAAGGTTTCCTATGCCCAAGTTTCACAATAGAAACAAAGAGCAAATAAGTATTTTGTAGATTATTTTCTTCGATATAAGACTATTTTGGCTAAGATGACTAGCCCCATTGCCAATTAAGGTTTACAATATCTCTTCAAATAGAGTCTTCTAACAACTTTAAATGAATCAATTATGTTCAAAATATTCTCTTCCTTCACTAAATTATGTCACACACTAAAGAAAAGAGAAGTCAAACAAAATTATGTCACACAATGGGGTTCATGCAGACCCCAAAAAAATTAGTGCTATGCAGAATTGGCCTCAACCAACCACCCTCAAGAGCCTTCATAGTTTCTTAGGCCTGATACAATACTATCACAAGTTTGTCAAATATTATGGAAAGATCGTGGCTCCTTTAAATTCCTTATTGAAGAAGGATGCTTTCACCTAGGGTGCAACCACTGATCAGGCATTTGTCCAACTCAAACAGGATATGTGTAGCACACCAATTTTGGCACTACTAAACTTCACCAAAAAATTCACCATCAAAAGTGATACTAGTGGCATTAACTTGGGTGTTGTTCTTCTCCAAGAGGGCCGACCAATTACCTTCACTAGCAAAGCCCTTTCTAGTCGCAATTTAGCCTTGTCTACATATGAAAAGGAAATGATGGCAATTTTACATGTAGTACAAAAATGGAGACCCTAATTACTAGGAAACCATATTTTCATCAAAACTAATCATCAGAGTTTGAAATATTTCTTGGAACAGTGGGTCTCATCCCTAGCTCAGCAGAAATGGGTCAGCAAACTCATGGGTTATAATTATGAGATCACCTATAAGAAGGGAAAAGACAATGTTGTGGCTGATGCTCTCTCAAGAACCTTCGAGGACCAGCCTTCCCTCTCTACCATCTCCATGCCCATTATAAAATGGTTGGAATCTATCCAACAAGGGTATGTAAATGATCCCTCCTTATGCCACCTCATTCATTAATTGGCCACTAACCCCTCTGCAATACCACATTATTCATGGGGTAGTGCTTCTCTATGATACAAGGGTCATCTGGTGCTTTCCCAAAGTCTAGACCTACATCAAGCCATATTTTATGAAATCCATGCTTCCCCCTCCATAAGGCACTCAAGATTTATCAAAACCTATGAGCGGGCACTTTGACACTTCTTTTGGAAAGGCATGAAATCTGAAATTAAATAAATGGTGGCCAAATGTGATACCTACCAACAAAACAAAGGTGAAACCACATTGACTCCTAGTTTGCTCAAGCCTTTTCCCATTCCTATTAGGATTTGGATAGATATTTACATGGATTTCATTGAGGGCCTCCCTAAATCTAGGGGAAAGATAGTGATCCTAGTCATAGTCAATCGCCTCTCCAAATATAGTCATTTTTGTGCACTCAGCCACCCATACATAGCCTCCATAGTCACACAAGTTTTCTTAGATCAGATCTTTCATCTTCATGGAATTCCTTCTTCAATTGTCTCAGATTGTGATGCCACTATTACCAACCATTTTTGGATGGAACTATTTTATCGCATAGGCACACAATTGAGAATGAGCTCTGGGTACCACCCATAAACAGATGGCCAAATAGAAATAGTCAACAAATGCTTGGAAACCTTCCTTCATTGCTTTTATTTAGAACAACAACATCAATGGGCCAAGTGGTTTCCCCTAGCTTAATGGTGGTACAATACCTCATACCACACTTCCAACAAAATGACTCCCTATGAAGTAGTTTATGGTCAAGCACCACCACCACTTCTTCCATATAATCCTGGCAGCTCAACAATTCAGGCAGTTGACACTACTCTCCAAAATTAGGATTAGATTCTCCACACCTTGCAGGACAATCTCCACATGGCACAAACCAAATGAAGCAGCAAGCTGATCAACACCACTCAAAGCATACCTTTCAACCTAGTGATATGGTCTTCTTTTGTCTGCAACAATACAAGCAATCATCACTAAAACTACAGGGGTGCCAAAATCTTACTCCAAAGTTTTATGGGCCATATAAGGTTCTCCAAAAGATTGGGTTAGTTGCTTACAAGTTAGAGCTTCCACCTTCCTCCCAAGTTCATCCCGTCTTTCATGTCTCCTGTTTAAAACAAGTTCTTGGATCCAACATCCGAGTGTAGATAATTTTACCAGCAATTGATAATGAAGGCTCCATCCTTCTCATGCCAGAAGCAATCTTGGACAAGTGCACTCACCAAATTTGATCCTGCTCCATCATAAAGGTCTTAATCTAATGGCACGACATGTAACTAGAAGATGCAACATGGGAACCACTCTTCTAGATTCAAAAACAATTCCCACATTTGAAGCTTTGAGGGTAAATATTTTTCTAAGAGGGATGGGATGTTAAGAACCTATGCCTTACCCTTCTCTTTGCAGTATTAATGTAATAATTGCTATGGACTCATATGCTTTGTAAGTCATCCCTTAGAGCATATTTGAATTGTCCCACATATAAGGGAAGTAGTAGTTGTTAGAATAGAGTTAGTATATAAGTAAGTGTTGAGGCTCAATGAAGGAATCCACAAATTCATTGTATTGAGCTTGCTCAAAGGAGGTTTCCCCCTCGAAGTGGCCTATGATCAATATAAGCTTTCTATGTTTCTGTTATTGGTAAGAGTTATTTTATTTTTGCATATTTTGATTAAATCTATTATAGGAGGTAATCTACTGTAGGAGGTTCATCACAACTAATTAGGTTTTTATAGTTGGTGGAGTTACATATGAGTTACCACTCCCCACTTTAGATCCATCTTATACTTTGTAATCACTAGTTCCAGTTTCTCCACTAGTTATAGTTCCTCCTCCAATTCTAATTTAGACATTTTTGAGGCATCCATCGCTAACACAAAGAGTTCATACACCTCCACAACTTTAGAATTCTAGATATAGTGTTCACACCCAAGGTAATATCATTGAGATATCATGCATTTACTCATAGATCAGATGTTTATAGAGCTTCTCCTACTACTAGATGGGTCCCTAAGATCCCTAAAGTTTCATCCACTTCTTAGAGTTATATGGGGACCTGACACTCAGCTTTGACTTTAGATATTATAGACCATTTACAACATCTATAGCTTTTAAATCCATAGTCTCAGTATTTCCATCATGTTTCATGATCATGCACGATTCCTCTCATTGATATAGGACACCATGATAGGGAGTCTCTCATGAGACTCATCATTTAGTATCATCCCTTTTCAATCTTAATTTTACATATCTTCTCTTCAATTTCTTGTACATATCTTCCTAATGATTGATTTTACATAGCTCAAAATATAAAAAATACCAAAAACAATACAAAATATCAAAAACATTCAAATATTTCAAAATATAAAAACATGCAAATAATTCAAAAAAAACAAAAATATTTCAATTGTATGCATCATCAATGATTTACATTTATACTATCATGTTATACTTGCATTTATTGTTCTATGGTATTATTTGTTGATTTATCTACATTACCATACTTCATTAGATCTTCTTTAAGTGTGTGTAGTGACATCTAGATCCTTGATTGCTTTACTCCATCCATTGAAAGGGCATCTTACTTCTACATTCGAGACATACATCAATATATTTACCCACTAGGGGAATCTTCTACATGACTACACCATATAAGTTATGTTATTTCTACACCACACACTCCATTTATCATGTTGATGTACATTATTTACTTGCTTACATAGATTACTCTATCAACATTTCACTAATATATGGCACTTGTGTATTTCTAAGAATATACCTAGTCTTGATTATCATGTCTTGCATACTTTCACTTTCTTGCTTTGATTAGTTAGTTGTGATTATATTTTTAGTGTTTACATGCTTTCCTTTTTGGTTTTGTGTAACTAGAATGATTGCATTTCTCAGTCCTTATTTTATCTCTTGTATGTGCCTTAGGAAATTTTCCAATGTTATTTACTTATATTCATGTGTGTGCCTTAGGACATTTTCCAATGTTATTTTCCTATAATCTTCTATGTGATTATGGCTTTCATGCCAACCATGCTTATTTTCAAATGTATGTATATGTGGCATTTGAATATGCCTTGTATGACTACTTTCTAGTTTGAGTGACATGTGCTCATGTCCCTTATTTTCTTGGCCCCTTGGCCACTCTTATACACTTCTTGACTTGTGTGCTTTTTGCTTGTTTGCTTCTCATTGTTTCCAATGCCATGATCCACATCATTCATTATCTTTCTATCTTGGATGCCATGATAGACATCGTGCTCCATCCCTCCTTACTAACTAACAACTAACAACTAACCCAACTTCTAGTTATATTTTCAATTTAGTACATTGTACATACTATTACATTGTTATATCTATCTAAGCATAACCCTATTGATCTAACAATTTCCTTTACAAACTATGTTATATCTTGAGATATCTTACTGATTACCATTACTATAGCATATATTTCCTAGCATAACACACTTGTAAGGTTCTTTCTTCTGAGGGTAGTCATTGTAGGTTCTTAATTCCTACCCTCAAAAGAGGGGGAAACAAATAAGGGTTTTAGCACAAAGATCAGAGCTCCTACTAGTTTTAAAACACTTAGAACAATAATCAGAGGTCAAACTAGGTAGAATAGACCCAAAAAATAGTGATGATTCCAAAATAGTTTTCAATTTCAGTAACGGATAATAGCATCAGACATAGACAATAACATTAGACACTAGGGTGTCCTATTTTTAGTGCTCTTGACTAAATATAAAAAAAACTATATCTTTTAGAAGCAAGTAAAAAAGTAGGTTCAACTATAGTTTTGCACTTTTAGAATAGTTTAGAATCAACATTTTTTAGTGCACTTTTGCTCAAAAAATCTAGATATAGGGGGCCTAATATGTGGCATGATGGCTCTCACTTCTATTTTTAGATATGGTAGTTGGTATAACTTCCAGATCAAAATCCATGTTTCAGACACCAATGATTGGGGACAATGTATGTGGCACATTTGTTCTCTTTTATTTTTGAGTTTAGCATATTACCTAGGTATTCTTAGTAGTTGTGTGCCTTACTCCATCTGTAGGTATTTGGCATCATTTTGGAATGGATTTCATACAAGCCTAACCTCCATATTTTAGAATGGCTTTCATATAAGCCTAGTGCCCAATATCAGAGAGGCTTTTATACAATCCTAATGTCCATCTTTCAAAGTGGACAAGAGTGGCCTAGTTTCCAGTACACATTCAATTATCCATGCAAACATTATTATATTATATAACATTTATGGGCTTTAGGATCCATGCCATATGACACTCATTTTATACTGATATCATTTTATAGCTTTACTTCATGGGTTAATGATGGATCCAAAGGAATAACTATCCTTTGTATTCTTTAGCCACTTACTCAGAGGGATTGGACACATAGTCCAAACATTGATTAGCACATGTGTGACCACCTAACTTCACTTAGTGGGTGATGATGGATCTAAATGGCTAGCCTTTGCATTCTTGATCCACTCTTAGGGAATTGAACACTCAGCTCCATTTGTGATATTACTCTTGGTATAACACATACCTAGCATCACTCAACATCAACTAGCATCACTTAGCATCATAAGAGGTTTTTTATTATTTTATACACCTAGTGAGGTGTATTCATTCCTTTCTCCTCACATATATCTTACTTAGCTTTGTACATTCTATTTTTAGATATAGTGTATCTAGTGAGAACTAATATACTCTTTGTTTTCTCTTGCAGATTCACACTTCATAGCATGATCTCCCTATACATACCCAACATCACAATAGCTTCATGAGCTTCACCCTTATAGTTAAGTTTAGGTGTGCTTTCTTTTTTTCCTTTATCTTAGTATTTCTCTTTGCTAAATCACTAGAATAAAGTGGGGGCAAATGTAATCATATAAAATGCAACAATTGGTAACTTAAGTGTGACTTATGACATCCATCCCATAGGTCCCTCCTATTTGATGTCATGAACCTCATAGGCATCTTTTCATTGATTCCCAGTTATCCATAGCCTTTCAGACTTGATCCCAACTGATCCAGACTATTCTTTCCATTACAAATCCATCCCCCTAAGTCCTATCAACTTAGGAATATAGCACCCAAATTGGACGATAGCATCAGACCCTATGATGTCCCATTTTTGGTGCTCCTATCCAATCACATTTTGAGCCTAAATGATCATTTATTTTTTATTCTTATCCCTCTTATTGTCAACCTAATGTGAATTCATTTGACCCATAACTAATAGATCCCTATAAAATTCCATTTAAAGTTCATTTAGAGGGGGTTGGCAAAAGATCATAAAGCAAGCAATAATACAAGTAAGACTACTCAAGTATATTTCCTTATTATCTACATATGGCCATCCAATACCACTTCTAGCTTATTCAAATCCTTACACCAATCCTTAGTCACCTCAACCACACTTAGTTTAGCATTTTTCATATTCATACACACTATTTCATAAAGAACATCATGTGGGAGAACTACATATGGCTTGATCCATCTTCAGAGTATTGATCCATTGATTTGCCACCATAAATGCCATCATAAACCTCCTTGATCATATGAGAAGCCTTATACAATGTTATGCATATTAATATAATCCCATCATAGCCTCTAAAATAGAGTTTGATACTAAGGATTATTTAACAAGAGGTGTAATGAATGAAGTCTTTATGTTTGTGGTGATTAAGGTTAGGGGGAGGATGTTATCATGGAGGTACTTGTAGATGTTACGGTACTAAGAAAAATTGGGATCATTTATAATGCAAATTTAAAAAGGATCCATAGATTTATGTGCTAGGATAATATATTTTCAATTAAAAAATTAACTTCCAAAACATCTTCAAGGAGGTGAATAAGAGATCTAATGGTGGCCATTGAATTAGCCACTTTGTTACTCCCTCGTGGTACTTTCTCAAACATGACAGTTTGAAAATTTTGCTTTAATTGATAAACCAATTGCTTATAATGGAATAACTTGTCATCCTTTGTTTGGAACTCATCATTGACCTATTTAATTATAATCTATGATTCACCAAATACTGACAAATGTTGAATATTTCATTAGATGGCTACATGAAGGCTGGTTCTCAAGGCCTCATACTCAGAGATATTTTTGGTGCATGGGAAGGTGAGGTGGAAGGCTTTGGAAATAAGGTCACCTTATGGGGTTATTATGAGGATTTCTACCCATAATCCATGTGTAGTTAATGAGACATCAAAATATTATTTCCAAATACTTGATTTTTAAGTACTCATTATAGACTCATATGGGAAATTTATTATAAGGGGCTCAGTAACTCCAAGAGGTGATTTAGCTAATTGATCTATTATGAATTATCCTTTAATGAAATTTTAAATAACAAATTCAATATCAAATTTGCTAAGTAGAATGATCTATTTGGCCATTCTTCTAGTAAGGGTTGATTTAGACAATAAATAATTATTAAGATCAACCTTGGCAATGAGATAGACTTGATTATTGAGCATGTAGTGCCAAAGATTTTGTGAGGTAAAAACCATGGCTAAGCATACCTTTTCAATTAGAGTATAGTTTATCTCATAATAAATTATCATGCAGCTAAGATAATATATTGCTTTTTCCTTGCCCTAATCATTATGCTATGCTAGGAGGGCACCTATTCCACAAAAATATGTTGATATATATAAGATTAAGGGCCTTCCTAAGACAGGAGGTGACAATATAGGTGGGTTAGCCAAATATTTTTTGAGATTATCAAAATCATATTGGCACTCAAATTTCTAGTTAACATTAGCCCCTTTCTTTAAGAAATGGATAAAGGGGTGACACTTGTCTGTAAGCTAAGAGATAAAGCACTAAATGGATTGAAATTTTCCCTAAAGACTTTTGAGTTTCTTGATATTGTAAGGCAGAGGCATTTTTGTGATCACTTTTTCTTTGGTTGGGTCTACTTCTATGCCTAGAAACTATGAATCCTAAAAAAAACTAGAAGTAACACCAAATACACACTTCTTTGGATATAATCTAATCTGTAATCTTGAAATCATTCAAATATTCTATATAAGACAAGATTATGTTTTGACCTTAGTCGAGACTTCCCTAGGATATCATTTACATAATTTTTGACTATATCATGTATCACATCATGGAAAATGATTGTCATAGCATGTTGATAAGTTTCACCATCATTTTAAAGCCAAATGGCATGACCTAATAGCAAAATTTTCCACATGGAGTGATGAAATTAACTTTGTGTTGGTCTTTAGGAGTGATTTTAATTTGATTATGCCCTAAGAAATCATCCATCAGAGATAACATTTCATATCTTGAAGTTGATTTCATGATCATGTCAATATTTAGAAGGGGGAAGTCATCCTTGGGACATGCCTTATTTATATCTCAAAATTTTGTGTAAAATTGAATTCCACCTTGTGGTTTAGTTATAATAATAATATTAGAGATATAATCAGAATAATCGATTGGTCAGATGAAACCAGCTTTTAAGAACTTTTGTATCTCCTTACCTAACAAGGTTATTTTGGGGTGCATCTTCCATAATTTTTGTTTGATCAATTTATAATTATGATAAATAACCAATAAATGTTATAATAAGGAGGGGTCTATTCCAATCATGTCCGCATAGCTCCATGCAAATATTTCTATGAATTCTTTAATCAACTCAATGATAATTTTATGTTCCTCAAGTGTTAAAGATGCCCCCAGTTTGATTATTTTGGGATGTTTCTCAATCCCAATGTTGAATTCTATCACTTCCTCAATAAGAGAGGGTCATTGATCTTGTAAATAGGGAATCAATGATATTTTAATAACGTCTAAGGTAAAATAATCTGGGAGTTTTGTATCAATGTCAAAGTATTTTTTTGATTCAAAGGAGACATGTGGGAGTTCATCCATATTTCTAGAAGTCTCTTCCTCATTAGATTTCTCTTCATCAATTTAATCATTGGGTTCTTTTTGTTTCCCCAAATATGTAAATTGATAAATATTTATGGAAAATCCCCTTTTGTGGTCTCTAAAAGGCATTGAATCTTGAGCTCCTAAAAATTCCAAGATTGATTCATCATTTTGAAATGTATCAAATGATGGATCTTTATTATGATCCCAGTAAATGTATAAAGGGTAGTAGGAGGAGATGTTGATGGTGAAGATGGTAGTGTTAGGGAATAGATTGGTGGAAGCAAGCTCCTTGAAGCAACTAAAAATAGAACCTATCTCAATGTCTTCATCAGGGAGAGACTGCTTAGGGATTAGAGGAGTATCCACAATAATAATATTCAGGACATCATCAAATAGTATGTACCCTAGACTAAGACACCATAGACATTATTGAACCATGATGGGTTCAATCCTTCCTTTCTCTTGTTTCCCTAGTCCTTGCCCTTTATAATTCATATTTTCCATCATCTTCTAGACATGGGGATATTGTTTTCATGGAGATCTAAGGGCCTCATCTTCTAGAGTAACATGAGTCATCTTATTCTTTAATAATTCTTAAAATAGTAATCCTACACTTGATAAGGCTATTGGTCTGAATTGATATTTGATTGGATTAACCTTCTACATGGCCAGGGACCCATAAATACATAAAGAGAGTGGAAAATCACCTACACAAAATGTTTTATTTTTGTACTCTCCATAGCTTATAGATGTGATTTTCAAGTAGGTAACTTCAAGTAGTGGATCTGATGTAGGTACAAGTTGATAAAGGGGTATATACTTAGTAGCTATGGGACTTAAGATGAAATTGTTTGTGCAAGGCTAATAATAGAATGATGAGGATTGGTCCATTTGACAGTTGTAGAAGTGATCAATTTATCTAGGGATGGTAACTTCCATTATAAAGTGGGAAAATTTTAGACACTAATGTAAAGTATATGGGACAAATTTCATTTTATAGATACATGGATGTCCTAGAAACATATTATAAGGTAGATTAACATCCATGATGTGAAGTAACATTTAGTGTACTATGAGCCCCATGGTAATAGGAAGGTAGATAATTCCTATAGATGACCTCTCATTATTATCATAGGCTTTTATCAAAATCAATGTAGGCCCTAAAGATGCTTCTAAATACCCTAGTTTATTCATGAAGTCTAGATTGCATAAATTTGACATTGATCCTCCATCTATGAGCACCCAAAAAACATCATGGTGGGATACAAAGACTTCAATGAATAATGGATAATTATTATGGGGGCCAATTGGAGGAATGTCTTGGGAACCAAAAGTAATTTTTTGTGAAGAGGATAAATTTCCTACTTATGCTTGGAAATAATTCATATCCAAGTCACTAGGGACTTTGAGATCATTTAAAACTTTCTTAAGTATCTCCTGATGTAAAGCAGAGGTTTTGAGAATATCCATTAATGAAATTTGTGTTGAAATCTTCTCTAGCTACTAAATGATTTCATAATTCTTATTAGAAAAAATGAATATTTTTTAGAAATATTCCCCTTTTGATTAGCAAACAAAGTAGATGGGTCCTTGGGCGGTGTCATAGGAATCACAATTTTATTGTATCTTGTGGTGACAACACAATTATTAGGGGCCCAATCAATTCTTAATATGGTAGATGAAGGTGGAGTAAATTATTGGGGTTGTGGATTTTAATGGTGTTGATATAGTGGTATGGCATGGCATGGTAGTCAGTGCAGTTGGATGAAGAGGCTTGACCCTAGTCTCTTAGTGGTATTTTTTTCTTTGGTCATGTTTTGGTAGAGGGTCCTTGTAAATGCCTATCTACCCATTTGCAGATTGATTGGAATAATTATCTCCTTCTATTTTTATGTCACCCCTTTCAATTAAATCTTGAATGCAGTGCTTTAATTACATACATATTTTTGTATCATGGCCTTTGACCCTATGGTATTTGTAAATTTCATCTTCATGGTACCAATCTGGTTTTGGTTGATGATCATCCATGGGTTTGATTTTAGGAAGGGTGATCATATTAGAAGTAACTAATAGATCAAAGACTATTTTAAGTGGCACTGTTTCTATCGCTAATTCACTTTTCAGATTATAAAGAGAGAAGAAACTAAAAGAATAATGGACAAGGCATGTGAAGTACCTGGATAAAGATCACGCACCTTAATCCAGACGCTTGTGAGCACCCCTCTTTGGCTGTGGAGGAATGACACCTGCAAAGAAAAAGAATTTGGACAAGAAAATGTTAGATGGATAGGCGGTGGGTTGCCAAGCGAAAGCCTGTTCCCAGAAGTATGAGAACTTCCTTAAGGGAGGTCAACCCACTGTTTTGATAAGAGATAAATGACTGATAAAAAGATAGAATGCTAAAATAGACTGAAATGATAGAAAACTGAAAGAGGAAAGGAAGCAAAGGCTTACCTGGAAGAAGCTGTCAAACTGGTTGCAGTCGCCAGCGTCGGTAGTCCTATCGGCGTCGGTTGTCGGGTCTACCGATGTTGGTTAGTCTGCCGACGTCGGTGGGGGTAATGACTGGCGTCGGTCGGGGCAATAGGCTTGGACGGGGTTTAGGCAGGTTCTGGTCGAGTCTGGACAGAGTCTGGTCTGGGCTTGGTCTGTGGACGGGTCTGAGTCTGATTTGAGGCAGTCAGGGGCTCTGTGTAGAGATACAGGAGAGTCAAATGGATAGAGAGGGTCAGAGAGATAGAGGAAGCCAATCAGGGAGATAGGAATCTGGGTCTGCCTGGTTTGGTTAGCAGTCTGGGGGGATAGAAGAGCTGAATCTAGTTTAAAACAAGATAACTAGAAAGCATAAAGAAAACAAACAGAGTACTTACTTGTGCCCTGTTGAAGAAGGTGTTGATCTTGTTGTCGCTGGTTGAAGACCTGTTGCTGATGAAGAATCCCTATTGTTCACTTGCAGAAACTTGCTGTGTACCTGAGGGAGAGAGTCAGATTGATTGGCAGAGAGGTCAAGTGAAGGACTGATACAAGGGTCTGATACGAAGGTTCAAGAGTCGGGATGCCAGAGAGAAAATGCCGAGATGCCAAGAGGAGCCAAGAGAGCCAAGCGAGAGAAAGAACAGTGAAGAAGCCGTTATGAAAGGTGCCGACGCTGGCAATATCGCCGACGTCAGTCGACGGTTGACCGACGTCAGTGGCTAAAAGGCCGAAAAAGGGCTAAAAATAGCCTTCTATCCGTTTTCCAGCCACCAGGTCAAATGAATGCGAGGATGAAACGGTCGACGGAGGTTAAATGGGTGAGTGAAGAGATTGGAGTGGGAGTCTTAGGCATTAAATGGCCATGTGGGGAATGAAGGGGATCCAAGGAGGGTATCCTAGGGTGGCGAGGTGGCAAGGAGAGGGAAAAATGGACTTATTAATTAAAAATAGATTATTAATTAATAAGACCTAGGTAGGTTAGGGATAGTCGAAGTGGTAAGGGACCAAGGGGAGAGAGAAAGACCAAGGGTTAGACACTTTTTAGGTGTCTACATTTGCCCCTTTTTGTCTTTTTGGTTGTTCGAGACAAACTGCAAGACAAAAATAGGGAGTGGTTGCCCCATGTGAAGGATGATGTGGATTGCCCCGAAGTAGGATGAGGTATTCCCCCTCAAAGCAGGAGTCGAGGGAAGGAACCTGATGTCGGGTGCTGATTTGACAAAAAGGTGGATGAGAAAGAGAGAAGTGAGTGAAAATGCTGCAAAAGTCATGATTGCACGCATACCACTGCACAAGATGGTCAGGTCAAAAGTGTCACAGGTCAAGGGTCAAGGAGTGCCAAAATTGAAGTAACTGGGCCCCAGCATTTAGTCATCTGCTGATCGGGTCACTCAATCTAAGCTGAAGCTCCAAATGGTCGTTGTGTTCCAGGTATCCCAGGCTCAGGAAGTGCTCCCAGAAAACACGAAAAAGCCACAAGTAGTAGGGATCAACCGGCTTGCGATCCTATACTTGCGAAGGGTCAAAAAAGTCTGCAGACAATTTTGCTAACCAACCGTGAGGTAGCACACACGCAAAAACAACCAAGGCAACACGCTGTCTTGGAAGTGGTCGAAGGTCAAAGGAGATAGGCATGATCTCCAATGGTCATTGGTCAAGAGGATGGATGGATGAAAGGATGTGGCCGAGCTAACCCCAAAAGACCCCATGTCAACTGAGTGCTACCTACATAGCCCCTGTCGTAGGGGCCTCAGGCCTATGTAGTTCTCCCTAAAAAGGGAGGAAGGTTCAAATAGAAGATTGGTCAAATAAAATGAGTGGTCTTGGTCAAAGTCGAAGATTGGTCTTGGTCAAAGTTGACGGAGTTGGTCGTGATAAGAGTCAAAGAAGAGAAGGTTTGTCCATCATAGAGACGAACAAACGGGGGTGGTCGAGCTAACCTTAGAGGATGTGGTATCTGAGTGCTGCCTACATAGCCCTGGTCATAGGGCCTCAGACCAATGTAGTTCGGACTGCGAGGGTCAAAATGGTCGATGATGAGTTTGGTCATGTGAGGGTAAGATGATGCTATAGATGTCATAGGGGTCGAGAGGCTTTCATCTCTAGCAAGTTTCCATAGTCGTGATGGATGAATGCTTAAAAATGAATGGAAGTCTATTTATGCTTCAGCAAGTATTGGTTTATGCTTAACATAAATTGGGTCTGGTCGGTAGTTTCCATTTGTATTGGTGTCCATAGAAACTATGTGAAATGGTCTAGGATGATGTCAGCTGAAAATAGTGAAAATGGCTGGGTTTGAGATGAGTCGACAATTGATGTGGTTAAATGTGACCAAAGTGTAGAGAAAAGATGAAAGGCAAATTGCTCTTTCATTGACAAAGACCAAAAGGAAGCATAGATAGGGGTTATTAGAACCAAAATCCCGTTCATGCATTACATCGTTGACCAGTATGGTGTTAGAACGGTAATCGAATCACTTTGACATTAAAGTGAGCTCGAAGTCCCTTGAGCAGGTGATAGGAGGAGGATAGGGTAACCCCATTTAAGAGCAGGAATAACCGTGCCCCTTTTTATAGGAGACCCTGAGACAGCTACAAGCCAAGTCCGTGACTCATTTTTTTTTTTTTTTTTTTTTTTTTTTTTTTTTTTTGGTGCAGGCTGATCGATGCGGGAAGCCTACATAGAGATGTCTTTTAATGTATGGTCAGTTTGCGAAGCTGATCAATGCGGGAAGCTTCTAAGAAAAGTGTTGTTTGTAGCAAGATTTAGTCATATCCATCCTTTGAGGGAGTGGTCTATATTTTTGCTTGATAATGTTTGAAAAGTTGGCCTAGCTGTCCTTCAAGGGATCAGTCTAGTAATACAGCAATGATAGTACAACTATCCTTCGAGGGAGCAGTCTGTCTTTTTGATTTGATATTGTGACCATGGATACATTTTGACATCTTGATTTTGATTTTTTGATTTGTTGAGTCATGGACAAGGCTGTAGAATTTCAAGGGCTCCCTTTTATTAGGATAAAGCATTACTGCTTGACAAAAAAGGGTTGACAAGGGTTAGGAAGCAGGGTTGATAGGAAAAGGAATGACAATGACAAGGGGTTGCTCAAGGGACGAGCTCAAGTAAAATGTCAAGTGATCGAACACTCGACTAATAGAAGAATGGTCGAAGACGCAAGACATAAGAAGGGGTTTAAGGTCTAATAAGACCCTGGGCCATGCTTGTATGTTATGATAAGGTCCAAGTCAATTTAGGAGCAAAGTTGCCCCAATTTGCCTCTTTCCAGATTGGTCAGGCGTTGATTGATGGATGTGAAGTTGGTTGACATTGTCATTGGTTGGTTGAAAAAGGTTGAATGTTTGGTTGAGAGGTCAGGTTGATTGATATTTGGTTGAAGTTTGGTTGAGACTAGTTGAATAATTGGTCAGGGGTTGGGTCGGTGGATACTTGGTCGAGATGAGTGATTAAATGAGTGATTGATATGTGGTAGAGACTGGGTTGAACAGTTGGTCAAGGTTTGGATGAAGGATGAATTCCCCCAGCGGGTAGGGAGAATGTTTGAAAGATTGGTTAAGGTCGGTTGAGGTTTAGTGGTCAGATGGACGGTGTTAATGTCGAATAAGGGGGTCAAAGGCGGCAAAGGGACCATAGTCTGGCATGGGGACCCTGATTTAGGTGATGAGGTTGGAGAGGCATGAGTCGGGGTTGATGTTTTGTCGAAGAGGTGGTCAAGAGGATCCTTGATGAGAAGGGAATCCTTTTTTCGGTGCTGACGAATGACAGCTTTAAGAGCGTAACAACGCTCAGTGTCATGTCCTGGAGTGTGATGATAATGGCAGAATTTAGAGTTGTCGAACCAAGAGGGTCTTGATCCGAGAGGTGATGGGTGAGGCGGTGTTGAAGGTTTATTGATGACGTGGTTGAAAAGGGAGGTGTCATTCTCCAAACATTGGCGAATGGCGACCTTGAGGGCATGACAATGCTCCGTGTCGTGTCCAGGCATGCGATGATACGCACAAATGCAAGTATGGTCGAACCAAGGTGGTTTAGGTCTGAGAGATTGATATTGTCTAAGAGGCAGGAGGTCGATACGAGAGGACTGCAAAAAGTGCCGTAAGAGCAAGGCATATGAACCTGCTAACGGGTCAGGATGTTTTATTGCAGTGAGGGTTGGTGACGTTGGTTTGAGCGGCGAAGGAGGCATAGGTCGAGGGTTTGGATGAGATGTATGTCTGATGAGATGAGGGAGTAATAGAGGTGATGTGCCTCTATGAAGGATGGGAGTGGGAAGCACTCCTATTAAATTGGACGGATGCGGGCCCAAGATTGAAGGTAATGACGAAGGTGGGGGAGGAATCCTCCGATGAGGTCTAGTGGTCTTCGTGTGTTTGGGTTGAGGGCCACCGTTGTGCGAGGCGAGGTTAGATGTAGGTTTGGGTTTAAATGTGGACGAAGGTGAGTGAGATGTAGCAATCTCAGGCAAAGGGCAAGAGGAAACCGTGACTGGGTCTTCCTCGGTTGAAATGGGTGGAGAGACTGGTTCTTCTCTTGGTGGAGAAGAAATAAGAGAGGGCGGCTCCTCAAGTGGGCAGAGGGCATGGGTGATCGTGCCTTCTACTTTTAGTTGAGGAGTAGGCAAGGTAGGGTCTTCGAATGGAGGTGGGCTTAATGGCGTTGATGTGGTCAAAGCGTCTTCCAATACAAGAGAGGTAGATGGAGGACTAGTAGGAGAAGAAGGTTCTTCATCCTTTAATGGAAGAGGTTGGTCAAGGACGAGAGGCAAGATGGTGCTAATCGTGTGAATGTCATGGTCTTGAGGGTCATTGGTCGAAGTCTGGACGTTGTTTTGAGTAGGCGGATGATTCAGAAATGGGTGTTTAAAGATGTCGATATGTTGGTTAGGAGGGGCGTTCGGGTTATCTAAAATAAGATCCCCCTTGTCGATCATGTCTTGGACGATGTTTTTGAAGGTTCGGCAGTTGTCAATGTCATGGCCTTGGACGCGATGAAAGGGACAGAAGTCGGCCTCCCTATACCATGTAGGGATGGCTTTTGAAGGGTCAAATTGAGGTGGTCAGATTGGAGGGAGATTGAGGACCCCCTGCTTGAGTAGTTTTTCCAAAATGGAAGCGTATGGTTCTCCAAGTGGAGTGTAAGAACGCTAAATGTACCGTTGTTGGAATTGTTTGGTGATACTTGGAGATGTTGAAGTTTGAGAATAATTAGTTGACGTCGAGGATGGTGATCTAATGACCACAGTATGGGCCACTCCTTTAAATTCGGAATTGGCAGAAGAAGAAGGTCTGGAAGAAGAATGGCCATTGGATTTTGTGTTGGTATGACGCAATTTGACCTTATCTTCTTCAAGGGCACGGAGTTCGAGCTTTCGAGCCATGATGAAAGCTTCGTCAAAAGTGTGAAATGTCTGAATCTGCAAGGTAGAAGAGATGTGTCTAGCACATGCTCGAGAGAAGAGCTCGATGAGCTTAGGTTGAGGCAAAGAGAAGGAGAGCTGGTTGATCAGACCTCTCCAACGAGCGACAAAGTCAACAATTAATTCATCGTCAAATTGCCTGATGGAGTAAAGGTCTGTGATTGAGACTTGTTTGGTGATGTTGATTGAGAAATGGTCAAGAAATAGTTGGGCGAGTTGAATGAATGAAAAGATAGAGTGTCTGGCAAGAGAACTATACCAGTCAAGGGCAGGGCCAGAAAGCGACATAGGAAACGTGTGTAAAAGTAACGCATCGTCATGGGCAATAAGATAACAGGCATGTCTAAATGCCCGTAGATGTTGTTGTGGGTCTTCCTTACTCTGAAAGCGAGTGAATTTAGGAAGCTCCCAATGGTTAGGGTATGGTCGAATAGGGACGGAAGGATGGATGGGCTCGCTGCAAATTTGCTCATATGACAAAGTATTGCTTGAACCAGAAATGGAGGTCTCGAGACTGGACATCTTATCCATCAGCATCTTGATAAGATCTACTGACGGATTGGCGGGTTGAGCGCCCCCTAAGTTGTAAGGTGCTTGGAAGAGGCTAGAAGAGGCGTGCGACATAGTCGGTTGTACAATGTACGGATGACTAGTTGCAGGGGCAGAAGTGGAGGCTAAAGGTGGTTGAGTTATGAAGGTCGAAGGTATAGGTTGACTGGGCACTGCCAAAGGTGGTTGAATGACGGCACTGGTAGAAAGATAGGTTGGCATGCCTACATTTGTGGGTGCAAGAGTATGAGGGGTCGAGACAATCAAGTTCTGATATGATGTAGAACTTGGTTGAATTGCAGGTGGTTGAGGGGGTAATGGCACCCTGATGGAAGTCGGTCTAAAAATAGACGGGGAGGCCAAACTTTGCGTATTGGCCAT
Source organism: Torreya grandis (assembly GCA_037957365.1). Lineage (NCBI taxonomy): Eukaryota > Viridiplantae > Streptophyta > Pinopsida > Cupressales > Taxaceae > Torreya > Torreya grandis. Next base: position 3,084,654 of record JARHVA010000972.1, read on the forward strand.
GGTTGGGTTAATAGGTGAGGCGAGAGGCTGAGTCAAAAAGGGTTGGGTGGCGAATGGTGTGGATGTCGTCGCCACGTCACCCGAAAGGTCTCGCGTTGGGTTTCTCGTGAGATAGTTTTAAAGGGCTGCGGTATTGAGTTCCAAGAATCTCTCAAAATCCTGGTCCCCTTCAGGGATGATGGGAATTTGAGTTGGGGTCGGGGTTAGGGTCGGTCCTGTAGGAGTTCTTTCAGTCTCCGAGTGGAACTCCATGATAGGACTTGGTTAGGGACGAGGTAGACGGAAGCGGTTGTTGGCTAAAGTGGTTAAGAAGAGAGTCTTGGTTCCAGAAACTGTGTTCTTGCAGTCTCAGAAAACTAGAATGTGGTTTTTGATAGAGAAGGGATAGGTTTTAGGTTGCTGGTTTTAAAAAAAGGATAGTGACAGAGACCGATGTCAGTTTAAAAACTGATGTCGGTAGCCAATGTCGGTCAGATAACCGATGCCGGTAATGTGGAAAGCCGATGTCGGTGACAGAACCGATGCCGGTGACTGTGTCTTCCAGAGAACCAAAAGATTTGGAGATTCTTGGAAAAACAATGAAGAAAGCGTCCTCACTCACTCAAACAAATAGATGAGAAGAGGAAAACAGAGAGAGACAGACAAGCCTAAGCGATAAATCCTAGGAATTAACTTTAGAATTTGTGGCTTATGCCTTAGATGAATGTTTGGGGAGATTGGCTGTAAGAAGGGTCCTAGAAGAAGGTGGTCTAAAGATGGTTTCAGGTGTTGTTTTAGGTGCTCAAAGTCTGTGTTAGGTCTGGTACGTGGCCTGGTGCTAAGGAGCAAGCTCCCCTCACTTCACGATTCTAGTGGTTAGCTGGTCTCGCTTAGCCAAGATATACCTCGCCTAGAGTTTATCCTCCGCCAAAGAATGGAGTGGGCTTCCCCCTTGGTGATGAAATCCAAGTAGGGTCACCGGGACGGGTAAGGTATCCGCTGGGGGATGAAATCCCAGTCAGGCCTTGTCTCAGGTAAGTTTTATGTTCGTTTTAGTGCATGTGGTCAGGTAGTGTAACATCAAGTGTCTACGATTTATTCAATATGCGGATTAAGTTACTAGATGTGGACTAAGAAGATGCAAGCACAAGCAGAGATGAATGCAAAGTGTTTTAATGCCCAAGTCGAAATGTGATGTTTGTTATGAAGACAAGTTTGAGAAAGGGTTGAGAGTATGATGTTTAGACTAGTCTAGAATGCGCAAGAAAGAAAAGAAAGATTCGTTTTAGTCCTGCTTATAGTGTCATTGAGAAGAAAAGAAGGAGGAGAAAAGGTAAGAACCTAATGCTCCTAAATGAATGAAGAAGAAAAGGAACCCAGGAGGAACTTAGGATCCCACCGGGCATGCCAGAAATGTTTCGATCGCTAATTCGCTTTTCAGATTATAAAGAGAGAAGAAACTAAAAGAATAATGGACAAGGCATGTGAAGTACCTGGATAAAGATCGCGCACCATAATCCAGACGCTTGTGAGCACCCCTCTTTGGCTGTGGAGGAATGACACCTGCAAAGAAAAAGAACTTGGACAAGAAAATGTTAGATGGATAGGCGGTGGGTTGCCAAGTGAAAGCCTATTCCCAAAAGTATGAGAACTTCCTTAAGGGAGGTCAACCCACTATTTTGATAAGAGATAAATGACTGATAAAAAGATAGAATGCTAAAATAGACTGAAATGATAGCAAACTAAAAGAGGAAAGGAAGCAAAGGCTTACCTGGAAGAAGCTGTCAAACTGGTTGCAGTCGTCGGCGTCGGTGGTCCTACCGACGTCGATTGTCGGGTCTGCCGACGTCAGTTAGTCTACCGACGTCGGTGGGGGTAATGACCAGCGTCAGTCGGGGCAATAGGCTTGGACGGGGTTTAGGCAGGTTCTGGTCGAGTCTGGACAGAGTCTGGTCTGGGCTTGGTCTGTGGACGGGTCTGAGTCTGATTTGAGGCAGTCAGGGGCTCTGTGCAGAGATACAGGAGAGTCAAATGGACAGAGAGGGTCAGAGAGATAGAGGAAGCCAATCAGGGAGATAGGAATCCGGGTCTGCCTAGTTTGGTTAGCAGTCTGGGGGGATAGAAGAGCTGAATCTAGTTTAAAACAAGATAACTAGAAAGCATAAAGAAAACAAATAGAGTACTTACCTGTGCCCTACTGAAGAAGGTGTTGATCTTGTTGTCGCTGGTTGAAGACCTGTTGCTGATGAAGAATCCCTGTTGTTCACTTGCAGAAACTTGCTGTGTACCTGAGGGAGAGAGTCAGATTGATTGGCAGAGAGGTCAAGTGAAGGACTGATACAAGGGTCTAATATGAAGGTTCAAGAGTCGGGATGCTAGAGAGAAAACACCAAGATGCCAAGAGGAGCCAAGAGATCCAAGCGAGAGAAAGAATGGTGAAGAAGCCGTTATGAAAGGTGCCGACGCCGGCAATATCACTGACGTCGGTCGACGGTTGACCGACGTCGGCGGCTAAAAGGCCAAAAAAGGGCTAAAAATAGCCTTCTATCCATTTTCCAGCCGCCAGGTCAAATGAATGCGAGGATGAAACGGTCGACGGAGGTTAAATGGGCGAGTGAAGAGATTGGAATGGGAGTCTTAGGCATTAAATGGCCATGTGGGGAATGAAGGGGATCCAAGGAGGGTATCCTAGGGTGGCGAGGTGGCAAGGAGAGGGAAAAATGGACTTATTAATTAAAAATAGATTATTAATTAATAAGACCTAGGTAGGTTAGGGATAGTCGAAGTGGCAAGGGACCAAGGGGAGAGAGAAAGACCAAGGGTTAGACACTTTTTAGGTGTCTACAGGCACTTCCAAGCTAGTGAGTGGTCTTTTATTAATTTGAGGCTTTGGTTTATAACATGGTACATGGATAGAGGAGACATTTGATTATTTTTTGGGATTATTTTTTTTTACTATTATCATATGTTGTTGTTTAGAATCAGTCACTCCATCTCCCACAACATTCTTGTTTTTTTTAAGGCTTTTGATTTCCTTGTAAATAAGTTCCCTTGATTTTGGTTGTGCTCATTTTAGGAATATAACTTAATTGTCCCTTTTTCAATTTATATCCCTTTCTTAATTATTTCATCAAAGGCTTTAGCACATTAGAGTTTTAGTTAATATTTAAGTTTAGCATTAAGGTTATCCAAAAATATCTTGGCCAACTCTTTTCTAGGTACTATACACCACAGGTGGCATGCTAAACTTCTTTATCTTTGTAATAAATATGCCAAACTTTCCCCACTTCTTTGGTTGGTGTTATAGAGGTATATTATAGAGATGTCATGTTTAATATTGAATGAAAAGTGTCTGATAAATTGGTCTATTAATTATCTAAAGCTAGATATATACCCCTTAAGTAGGTGCATGAATGATTCTAAAGTGGGTCTAGTAAGACTTTTTAGAAAAGGTCTTAATAAATAAGCATCTTCATATGTTACTTCATGGTAGGCCACATAGAACTCTTGCACATGATATCGAGAATTACATTTCCCTTGATATGATACTTCAAAGTCGGGAGGGAAAGGTATTTGTAAGATTCTCATGTCCAAGGGTGAGGAGAAAAAATCTTCATATTTGTATTTGAGAGCTTACAAGTGTGGGTCTATTTTTTTGAGGGTTTCCTTCATCTCTCTCTATCTTATGTGAATGTCAGGTTGCCAAGAGGATTAGTGGTTTGATTTTGACTATTATGGGAGATATGGGTGTTTTGAGTGATGTGAGTGTTTTGATTATTATGGACACTTTGGGTTCTTTGGGCCTTTTGGATGTTTTGGGTATTATTTTGATGGGGTGATGATGAATGTCGATTTTAAGCATAGATTAAAAGGTTTATTTGGTATGTCATTTAGTCTAATTGATCCTTTAAGATAGCTTATCTCTGATTATACATAATACAATTATTATGGAGGGGTGATGGGAATCATTATTTTGTAAATTTGTGGTCTACACCTTACTCTTCTTAGGGTATTTGATTGGTATGTACATTTTGACATGGTGTATTAGGATGGGTAAGAGGTGGACTAAATTTTTTAGGAGGCTTTAGTCAAAAGTGGAGGGTAGTGTGCCCATTATTTAAATGGTATAGGCTAAAACATGATCATATTTTTCATATAGATATCATTCAATTAGGTTTCTAACCTCATCATTATGGAGGGGATTAAACTTTTCATCCTCTTCTCCAAGGGTATTCATATCACTATGGGTATCATCATATTCATGAGTTGGATCTTCTATGCTGCCCATTGGATCATTAGTTTAGTTAGAATCTTATCCAATCTGATGTTGGGCATGGGTGTGAATCACCATTTTAAAAGAGAGATGTGATGAGGTGTAATATATGAAGTGGATGTGTTCAAATAAATGTCTATCTAGATACTAAATCTTCTAGTGGTCAAAAGAGAGTGATGTGATGATTTTTAGAAAGACATAGGGTGACTAATAATTACCAAGATACAAAGTCTCGTAAGAGACCAATCTAGCAAGGATAAAAGAGAATGATGTGACTAAATACCTTAGTCACTAGAAAAGTGATAGTTTTATGGGTGTTAAGCAAAGAAGGCACTTGATATGGATGAGTGATGGGTGCTAGATTAGAATCTTATAGAACTATGTACTTTGATAATACCTAGTCTAAATATTTATGAAATAGGAATGATAAAAAAGGATGGATGACCACTAAAACCTAATTTCAAGACTAAGTATAATAATTTAATGTTATGGGAGGATATAGAATTTATGGGGTATGGAAGATAGAAGATATAAGATGGAAAAAATAGAAATAGAGGCTATAAGAAGGATATTAGGTGGATATAATATATGGTAGGTAAGGGGTAATGTGTAGGATTGGATAAGAAGGGTTATGCCAAATTACTTAAGATAAGACATATATAATGGATGTTGGATATGAGAGGTGTGGACTATATAGGATGGGAAAATATATAGGCTAAGTATTACAAGTTATCTTAAGATAGGAAGTAGAAAATATGGAATAAGTGATCAATACAAGATGGGTAGGTGATGTAGAAGGGATGTGGTTTAATATATAGTAGGGTGCATAGAGACTATGGGTAATAGATAAAGGGGGAATGGAAAATTAGGGTGTGGAAGATATGAGACAATGAGATGAGAATTAATATTTATCTAGGGGTATCTAAAGTATCACACACAAAATAGGGTATGGCTAACTTGGCTTGCAAATAATATAGGTTTAACACAAGACTCAAACAACATAAAAAATTATTAATCCTATATTAGTTAACTAATAAAGGTGTGTAAATTGATACCCACACCATAAAATGGATTAATGGGTGAGGTTATAGACTGATGACCCATTATAGAATTGACCAAACCCTCTCAATCCCATTTGTACATGATGGCTACTTTGGAGCTGATACCGATTCGTATAGTGATACACATGTTATGGTTGAAGGCTCCTAATCTAGGTCTGCACAAAGGTTTATAGGTTCATCCCCTATATATGTGAAGTTATAGTGGGTCACACGTCTATATAATATGTTTTCTAACCACCCTATGTATTAGAGCTTAACTGCCCCTCACTCCATAGAACCTTTTATGGGGAATTCCATTTTGATTCCCAATGATATCTCTTTTGATTTTTAAACTCTACTAGAACACAGAGTTTTCTTAGTGCATGGTGATAAAATCCATGTCACCAACCCCTATTTTCCAAGCTCATACATGGGTATGAATTCTATATCACATTTTATCTTAGACATAGGGAGGATAAGAAATAGGTAAGCACAAGACAATTAATTTACTGATTATATGTGAGGGGCACAAGTATATACAATTAAGTGATAATCAGATTTACACAAAAAAAAACCACACACACACAAGAAGGTATATACACTAAAACAAATCTACATAATAAGGATGTATATATAATAAAATCTGAGATAATATATTATTAGCACCCCTTTATTGCAAGCACAAAGGTTAGAAAACCAAATGGGGTGCCTTAGTCTTGAGGGGTCCTACACTAAAATGGGTTAGTAGTTTAGATTTTTACAAAACCATAAGTCCCTACAAAACCATAAATACATAGAGAAATATTGCAACCAAAAAGTATAAAATCTCTACTCTAAGACAAAATCAAAGATCACATGGTATGATCTTGCATAAGTTAGTAAACTATGATAGTCAACCTACAAAACCATGAGAGTTAGGCAAAATTAAAACTACACAAAATATTATCACAATTTACACTAATTTGTAATCTACAGTTTTGTAGAAAATAGGAAAATTATAAAATTTGTATACTATAAATGCATATTAATGAGATAGATTATCTTTCAAAAAATTATAATATTGGTAAATTAATCAAAAATGTTGTCCTTAGTTACTTATAACATTTAACTATATTTTAGGATCTATCGATGAGAAAAATCATTTATTCCAATAGATAGAATGATAATCCTATTATCTACACAAAAGGCTAAAACTTATTGAGTCTAATGCTAGCTGGATAGATGACCTAACTACCCAGTTGCCTATGTAAATACAAAATTACAACTATAACATACAAAATCACTACTTTCAAGTCAAATTTGTAGGTTTGAGACTTTCGGTTTTACAGTAGGGGTTAAAACAAGTTTATGATGAAGTCTTTGATATGTGCCTCGATCTTCCTCTACCTTTTGATAATCCTTCACATAGAGAGAAGACTATTATAACACCCTTAAAAGTATATAGTTAGGCCAAAATGATTGGATTTTATAATGGTTATGATAAACAAAAGGGGAAAACCTTGGCCTAATATAGAAATCCTTTCAACTAGGCTAATAAGAGATAAGAATCCCTTTTGTCTACAAATTGGAAACTAATAGTTTGCAAGTTTTACTAATTTTATGAAGAAGAATAAAACCACTAATATTGATGGAAAAATCATAATTACCAGAACAAAATTTTTGATTGTAAAATCATGATATTATTGGTTATGGTTAAAATGGTCAAAGCTTAGTTTACTCCTTTTTCTTTGCACACTAGAAACTAGGAAGACTCCCAAGTTAACAAAAATAGAATAACATATTTAAAAAATATCAAATTTATGAATAAGAGCTAGAGGGATAGAACAAACCTAAGTTCTATGAAACTATTACTTTTACTAATAAAACCATGAACACTAGGACAAAGTCGCTATTTTAGAATTTGTGATATAATCGTTAGAGCCATAAATGGTCAGGATGCTAGATTATCCTCCTTTGCCTTGCAAATAGGAGATAACACACTTCTAGGAAACAAAATAGAAATAAAAATATCTTTCAAAGGAGGTTAGCCAATGATATAATATAGATATGACCCTAATTACTAATTCTCACAAAATCATAATTTTAACCTTCAAAAATGCAACTTGCAGGGAAAAACCACAACTATTGAAGTCACGATTTTTTCAAAATTCAAAAACCTAAAAAAAACTTAACAATTAGTATTTAACTAACAAAATCATGACTAGTCATACAATATCATAACTAAAATATAGCTAATACCAATTTAAAACTATAATTTGCTTGTTTGTGATAAAAAATCAAAATCTAGTCTTCAATTCATGTCTAGGTTGTCCTACAAGCATTGAAATCACTTCTATCAAGCTTATAAGGTTATTTAAGGGAGTAATATCCCACTTTTGTCACTAAAATGTAGCCTAAATTTTAGATTCAACTCCTATTACTAATTTTAGTAGTAAAAAACTAAAATCTAAACACACTAATAGGAGGAGATAAAAGAGATAATCAACTCAACAAGAATGATCTTACCATCACTTTACCTCTTTATAGATCCTCTCAAAGATTGCCCAATGGATGTTTGATGCAAAATTTGAAGATGTTGGATTACTTTCTTGATGGTGATAATGGATTCTAATTGGTAAGTGTGATTGATAATGGATTTAGATGGATGCAAGGGAGATGATAATGGTAGCAAGATACAAAGAAGGCTTAAATATTTATATTTAGTTTGAGGGATGGGGTGATCTTGGTTATATATTAATGGAGGGATAAATCAATGGCTCAAATTCAAATTTGAGCAATTGAGATCAATGGCTAAGGATTTTTCATGGAATTTTTAAGTCCATGAAGATCTCTAGAATATAAAATTTTAGAGGGAGGGGGGATAAAATGGAGGATATTTCTAGAATCCTCTAATTTTATAAATCTCCTATTAGGTTTTAGGGCTTTAGGAGAGGCTATAATAGGGTGGTAGCTAGGTAAGTAGATCATTTTGCATTTTAATTAGCTAGTGGATTAGGGAGTAGTTTAGTGGGTAAATAAGTTTTGTTAGGGGTTTAATGAAGGGATGAATTAGTTTTGGGATGGGATGAGGTTTTTATGATATAGTAATGGGACATTTTAAAATAGGATATTATTTATAGGCTAAATTATAAAAAATTAGAATAATTAGTAGAATTAGTGGGGTGAGTGGATTTTAGTGAATACAATGTCTTTTCAACCTATTGAATGAGAGATATTTCCCCCTTAATGTTAATTTTTCCTCTAATTTATTTTTCAAGTCTTAGTTTTCAAATGGATAAATTTATCATATAAAACATTCAATTCCTTTCCTTCTCTCTCTACATATTCCTTTCTAAAAATATTTTTTCATAATTTCAAGTTAAAAGTACCACCCCATGATTTACAAAATTTACTTGTAAATGTTTCTTGCTTAGTAATTTTTTTGTTTTTCAATAAAGGTATATCTATTTCCTGATAGGAGAGGGACTTTGTTTCCTACATTATTGATGTAAGTACAATGATTTTCCCCACTAACAAATTTTTATGCCAATAATTTTTGGCACAAATTGTAGGGCACATTTTTGCAACTTTTGTGCTACCCACATTGCCATTTTTTTCCACATGAATCTACCATCATTTCAAGGACCACTTCACTAGCTTGGCCTAGATTGGGAGTAATCAACCCAAAATGATATTGTGTCAAATATCAGATAATTTTTTTTGGGACTCTAATATTGATTCAATGCTCCAATTCAAAATTGTGCTAACCATTTTAAATCAATAAATTGATTATGTATAAATAATAAAAATGATTAAATAATATACAAAATCCCATAGAAATTTTTAAGGTACTCATAACTAGTGAACTATCACAAGCCCATCTCAGGATCTCATAAGATTGATCATAAACCTAGTTTGAATTGGGATGAATCCTTTAAAGAATATTTAGTTTTAAGTCTTTGATCATTTTCCTTTTACATTAGAAAAAGTAATGCTTCGTTTGATGTTGTTAGAATAGAACTAGATATATAAGAAATAAGTGATGTCATTTCCTAGAGGAATTTTAAAATAAACTCAATAATTCAAACTAGAAGATAAGTTATAAAATTGATTTTATAATTGCAAGAAATAAATTTATAAGAGAAGATTGGTCTCATTATAATTCAAGGAGTGCAAACCCAAATTATTCAACCTAATCTCAACTAGATAACTTAGAATCAATAATATATTTCACCATATTTGATATCATTTTCTTGGGATAATAGGACTAGTTAAGCACATTTTCATAGAGCCATTGGAATTCTAGAAGAAGAGGAAGATCAGGTTGTTTTAGCATAGAGAAAACAAGAGATAATTACATGAAGAGTAAATCAAAGAAGGTCATCTCAAAGATCTCTTTAAATTCAACCTATGCCTTAATTCCAATTATTTTATTTCAAACTATGAGAAAAAGAGATTCACTAGAGCTAGTAAGTTAAAAGGTAAAGTTGACCCTTTTTATCAGTTACAAAAACATTCTAGTTTCAAATTAAACCCTAAATGTTAAATAAAAGTTAAAATAACAACTAGTCTTCCTTTCACACTAATAAAAACAAATATCCTAAAGGAAGGACTATAACAAGTCAAGATCTTATCCTATTAGGAATTGTTATTCCCCTACAATTAGTTTTTTTTAAATGGCATTACCATGCAGAAATGTGATTGGTCCATTAGCTATAGGACAATAACATGATCTTCCAAAAGGGTTAAGAAATAACTTTCCAAATTTATTTAGAGATGGTAAACAACAACCAGACAAATACCTTGTTGCCTTTAATACTGCATGTGGAATTTTGGGCATCGAACATGAATGTGCCACTATCAGGTTATTCAATGAAATACTTCATGATGGAACTGTAGATTGGTTTTACCACCTTACTCCATGATCTATTAATAATTGGAATAATATGAAAACTAATTTTTAAAATAGATTTAAGCTAGCATAGGATGCTCATACATTACTTGATCAAATCAAACAAATGAAAAAGAGGTTTGTGTGTCTATGAGATATTTTGTATCCAAATTCCATAAGTTGTTAAATAAAATATTAGATACTATTTGACCAATAGATGAAAATAAGAAATGTTTTTTTATCAACTCTCAATTGGATGAGGTGAGTTATCAATTGAGGATAACTAGAGTATTATATTTAGAAGTAGCTCAATAATTGGCTATTGGTGTCAAGGATGACATGATAATGTATGGAAAACTAAAAAATAACCCTCAAAGATTAAATCTTAGATTTTGGGACAATTTTTAACAAAACAAATTTTACATAAGATGGCCAATGATATAATGACCCTAAAAAATTAAATACCCTAGAATACCATTACCACTCCTTACTAAGGCATTATAAGGATAAATCATGTTCCTTTTCAAAGAGATTAAACTAAATTTTAAGATCCTTAACTAAAACTTACACTCGAGGCCCCTCCTCAATAAAACACCAATTCACTTGTGAATATAGTCCAAAAAATAAAAGAAATTTTTGGATATGAAGTTGAAGATGAAAATGAATAAAAAAATCTAGACCTTCAAGAATGTGATATTGAAGAACCTGATGGCAACTCTATAAACACATTTTTGAAATATAATTTAGATGAATATGACTATGAAGAAAATGTTGGGGATATGAATATTTAATCATTTGTAGTTTTCACTAGAGCTCAAAATCAGAAAAAGTAGTCCAGTGAACCACATGAGGAAACTCCAAAGGTTATCCTCCCATGAGGACCTAATCTTCTAGTAAAAATAAAATGAAAGCAACCATTAATAGGTAGTTCATCCAATGTCAATATTTCTCAACTTATTGAAATTCCTAGTTATTTGCCTGTTTTTGACATAATTGATCATGTTAAAAAAAACCAAAATCTAAATTTCACAGGTTGAGTACTTAAGAGCATACCTAGAATAGTTAGATAGGTTAATTTAATTCATTAAGGAAAAAATCCCAATGCTATAAAATACAATACCAAAGGAATCCTAACTAACCCTATTGCTTTAAATCAAGTTAACTCAATGGCCAAAGTCACTTGAAAGTCTAATAAATTTGACCTATTCTATATTTCAATATTCATCAAAGGATGCAAAGTTAACAATTGTATCATCAACATGGGAACCTCAAATAATGTCATGCTTACCAAATTTGATCATGCTTTTGGCCTAACTTATACTAAACCCTTTGGGCATTGTTATTTTATGAAAGTGAAATAATTTTTGCTCCTATGATAGATAAAAGATTCATAAGTTGATTTGGCATATTTTCCCTAAAAAATAATTAAAATTAATATTTTAGTCGTAGATTTTTCAATAGTTTATGGCATTTTTTTGGGTAGAAAGTTTTGCAAATAATTGGGAGGTGAAATATAATTGGATTTTTCACATGCTATGATTTTTGTCAAATGAATCAAATAACATCTTAAGCTTGAATTGAAAATAAAGTATATAGTGAAAAACTTAGATGATTTCAAGGCAGACATTTTATATGAAGACTCTGGAATTGGTAATTACCTTCTAATAATGGAAAAGGATATGCAATTATGAGAAATCATGTAATCAAATTTGAATGATGCTTTGATGATGGAGTTTGATGGTAGTTTTTCATAAACAAGTTTGGGTGTAGGTGTAATCTTGATATCTCCATCTAAATAAATCTTTCTTTTCTCTTACAAATTATAGTTCAAGCATACCAAAAACATAGTTGAATATGAAGCACTTTTTCAATAGCTACATGCTATCGAAGAGATGGGAATCAAGAATTTAAAAGTCTTGGGTGATGTTGAGCTTGTTGTAAAATAGATAAAACTTCAATACTAGGTAAAGAATGATCATCTAAGACATTATAAGAAAAAATTATGGGCTATTATAAAAAACGTTGATGCCTTATCTATCATTATAATTCCTCAAGATCATAACTCTAAAGTTGCCGCTTTAGCATTATCAACTTCTTTGATGATTCTTCATATATATTGGTATAGAAAAATATATGATTGAGATAATATATAGGACAAGTGTCCCAAATAATGTAATAAATTGGCAAGTTTTTAATGATGATAATAAAATCATTTTGTTCTTAGATAAAATAGATATCTTCAAAAAAATGTATTTTGAAGGTAACGATACTACATACAAATAATCTTCAACCCACACATCAAAATAACAAATCACTGATGAACATGATAATGAAGGCATTATCAAGTTGAAAGGAAATAAAATCCCTAATGGCTTGGTCTCCTCAGAATAATTTTTTGACAAACATGATAGATTAATAAAGACTAAAATGCAAAAAGTGAACCCTGATTTTATAAAAAGTGAACATTGGCTCATAAGAACATCCTAGGTTTATTAATATTAGGGAATGTCACTCACCTGAAGAAAAATGAAATTGTGTTAGCCTTATCCATAAGTATATTGATATATTCATGTATTCTATGTAGACCTTAAGTCTTTTCATCCTATATAAATGCAACATATAGTTCCTCTAAATCCTAATGCAAATCCTTTCAAAAGAAAATTGAGGCAATACAATCTTAAAATCACAAGAATAATTCTCTCTAAAGTGAAAAAGATGTTTAATGTCTACATTAGATTTCATATCCATCATTCAACTTGGGTAACTAACATAGTACCAATCCATAATAAGAATGGTGAGACTATAATCTATGTTTATTTTAGGAATTTCAACCAAGCATCCCTCAAAGATAATTATCCATTACCAGTCATGGAACAGGTTATCCAAGTAGTAACTAGTGTTGAGATGATTTCAATGCTTGATGGTTTTTTAGGGTAAAACCAAATTGAGGTTAACCGAGAATACCAACACATAATAACTTTCATAAAACCTTGGAGTACCTTTGTGTACAGGTGGATACCTTTTGGATTAATCAATGTAGAAGCCACTTTTTAGAGAGAAATATATCTAGCATTTAAAGAGTTGAAGAATAAAATTATTGTGGTATATCTCGATGAGTAGACAATGTTTTTAAAAAAGTGATAAGACCACTATGCACATTTGGAGAGAGTTTTCAAAAAATGTCATTTGCATAGGATTTATATTAACCTTTATAAGTCTATCTGCAACATATATTTTCTCTAAATCCTTATGCAAAACCTTTTAGATAAAAACTAAGGAAATATAATTTTAAAATTATAGGAACAATTCTTATCAAAGTGAAAAAGATGTTTAATGCTTGAATTATCTTTCCTATCCACCATTCAAATTGGGTAGCTAATATAGTACCAGTCTGTAAGAAGAATGGTGAGACTAAAATCTATGTTGATTTCAACAATCTCAACTAAGCATCCCTCAAAGACAATTATCCATTACTAGTCATGGATCAAGTTCTCCAAGTAGTAGCTAGTGCTAAGATGTTTTTAATGCTTAATGATTTTTTAGGGTATAACTAAATTAAGGCTAATAAGGAAGACCAACACAAAATATATTTCACAATGCCTTAGGGTACGATTACATACAGGTGGATGTCATTTAGATTAATCAATGTAGGAGCCACTTTTTAGAGGGTAATAGATCTCGAGTTCAAATAGTTGAAGAGCAAAATTATGGTGGTATATATCGATGACTTGATAGTGTTTTTAAAAAATAAAGAAGACCACTATGCACATTTAGAGAGAGTTTTTGAAAAGTTTCATTTACACAAGATTACTCTTAGCCTTAAGAAGTTTGTATTTTGGGTGACTGAAGGTAAGCTCTTAGGCCATATCATTTAAAAATAAGGAATAAAGATTGATATATAAAGGGTTGAGGTGATTCAAAAACATTCCCTACCTGCAAGTAAACCAAGAGTACATTCTTCATTTAGGAAAGTGAACTCTTTAAGGAGATTCACTATTGAATTTGTTGAACTTACCAGATATATTGCATATATAAAGAGAGGAAAATCCTCTTTCATGTGGAATAATGAAGGCAAAGAGGTGTTTGAGAAGATAAATCTCGTTATTGCTTGTGTACCAAGATTGGTGCATCCTAAATTTAAGGATTTCATTATTTATTTGTTATGCTTCATATCATACACTCTCAACATATTGATTTAGGAAAATAATAAAGGTAGTGAATCCACAATTACCTTTATGAGTTTTAATCTCAAATATTATAAGTTTAAATATTCCCCTAATTAAAAACATGCCTATGTAGTAGTGAAAGCAATCAAATAATTTAAGTATTACATATTACATTTTCATTTTATAATAATGGTGCCAAATAAATTAGTCAAATCTATTTTGACCCAATGAAAACCTAGTTATAGTAGGTAATTTGGATAACCCAAGTTTAAGAGTATAGTCTCTAAATCAAACCCAAGAATCTATTTTGATGAAAATGATTGTGTCAACTCTTGGTAGAGTAGGAAAACCTTCAATTGGGTTCCTTGACAGTTTTAGATGAGCAAGATGACTATGAAATTCCTTTAGTATTGTTTGTTAATTCTACTAATGAATGGTTTAAAATATGACATTTATTCTCAATTTATTCAATCTAATGGAATTTATTCTTATCGCCTTTTATAGTTTCAATAATATGTGCACAAACACCACTAAAGTTTATAATTAATATTATATCTAAACTAACTAATCCATGAAGATTTTTTACCTCAAAAACACTTCTTGGAGTAGGACACTCCACTATTGATCTTACCTTTTCTTAATCCATTTTCAAACCATCCTTAAAAATGACATATCTCAAATAAATCAACTTAGTTTCCATGAAGGTACACTTCTTGAGGTTAATCAATAATTTTTATTCCTTTAGTTTATTCAACACCATCCTAAGATGTTTGGTGTGTCCCTCCTTTAATTAGCTCAAAATAAAAATGCCATCCAAATAAAAAATAATAGATTTACCTGTGTATGTCCTTAACACCTCATTCATTAGTTTAATGAAGGTATTAGGAGAGTTGGTCAAACCAAATGGCATAACAAGCCACTCATACAATCCATTATTAATCTTGAAGGTTATTTTCCACTCATCACCCTCTCTAATTATGATTTGTTGGTATCCACTCATAGAATCTATCTTTGAGGAATATTGTGCTTGTTGTCACAATTTTCATAAGTTTCAAAAATTAGTGAAAATGTGTTTTTTATGGCTAATTTTTTAAATTCAAACTTCAAAAAATTTAGATTTTGAAAATTTTGAAAATTAATTAATTGATTAATATTAATTAATTAATTAATTTAAAATTGTATTACTAACCGTAACAGTATATCTCCTGAACTATGCAAAAATACTTTCAAGCTTCCCCATGTAAATGTCATTAGTTGTGCATACAATTCATAAAAGTTCATTGAACTTTTCAAAACCTATGAAAATACTTTTTCACTTTTTCCCTGGTGGTGTAAAAGTGCCTTGACACTTTTTCAAGTCGTACAACTTGCATTTTTTATTTTTCACATAGTGAAATTGTAAATTAAAAATAATAAATCCATTAAAATAATTTTAAATTGTTTTAATTTACAAATTCATTTTGAATTTTATTGTCCCATGCAAATGAAATATTTCTTTTTCATTATCATGCAATTTTAGTTTGCATTCCCATGGCCATGTATTTTTGTTTCACACTTCTCCAAGTCATGCAATTTTGATTTACACTTCCCTGAGTCATGTAAATGAAAATATCCACATTGCAATCATTGTTATTTCTCCATGAGTTGTGTAAAAATGAAACTTATTCCCCTCTAAATGTTTTGAATCCATTATGCACATTTAAGCATGCAAAAGCTTCAAATTATTTTTCCAACCTCTATTCAGCACTAGACTATAATCATTCTCTATCATGATTTTAATAAGGGGTAAATCAGTATTACAATCAAAAAGTAATACAAAGAGAATTAAGTTTGAAATAATTTTCAAATTTTCAAATTTTTTTGGTTATCAATGAAATACTCGTACACCTCGAATAAAGAGGATAAAATAAATTAATCAAATCTATTTTCTTCTACCTAGCAAGGAAAACTATATAATGTCCAAGTGAATATAATTTGTAAAATTAAAGGAATAAATTTGAGCAATTTATTTTCTTGTTTTTACATGCTAAATGGAATTATATGACCCATATGAAAGATGAATAGTAATTTAAAAAGAGAGAACAAATTCTATTATTTTTAGCATCATAAATGGAATTGTATGGTTCCCAAAAGAGATAAAGAGATTCATTAAAGGATAAAAACAAAAAAAAAAACAAATGTTTTTATTTTCATCTACCTTACCCAGTCGTACGACCACCGTACAACCTCAATAGAAGATTGTAAAGAATATTTTGATGATTTTTAATTTTTGGTTTAATTTTGGCTACATAAATAAGACGTAAAACATATGTAGGGAAGATTAAAGTAGTTATAAATTTAAAAAAATAAACTTTTGATTGTTTTTAGCAGCCAAGACTCAATCGTATGGCACCTAGGTTAGGAGAAGAAATCTACATATAAAAAGATCAACATTTGTTTGTTTTTATATGACTACAAAAGGATGTAAAACCTATATATTGAGTAGTAAATTAAAAAAATAAAGACAATAATAGTTTTTTATTAATTATTTTTCCTTTTATTATGCAACAAGATCATATGCCTCAAATGAAGGAAAAGAAAAGTGAATTAAAAATAAGACAGATAATCTTGATCAATTTTTAGCTATTAAAATGAGTTTTATGGATGCCATACACTCATATAAAGAGAAAATTAATTATTTATTTATTTTACTTACATGATAAAGTCGTATAGCCACATAAGAATAAGGAGGGTTTGAAAATTTTAAAAGGCAAATTATAGATTTGTTTTTTTATTTATTTTTCTCCATTTACTAAGAAATTCATATGCTCCATGTAAATGAAGGTTTTGTTGTCCCCAAAAATGTCACTCGTTTTAGGGACAACCTATGAACTATTTTGGTTCAATAGACCAAAATCCTCTCTCCCCTTTTCAAAAAATTGTTCTAAGCATTCAAGTTCTTCATTTTTCAAATATTTTCCAAAAATCTACGGACTCTATAGGCTTAAATCTATGGACTCAGATCTATGAACTTCATAGGAAAGAATCTATAGATTCATTTCTATGGACTCTGCCAATTCTACAGACTCATTTCTATGGACTCTATAGGCTTAAATCTATGAACTCCATATATATGTTTCTACAGACTCAACATGCTTGAAATCAGTAGGTTCAATAGCTTCAAAGGCTTCTACAAGTGAGTTCAATCAAAAGAACAATTTTCCAACACTTAGTCATTTTCAGGATTGGTTCAATGTCTTGGTTTAACCAAAAGAATTCATCGGCAAGCTTTTATGCAATGATTGAACCATTGAACCATTAAACCATTGATCCTTGAACCTTTTTGGTTCAATGGGTTCAATGGGTTCAAAGGTTCAATGTCATTGGCAAGAGTTAAGTGCTTCGGTAAAGGTTCAACAAGTTCAACCACTTATAGGTTCAATAGCTTCAAAACACTTATCACAGAGAAGAAGGCTTGAACCATTGAACCATGGAACCACTTTGGTTCAAAGGTTTAATGGGTTCAATGGTTTAACAGGTTCAACAGCCATATGGTTCAATGTGTTTGGTTCAAGGGATTAAAAAAACTTAGCCAAATAAAGAGTTCAAACTAATTAAACCATTGAACCAAAGTTGGTTCAATCGGTTAGTTCAATCGACAGGTTCAAGGGGCTGCCCAAATCCAAAGGAAAAAGTGCCCTTGTAGAGGGAAATGAACCAAGCTAAGTGCCCTTATGGAGGGTAGTGAGAAAAAGTAGACAAAGAAAATTCCTTCAAAAAAGTCAACCAAGGACAAACAGCCCTTGTAGAGGGCAGGTGAGGAGTAGATGGACTGTTGTAAAAGTCTGAAGGATAGTTCTGGGCTTGAACAATCCTTGTAGAGGGCACAGTTCTATTTCAGGAAAAGAACATGGAAAATTAACTAAGGCAAAGTAAAGGAATATTTCCTTCAGACAAAAATTCCAAAGGAATTCCTTTGGACTTTTATCCGAAGGAAAAGCTCAAAGAAAATCCCATCGAAGGAATTAAATCTGGAGGCCACCTGAAGGATCTCAAAGGGTAAGTACCCTTGTAGGAGGCTCTCACCAAGGAAAGTGGACTGTTTCTCAAGACCTCAAAGGGAAAGTTCCCTTCGGGAAAGATCAAACCTCAAAGTGTAGCAGAAGTTACCATGTGTCCTTTACAAAGTGCAACGAAAGCCACCATGTGTCCCTTATAAAGTCAAAGTGAAAGCTACCAAGTGTTGCCTATCGAGACATAGTTTTTAATAAGTTTTAAAGCTGCAAAACATGCCACATCTTTTGTTATAATTTCGTGAAAGCCAATAAGTGTCAAACTTCACAATTTCTTCCTTCTACTTCTTTATTTTGTAAGGAATGTGGTGGGCCCCAAGTGAGTTGCTAACCTCAGTAGAGTGTGTCATGTGTCATCTTCTGCAGGACTCTCAAAAGACATCTAAAGCCTCTATAAGTTAAGTAAATGCTGCCATGTGTCCCTACCTACTTCATGGTGGAACATGCCATGTGTCACTTGTTAAGATCAGCAGAAAGTGACCAAAGCAAGCAGGAAAGACATGAAGGAATTGTTAAGGAGGATGACGGGCCCATAGCTATCAAATTCAAGGCAACCAAGTAGCTATTGGCTTTCAAATGATGATGGACCTGAAGATGTCAAATTTGTAACAATGAAATAAATGTTGATCTTTGTAAACTTAAGCATAGACCCCGTGAACAAATTTAGGGACTAGCCAAAGAGATAGCTCGAGAGCTCAGATCGCATAAAAAAGGGCAAAATATAGCCAGGAAAGGGGGAAAGATAAAGAAGGATAAAAATATCCATGCATGGAAGATGTTTCTAGAAGGTAAAGTAGTCCACCAGGTGGACATTGGAGAGTGCAAATATTCAATGGCATGGCCTATTTTTTTGCATTGAGTAAAGCGAACAACTATGCACACATTAGGAAACACATCAGGTGACCCATATTAAAAACTAATGCTTGATTCCATCATAACCCATGGATAGAATTTAAAATGTATTAAAGGCATTGAATGCATCATAAGCCATTTTTGTGAAATAAAGTGCCCAAGTCTTTCTTAGAGCACTATATATTGGACTCTCTCTTATTATTTTGGGGATCTCTCTCTGTTATCAAAAACAAAACTCTACTCAAGTTGAAAGGCATTACTAAGACTTTGAGCTTAGATTTTTTCTCATATTTCATTATTTGAATAAGAAAACAAGTGACTTTTTAGACTTTGTACTAGAATAGCTTGGTTGTTGGGTAAATTATTCTTATGTCTGTTTCCTTAATACATTTTTTGTCCATTTAATTAAATAAGTAGAATTAGTGAAAGTAATCAGGAAGGTGTCCTGAAGCCAACTATGGAGAGACTTTGTGCCCCCACAATTTCCTTTAGTGTGTTTTCTTTATATTCCTGTGTAAAGGATCTTGGGATGACTTTGTGCCCTCATAATCCTTCATATTCTATTTCTGTATAAAGGACCTTGGGATGAATTTGTGCCCTCATTGTCCTTCATATCTCACTCTTGGGCAATTGAGGTGGAGACTTTGTGCTACATCTCAGTCTGTAGGTTACTACGCCTTTGATTATCAATTACTTGTCACTACTCGAAAGGTTCCTGCTGTCTATTGAATAACACTTTTGAAAGAAGAGGAGTGCCTTTTGTCATTTCATCAAGATTTCTCATTTGATTTATGAACATCATCTCTAAAAAGAGAGATATGGATGGTTTATCCTACCCTTGAGTGTTATTTTTTATTTATATATATAGTATATAGCTCCTACATATCTACAGGGAACCTCCCCTTGATGAGAGGAGAGATTTGTCCCCTTTTGATGTAGTAAACCTGCATATCTAGCTGACCAATTTCCCTATGTTGTGGTTGAAGAGACCTATTTTTCTCATCAGTTAGTTGATTGACAAAATGTTCACCCAATAGTTTTTAGCAACTCTACTGGGGATTTATGTGTAATCTAAATCCTCAAGTTTTAGATTAAAGCATTCCCTACCCTTATCCATTATAGACTCTTGCGAATCCATTCTATGTCTTACCCATTATCATTATAGCCTTACCATCTCCCTTCATCCCCATGCCAACTAGGATAGAATGCGTATTTTGAAGCCTCAAGCTTCAAGCTGAAGTAGTGCCAGTTCTTTTCCATTTTTATTTTTACACCCTGGCAGATCCATGGTATATGTGAAGCCAAAAGGATAAAGTTATTGTTGACCCTATATTTGAGTTGGTACAATAAAGTAATTTTGATCTATTTCCTTCACCATCTCACCTCTAACGAACCAAGAGCTTTTCTCCTACTAAAGTCAAGTCTCCATTACCAGGCAAAGCATCCATTTCCACTATTAATAAAGCTTTATCAATACTTACCCCTCTGAGATTTGTTATTCCACCTTTCCATAGTCATACAATGGCATTTCAAGGTATTTGGGGTAACTCTTTTGGCCCACTAAATTTAACTCCACCTCTACATGAGCTACCACGTAGTTCAAATAAAAATTTCCCCAATTTCTATGGTGATGGGAAAGTTCATCCTGATGAACTTATTATAGCCTTCAGCATATCTTATGGCATAATAGGTGTGGATTATGAGGATGTAGCAGTCAGGTTGTTCATGGAAACTTTACAAGGTGATGTTACATACTAGTTTTATCATCTACATGCCCAAAATGTGACTAACTGGAACACTCTCAAAGCCAAATTTGAAGCCAGATTCAAGCCTATAAAAGATACGCATGCCATGTTAGCTCAACTCACACAAATGAAGAAGGAGCCTCATGAACCAATGAGGGATTTCATAGCCAAGTTTGACAAGCTAAGGAATATGATTCCTATAATTACTCAGCCTACACCTGAGAATCTCAAATATTTTTTCATCAACTCTTAGATGCCTAAAGTAAGTTTTCTGTTGAGACATGCTGGCCAAATAGACCTTACTGCAGCTCAGGATTTGGCCACTAAGGTGGAAGATGACCTTATCTTGGTAGGAAAGATAAGGAGAGATCCTAACAAAGGTAAATCTTCTTCATCTTCTAAATATCCATCTACAGGTATCACTGATCCAATGGTGCAGAAGCTAGAAAATGAGTTGCTAGCTCTCAAGAAGCAAATAGCACAAGGGATATCTTTAGCTCCTTCATATAGAGATATGCCAAGGAGGACATTCCCTAATCATTCATACTAAGGTAATGCTACCAAGAATCAAAGATAGCCAAATCATCTTCCTCCCCCATAGGGGAAGCTTGCCATTGAAGCACCACTAACCGATTCAGTAGTTGGATATCTCAAAATAGAATCTAATTTCTCTTTCTATCTTGAATTAAACTAAGAAAATGGCATTGATCTCCTTGCAGAAGGCCATGAAGAATTAGCTGGTGACTCCAACATTGGTTTCCCAAATTATTAAGATGAACCCAGAGGTAAAGGTGAAGTATTTAATGGATCATATGCTATATTCACCCAATCCCAGAACCAGTCAACCTAGCAAGCTGATAAAGGAAAAATAGAGGAAAATTCTTAGCCTACAATCTCAATTTCCAAATGAGGAACTTCTCTATCTTTCCAATCAAAGGACCCAGTGAGTAACATAAAGGTAAGTACATCAAGTATTCCTCTATCTTCAACTTTGATTCCATAGACTATTACCACCCATCCTAAAAACTAGAAAGATGAACTTATTTCCTCTGTTCCTAGTCCATTTCATTCATTTGACATAATCAACCATGTCAAGAAGACCAAAATTAAAATGTTTCAATTTGAATTCTCATAATCTAATCTTGAGCAATTGGATAGGTTGGTGGAGTATGTGAAGAATAAAGCTATCCCTATAGGACAAGATGTTAAAAAGGTAACTCATAATCCCCCAAAGAACATGTCCATCCCAAAAAATCTTGTCATTACTCTTCTAGCTACCTCTAGGAAAATAGAGCCTTTCTATGTTTCCCTATTGATAAATGGTCACAAACTGAGCAATTACATCATAGACTCAAGTGCATCTAACAACATCATGCCAGCCAAAGTGGCAAAATCTCTTAGACTCACGCTGACCAAAACCTTTGGGAGATGTTTCTCCATGGAGAACAAATAAGTACCTCTATTGGGAAAAATCAAGGATTACCAATTTGCATTTGCAGCATTCTCAGATAAAAGAATCAAGATGACAGTCCTGGTGGCCAATGTTCCAGCCTCATACAGCATTCTTTTGGGGTGAAATTTTTGCAAAGATGTTGGTGGGGAATTTAGTATGGACTTGTCTGAAGCGAGGATCCTTGTCAAAGGCATCATGTAGAGGCTACTTCCTAAAAAGGAATCAAAATATGTTATCACTCAAACATCAGCCCCTGAAGCTCAAATTCTATTTGAATCTTCAGGCATGGGTAATTACTTCTTAACCACAGAGGATATTCATGTTTTAGTAGATGAAAGTCCTATAGGTGGCAATCCAGGAATTGACTCAGATAAGACATCAAAAGAATTGGTAGGGTGTAGTACAGATGAAAAAGGATCTTCTCTCTTTAATGAAGGAAAATCTAATAGAAGATCAATTTTTGATGATGTTTGGATCCTAGAATTTCATGGCAGTAATTATTCTACCAGCTCAAGAGCTGGGATTGTGTTGATATCTCCTCAAAGAGAGATTTTTCCTTCTTCATACATGTTGTAGTTTAGCAACACCAACAACACAATTGACTATGAATCTCTATTACTTGGATTGAAGGTTGCTCAAGATAAAGGCATAAAACTCCTTCATGCCAAAGGAGATGTTGAACTAGTGGTTTGTTAGGTAAGGAACTTGTATCAAACCAAAAATGAGAGATTACGCCACTACCATAATCTAGTCTAGGATCAAATTGAAATCTTTGATACTTTTAGCATCTCTACCATTCCTAGGCAATTCAATGACTGAGCTAATGCACTGGCTATTTTAGCAACTCTCTTAGTTCCTCATCTAGACTTTAAATTAAATAGGTACACTATTGAATTGGTCTTTCAACCAAGTGTGCCCAATAATACCAATAATTGTCAAGTGTTCAATGGTGACAACCAAATCATTGCCTTTTGGAATAAAAAGACAGCTTCAAACAGCTTCACTTTGAAGGCAGTAAGCTCCAAAAACTCGAATCAGCTCCTGAAATGAATTCAGATGCAGGTGAAGAATTCCTACAGCTAAAAGGGAATAAAATTCCTAAAGGACTATTTTCTCTTGAGAAACTATTTGACAAGTAGGACAGGTTCATCAAATAGAAACAAATGGATTCAAGCTCCTCCCAGGGGTTTGATCAGATAAATTTGGGTACCAATGAAAATCCCAAGATGGTGAACATTGGGAAATGCTATACTCTAGAGGAGAAACTCAAATTGACTGACCTACTTCACCATTACATGGATGCTTTGGTGTAATCTTATGATGATCTAAAGTCACTCAGGCTTGAGTAAATTCAACATGAATTCCTCTCAAGGATGATTCAATGCCTTACAAGCAAAAATATCGATAGTATAATCCAAAGATATCAAGTAATATTCTATCTAAGATACATAAAATGCTAAATGCTAGGATAATTTTTCTAATTCATCATTCCACATGGATTGTCAACATAGTCCCTATAAGGAATAAGAATGGTGAAATTTGCATCTGTGTGGATTTCAAGAATCTGAATCAGTCATCTTTAAGGATAACTATCCTTTTCCCATCATGGATCAAGTGCTTCAAACAGTGACTGGCTCAGAGATGTGATCAATGCTAGATGGCTTCTCAGGGTATAATCAAGTGGAAGTTAGTGAAGTAGACCAACATAAGACTGCCTTCACTACACCTTGGGACACGTTTGCATATTGAAGAATGCCATTTTGTCTGATAAATGTTGGTGCCACTTTTTAGAGAGCAATGGACCTTGATTTCAAGGATGAGATGGGTAGGTTCATTGTAGTTTATCTTGATGACTTGACCATCTTTTCTAAGCATCACTCAGATCATATACACCACTTGCAACAAGTGCTAGAGTGATGCCACCAGAATGGCATTTCCTTGAACCCTAAGAAGTCAATTTTTGGAGTAACAGAGGGGAAACTTCTCAGACACATTGTGTCCAAAGGAGGCATAAATATTGATTCAAATAGAGTCAAGTCTATCCATTAGCTTACCTTGCCTATAAGTAAGACTATTGTTCACTCTTTCTTTAAAAAAGTGAATTTCTTACAAAGGTTCAACTCTGAGTTTGTTGAGAAGACTTGACACATTGTGAACATGATGAATAGAAAGGCCACCTTCAATTGGACTAAAGAATGCAAGTCAACATTTCGGGATATTAAGATAGCCATTGCCCACACCCCAATTCTAGTTTGTCCAAATTATACCAAGGATTTCATGATGTACAGTTATGCTTGTAAACACACATTTTCAGTGATTCTAGTTCAATAAAATGAAGAAGGTGTGGAATCTCCCATATCCTTCATGAGTTATCCTCTTAAATCTCATGAGCTAAAGTATTCAAACATGGAGAAGCATGCTTATGCAGTGGTGAAGGTAGTCAGGCATTTTTGCTTCTACATCTTGAATTCTCACACTACTACCTTAGTTCTTGATACCATGGTCAAATCCATACTAACTCAGCAAGAGTTTGAGACAAAAAGAGGCAATTGGATTGCAAAGATCTAGGAGTTTGATCTAGTCATCAAGCTAACAAAGTTGGTATGAGGAAAAGGTCTATGCCAATTAATTGTTGATAAAAAACTAGAAGAAATAGAGCATGAAGAAGTAGAGGTGGAAGACACATTGACAGTCCTCTTTGTATCCACCACGAATGAGTGGTATTTAGGTGTTGCTCATTTCCTTATTTATGGTGAGTGTCATGCTCACCTATCTTACAAAGAAAGGACTATCAAGTTGAAAGCTACCAATTTTGTCCTTTGGGACAATAGCATATACAAGAGGATCCTTGATGGAGTGTTCCTTCACTGTGTGGACAAGGATCAGCAAAGCCAACATTTGAAATCCTTCCACAATCTAGCCTATGGAGGATATTTTTCTACTCCTATGACTGCCCATAAAATTTTGTGAGCCAGGTATTACTAGCCATGTCTTTTTCAAGATGCATATAAGTGGGTAAGAAAATGTGAACTGTACTAGTAGTTTGTAGGGAGACCTAAGTTCACTGCCCTGCCTCTCAAGCTAGTGATCATAGAGGAAACATTCCAGTAATGGAGAATTGATTTTATTGGAGCTGTAAACCCATCTTCAAATGCTAGACATGATTATGTCCTTACATCAACTGACTACTTCACCAAGTGGGTGGAAGATATCTCAACCAAGCATGCTAATTTAGAAGTAGTGTGCAATTTCCTCAAGGATAATATCATTTCCAAGTTTGGAGTCCCAACCAAGATTGTCACAGACAATGTAGCTTGTTTCACTTCCCAGGAGATTACTCAGTTATATTTTTACTATCAGATCACCCTCTTTCACTCATCTGATTAATTTCTACAAGGGAATGGACAAGCTAAATCAAGTAACAAGAACCTGATGACTATCATCAAGAAGCTAGTCGATGACAACCAAAGAACATGGCATAAATCATTGGTTGATGCTTTGTGGGTAGATAGAATTAGACCAAAAAAGGCAATTTGTATGTCTCCTTTCCAACTTCTTTATGGTATCAATGCTGAGATACTAATCACCTTAGAATTGCTATCATTAAAATTGGCTAAGGCAATTGAAGATCTGACATATAAAAGCCCCCTTGATAAGAGGATCATGTGCTTGATTGAGTTGGATGAGTAACGAACTATGGTAGTGGACCGAATTGCTACCCATCAAATTCTGGTGAAGATATTCAATCAGAAGGCAAAAAACCATGATTTCCAAGTTAGAGATCAAGTCCTGTTGTGGGACAAAAGGAGAGAACCAAAGGGGATGCAAGAGGCTCTCACCAAGGAAAGTGGACCATTTATTAAGACCCTAAAGGGCAAGTTCCCTCTGAGAAAGATCAAACCTCAAAGTGCAGTGGAAGCTACCACATGTCCCTTATAAAGTGTAGTAGAAGCTACCATGTGTCCCGTATAAAGTCAAAGCAAAGTTGCCAAGTGTCACCTATCTGGACATAGTTTCTAATAAGTTTCAACATTACAGAATGTGCCACATGTTCCATTATAACTCAGTGGAATCCAACAAGTGTCAAACTTTGAAATTTCTTCCTTCTACTTCTTTGTTTCATAAGAAATGTGGTGGGCCCTGAGTGAGTTGCTAACCTTAGCGGAGCGTGCCATGTGTCATCTTTCAAAGACTCTCAAAAGACATCTAAAGCCTCTATAAGTTAAGCAAATGCTGCCACATGTCCTTGCCTATTTCACAACGAAATGAAACATGTGTCACTTATTAAGATCAGTGGAAAGTGGCAAAAGAAAGTAAGAAGGACATGAAGGAATTGCTAAGGAGGATGATAGGCCTGTAGCCATCAAATTTAGGGAAACCAAGTAGCCGTTGGCTTTCAAACGATGATGGACCTAAAGACATCAAATTTTCAGCAATGAAATAACTATTGATCTTTACAGACTTAAGAACAGACCCTGTGAACAAATTTAGTGACTAGCCAAAGAGAGAGACCGAGAGCTCAGATCACACAGAAAAGGGCAAAATATAGCCAAGAAAGGGGGAATGATGAAGAAGGATCAAAAATATCCATGCATGGGATATGTTTCTAGGAGGTAAATTAGTCCATCAGGTGGACATCAGAGAGCACAAATATTCAATGGCACGGCCTATTTTTTTGCATTGAGTAGAGCGAATAGTTATGCACACATTAGGAAACACATCAGGCAACCCATATTAAAAATTGATGATCGATTCTAGCATAGCCCATGGATATAATTTAAAATGCATTAAAGGCATTGAATGCATCATAAGCCATTTTTGTGAAATAAAGCACCTAAGTCTTTCTTAGAGCACTATATATTGGACTCTCTCTTATTATTTTGGGGATCTCTCTCTATTATCAAAAATAAAACTCTGCCCAAGTTGAAAGGCATTACTAAGACTTTGAGCTCAGATTGTTAATCATATTTCATTATTTGAATAAGAAAACAAGTGACTTTTCAGACTTTGTGTTGGAATAGCTTGGTTGTTGGGAAAATTGTTCTTATGTCTATTTCCTTAATATGTTTTTTGTCCATTTAATTAAATAAGTAGAATTAGTGAAAGTAATCAGGAAGGTGTCCTGAAGCCAACTATGGAGAGACTTTATGGCCCCATAATTGCCTTTAGTGTGTTTTATTTCTATTCTTGTGTAAAGGATCTTGGGATGACTTTGTGCCCTCATTATCCTTTATATTCTATTTCTATGTAAAGGACCTTGGGATGACTTTGTGCCCTCATTGTCCTTCATATCTCACTCTTGGGCAATTGAGGTGGAGACATTGTGCTAAATCTTAGTCTTTTGGTTACTACGCCTTTTATTATCAATTACTTGTCACTACCCGAAAGGTTCTTGTTGTCTACTGAACAACACTTTTGAAAGAAGAGGAGTGTCTTCTGTCATTTCATCAAGATTTCTCCTTTGATTTATGAACATCATCTCTGAAAAAGAGAGATGGATGGTTTATCCTACCCCTGAGTGTTATTTTCTATTTATATATATAGTATATAGCTCCTACATATCTACAGGGAACCTCCCCTTGATGAGAGGAGAGGTTTGTCCCCTTTTGATGTAGTAAACCTGCACATCTCACCGACCAATTTCCCTATGCTATGGTTGAAGAGACCTATTTTGCTCATTAGTTAGTTGATTGACAAAATATTCACCCAACAAGTTTGAAAATTAAAAAAATAAAAATACCGTATTTTCATTAATTATTAAAAAGGTCATACATCTTTATGTGAGCTCTGAAGGTTTGAAATTCTGCAAAAATCAATTGGTGATTAATTTTTGGTGTTTTGGCCTGAGTTGTAAAAAATGGTTAAATTTTTAAAAATTGAAAAATAAATTTGCAAAAATATTTTTATCTCATTTGCATTTTATAATAAAATCTATCTGATAGCATTACAAAGTGATTAAATAAGAATTACAATTAAGAAAGGCAATTGAGCAAGAAGTTGAAATTCATATGGGATATCAAAAAAGCACTAGTGTAATTTTCATAGGTGAACTTGTGAGTCCATTTTTCTAGTGTGATTCAAATAACTTGTTTTGTCTTTAATTTATTTCATTTTGTTAATTTTAGAAATAAAAAATAATTGTGAAAATATCTCTCGATTGTCAATTTTCTTGTAAAATTTAATGTCTTCATCCTCTACACTAGAAAAATTAATTATGAGCAAAGACAAAGGAATCATAAAATACCAATTTCAAAGTGTGACACCTTTCTTATCATCAAAATATAATGTGTAAAATATTATAGATATTGACCTAGGTCACATTGACTTAGATGAATTTTGGGAGAGAATGAATATAGTGTATAAAATTGACTTTAGTCAGAGCATTTTTTATAGTGGATTGGCATAAGTTGTGGCATTATTGATTTTAGTGGAGTCTCCTAAATTGGTCTTAGTCATGAAAAATTACTATAATTCAGAGACAAGGGAAGTGAGAGATCCATAGTGGCAAGTTTTATTTCAGAACACGTAGATAATATGTCACACCTTTAGGATCAAGAATATTTTAGGCATTTGACTCCTGAATCTTCTCAAAGTTTTTGGTATGATAATAATGTATCCTATGCTAAGTCAACAATGGGTGGTTGACCAAAGAAAAACATTCTTCCACATGACTCTCAAAGAATATTGTGATATCTAATTTTAAGAATGAAATAAATGACATAATAACACTATTACATAGAATAATGGGGATCCCAACAACAAAAACATTTTAGATTTGTATGTAGAGATTCATTTGTATCATTATCAAGAATGAATAATATCTCAATTGGGGACAACTAATAAGTAATGAAATTAATAAATAGATAATGGAAGTGAATGTCACTTAAAAATTTTATATGACTTCTTATCTTGTCTATGTTGTGGCTAGTCAAAGATATTTTGATGGATTTCATATAGTAAGTGAATTTGGGAAGACAAAATTATATTACTTTTATCCCCAACTAGCAGTGAAAGAAAGCACCTGATATTTCAAAAGGGTAAATGATTATTTCATTCATTTTTTCATTTATTTGTTTTTAAAAGAGTTTTTTAACATGAGTATATCAATAGCATCCACCACAAAAATAGCTAGATAGGAAAATTGGTTCATATAATTCTTGAATTTCATTTATTTGAGAATCAATGGCTGTGAAATTACTCCTTATATGTTTATGTGATATCTCAGTGATAAGTGGGCATTGATGGAACTAGTGAGATAAATTATTGAAACAAATAATTTTTTTCATAGGTGACATAGTCTAAGAGTCAAATTTCTAATTTTAATTGGAAGGTATACTTGTTCATCATTGATAAAATCTAAATCAGTGGAGAAATTTATGTCTCACTATATTCTCAAGAATTTTGATAGCTAATTTGCATTTGATATAAGAGGCTTGATTGAACATAACCTTGGGCTTTCATTTCAACATCTCTCACACTTTTATGATTATTAGATGGATTACAATGATGAGAAAATGGTTAGAATCAGAGACTATTCATATTTTACCATGAAGTAGATAGTAATATTTGGTATAATGAAAGTGTCAAATTAGTTGTTGGATGATAAGGTCACATTGGATCCTATCTTTGAAAAAAAAAAATTTAAATGAAGCCACTACCTATGGTCCATTGGTAAAAGAGATAATCTTCTTATCATATAATTAGAACAAGGGTAGTACTCAAAAGGACTCTCAAATGGTTGAGAAGTAAAGGAGTAGATGTTAGAAACATTGATTCCCCTACACCTCTTGAGGAGGATAAATTTGAAAGTTTATACAAATAATAACATGATGAAACAGAGAAAGTAGATGAATCAGGTCTAAATAAATAATCCCTAGTGATAGAGGAATCACAAGAAGTGGAATCAATTCAATAGGACATTCCACCATGAAGGGTTCTCAAGCTAAAGATAAAGAAGTTAGGCTAAAATATCTCTTCTCCTAATCCTTCAATTCCTCAAGAAAATTCTATTGATAGTTTTATACATTCTCAAGAGTTTGTAGAGAATACAACCAAGTAATTTATTGCTTCAAATGACATGTTGCTTCCTATATTATCTACTTTCCCACTACAAGATATCACTCATGTTTCTTCATCTTCTCCCTCATAATACTAAATTTCCCATTGTATCCTCTCTAAGAACTCCAACTAACATATTTTTGAGGTGTCATAGTTAATCAATGATGCAATTCATAAATAGCTAATTGAACTAAAGGTCACATCAAAGTTTTATATGACTTCTTATCTATATACATTGTGTCTATTAAAATATATTTTGATGGATTGCATATAGTAGGTGACTTTGGGAAGATAAAATATATGAATTTTATCCCTAACTAGCATTGGAAGAAATCACCTGACATTTTAAAAGGGTAAATGATTGTTTCATTCATTTTATCATTTAATTATTTGAAAATAAAACTTTCCAACATGAGTATATTAGTAGCAGCCACCACAAAAATATCCAAATGGGTAACTTAGTTCAAATAATTCTTCACTTTTAGCTATTTGAGAATCAATGGCTATGAAATTAATCCTTATATTCTTTCTTGATATGCCAATGATGAGTTCATGTTTATGGAACTAATGAGACAAATTGTTGAAACACACAAGTTTTTAACAAGTTAGCAGAAGACAAGAGTTAAATGTTTTATTTATTTGGCATGTATACTTGTTCATCATTGATAAAATCCAAATCAGTGGAGCAATATATGTCTTGTTGCAATATCAATACTTTTAAGACCATATTTATATTTGATATAAAAGGCTTTATTGAACATAACCTTGGGAATTCATTTGAACATCTCTCATACTCTGAGGATTATTGGATGGATTATGATGATGAGAAAATGGTCAGAATCAGAAACTATTCATGATTTACCATGAAGCAAATATTCAAATTTGGTATAATGAAAGTACCAAATTAATTAGTTATTAATGAGTTCATATTAGATCCTATCTTTGATAAAGAAAACATAACAATAATGCCACTACCTATGGTCCGTTGGGATAAAGGAGAATCTACTTTTATTAGAAGTAGAACAAGGGTAGTAATCGAAAGGCCTCTTAAATAATTAAGAAGTAAAGGAGTAGATGTTGGAAATATTAATTTTCCTAAACCTCTTGGGTAGGATGAATTTGGTAGCTTCTACAAACAATAACATGATGAAGTAGATAAAGTGGATGAAGTAGGTCCAAGTGGAGAATAGCTAGTGATAGAGGAAGTGTAAGAAATGGAAGCTATTAAATAGAACATTCCACCAAAAAGGGTTCTCAAGATCAAGATAAAAAGGTTAGATGATAATTTATACTCTTCTCCTATTATTTCAATTCCTCAATAAATTCCTATTGATAGTTTCTCACATTTTCAATAGCTTGTAGAGAATACAACCCAGCAATTTATTGCTTCAAATGATATGTTGCTTCCTATATTGTCTACTTTACCACTACAAGAGATCATTAATGTTTCTTCTTCTTCTCCTTTAAATCTTGAATTATCCATTATATCCTCTTCAAGAACTCTAATTGACACAATTATCAAATAAAAACAAGTTAAAACTTATTTTTGAGGTACCACAGTTGAAAAGACACCTTATTCCACCCTAGTGATGTTAGCCCCACAAGTCTCAGCTTTTACCCCACCTCTTTATTCAAGCATAACAATGTCATATTGGTTGTCCATGGTGGTGAAGAAAACAGGAAAAAATGTTGAACTTGAGGAGATTGACTTTAGGAATTTAACAATCCCAAACCCTTTTTCAAAAAGATCAAAGAAATCAAAAACCTTCTCACAGATGGTAACATATGAAAAAAGAGAGAAATATGTAGAATTACCAATTATTTTAGTTGAAAAGGATATATTAAAAATAAGAGTTGAACACTATCAAGTATCTATAATTCATTTGGGAAAGTCTACCAGAGAAGGAATGAAGGGAGATTCACAGTTGGAAATTGGCACTATTATTAAGAAAATGGATAAGGTTAAAGAAAATATAAGTTAAATGAAAAAGTGGAATAGTTGTATTCAATGATATATAGATTTATAAGACTAATTAAATTAGATATTACTTCATCAAGTCTTCATACTGAGACATTAGATAAATTGAAAGAGATAGGCCAAATGGGTAATATAGTGAAATATTGGACTAATAAGATCACTAATCAGGGAACCTTGGTAATTATCATTGCATCAACAATGGTCTCTAAATTTTGGTCATAATTTGAAAATCTAACAACAAAAGAAAGTGGGTATGCATAAGAAAAACATAGTTGAGAGGAGTTCATCCCAAAGTTTATTAAATTCTAAAAATTTCCCTCTGTTGACCTTATTAAAAAAGGAGTCATCAATAAGAAGTTATTTATCAAATTGAATGCCTCTAGGCTATGAAATTAAATATTCAATCACTTGAATAATGCCTTCAAAAATTCAAAATTCCAAAATCACTTTGGAAGTGACATGATGATGGAGATTGATACCAAGGTTAAAAGGTTGAAATGCTCTTTTATCAATGATAGAGATTAGTGTGAAAATATTATTTCAATTGAAACTATGATCAAAGAATTTAAAAATCAAAGTTATGAAATTGTCAATCCCATTCTACATTTTATCATGATAAATTTAATCAGTTATCCAAATACCAAGTTAATGTTAATAATCTTAACTTGAAGGTGAATGGACTCCAAAACAAGTTTAAGGAGATGAGAGAAATAGATTGCTTGGAGGATATTGATTATAGTTGTAAATATGGACCAAATGAATATTTGATAAGGGTGTTTCTCTAAATATTTGATAATTTTTTGAAAGAGAAATAGTTGTCAACAAAGCAGCAAGAAAATTAAAGTTGTTCTCAGCATTCAAATTTTCTTCTCCTATCTATTTTGCACCTAACTTGTATTGTTGCTTCGTATTTCCCCTTGAAAATTTATGTTTTCACTTTTATAAATTATCTTTTCTAATTTTTTGAGATTTTTTTTCAAGTTGTGTAAATAGATAAAATAATTTTGCAAGCAGTGTAAAAACACCAAATGTTTTTTCAAGTGGTGTCAAGTGCTCAAAACACTTTTTTACCCTTTTAGGTTGTAATTTTTCATTGATATTTTTAAAACTCTATAAAAAGGTAAATTATGTGGTTTTGCACTATAAAAACCCATTATGGCTCATAAATACAAGTTGTGCCCTGATAATAAAGGTTTTGAATAGAAGGATTCTGAGAGAATCTTTATAAAGGGAGATTGGATATTTTAATTAGAAAATCAATACAAAGAGGTGTTTGTAAAATTTATGTTAGTAATTCCTTTGGATTATGTCTTTTTTACTTAATTAAATGTATTTTATCCTTGTTGCTATTTATATCATATTTAAATTTTTAAGACCAAGAAATTAGGTTACAAATTTCATCTAAAATTATGATTTATATTTTGAATATATAAGTGGAATCTAGTTTGGAATAGGAGTCATATCTTTACTATTTCTATTAGAAAATAAACAGGATTGTTTATCTCTATTATTAGGGCTATGTAGTTTACTAGTGTATGTTTTATATTCCTAAGAATGTGAATATGTCTGTAGCCTAAATTTTAGATTCAACTCCTATTACTAATTTTAGTAGTAAAAACCTAAAATCTAAACACACAAATAAGAGGGAATAAAAGAGATAATCATATCAATAAGAATTATTTTACCATCACTTTACCTCTTTATATATCCTCTTAAAGGTTTTCCAATAGATGTTTGATGAAAAAATTTAAGATGTTGGATCGCTTTCTTGATGGTGATAATGGCTTCCAATGGGTAAGTGTGCTTGATAATGGACTTGTATGGATGCAAGGGAGATGATAATGGAAAAAAGATAGAAATTAGGCTTCAATATTTCTAGTTAATTTGATGAGGGGGTGAGCTTGGTTATATAAGCATGGAGGGAGAAATCAATAGTTCAATTTCAAATTTGAGCTATTGAGATCAATGACTAGGAATTTTCCATGGAATTTTTAATTCCACGGAGATATCTAGAATAGAAAATTCTAGAGGCGGGGGGATAAAATAGAGGATATTTATATAATCCTAAAATTATATAAATATCTTATTAGGTTTTAGGGGTTTAGGATAGTCTAGAACAGGGTGGTAGTTATGTAGGTAGATTATTTTGTATTTTTAAATTGGCTAGTAGCTTGGGGAGTAGGTTAGTGGGTAAATAGGTTTTGTTAGGGGTTTAATAAAGGAATTAATTGGTTTTGTAATAGGATAAGTTTTGTATGATATAGGAATGGGAAATAGGATAATAGGATATTAGTTAAATTAGCTAGTAAATATAATTATAAACTAAATTAGTGAAAATTAGTGTAATTAGTAGAATTAGTGAGGTGAGTGGATTTTAGTGCGTACATTTTTCCCCTCTTTGAAATGGAATTGTGAGTGAAGAGAGGTGGAATGAATAATGGGATTTGAAAGAATAACTATAATGTTAGATGGTGTTAATATTTGGTATGGTATGATGCCCCCTTGAGGGAGCATAGAGGGAGAATCAACCCGAATGGTCACTCAAATATATTTCCCAAGGTGGGATAAGACCAAGATGATAAAATAAGGTTGAGATTCCCCAAGTAATAGCCATGATGCAAGATGCCCTAAGTGTCTAGGGGATAAAGTATCTCTATTGTGATAGATTCTATAAAAATGACAATTGTCTACAAAAATATTTGAGTGATCAGATGAAATTGATTTAAATGAGATGGGTTCATGTTGATGATAAATATTATAGCAAAGACACATGCTATGGAAGGCTTGAAAATATATAATAGATATAACAGTGTTTGATTGATAATAGGAAACTAATTTATGTAAAATATTTGTAGCGTATATGGACATTGGATTATCGAGTGACTAGTCTAGGGATAAGAAGGTGATGAAGGATGACTATGGCTGAGCTATCCCAAGACATGAAAATGGGCTGATGTGCTACCTACATAGTATAACAAAACCTCAAGCCTATGTAGTTTTGACACAAAATGAAGAGTGCGTAGTGGGGAGATGAAGGATCCATGCCCCAGACAATGTTAGAAATGATTAGAGATGACTAATTGGGATAATTGGAGAGGTTAATAGGATTGGATGGCGGTTGTGTTAGAAAATGGTTGTTAAGAGTGTAAAGGGTGGGTAAGAGATTTAAGGGCTGAAATAGGATAAAAGAGTCAAAATTGAATAATTTGTGCATTTTGTCTTTTAGTGAGTTTGATCTCTGAGTCAAAACCATGGACCACCTTCCCTAAGTTTCCCATCATGGTGAGAGAGTCTGAGAGCTCCAAAGACCTACCAATGTTGGACCTATAATGAGTAATGAATCCATAGTTAGCAATTTTTGTGAATTTTTGTTAGTTTATAGCTAGATTTTTGGGGAGTTTTATAGAAAACATTTGCCAATTAAGTTACTTCAACAATACCATAACTGACGGGTATGCCCTTAGTCATGGCATTATCATTGTGACTTATGACATTGTAGGATAATCCATAGTATTTTAATACCATAGGTCTAAATCCATGATAATTAAATACTATGAGTGTATAATTATGATTTTGTGATGCCACTAAAGAGAGAATCATGGTTTTAACTAACTATGAGGTTTAGTGAAATTACAATTCATGATGTGTGACTTTGTTAAAGTCATTAATTAGGGCATAATCTTGAGTTGTGATTTTGTCAAAAGTGGAGAAAATGGGTATGTGGTGTGATTAGGTTTCGAATAGATGGGTGGTGGGGTTAGATTAAATAAATAGGATAAATTATGACATGTAGTTAGTAGATTAAGACATGATTGGGAAGGGGGTGTTAGTATGGTAAATGGGTATAGATTAGTGAAAAAAATTAGTGGGATGGGGATAGGGTAAAGGATGAGATTAGGGAGAGAATAGTGAGGGAATTAGTTAGGTAGGGTAGGGTTGGTTAGATAGGGGGTAGCTAGTTAAGGATAGTAGGATTGTTAGGTAGGAGTGATAAGAGTAATGGATTAGTAGGTGGTATAGGTGAGTGTTAGGGATGTATAGGATGAGGGATGTGTTAGGATAAGTAGGATGGATTGGAAAGGAATGAAATGAGGGTAAATTAGGTGATGTGTGATAGATAAATGGTAGATGTTGTGATAGGTTGATTGTGACTAGTGAAAGAGGACCTAGGAGTGATGGCATCATGATTTTAGTGTCCTATGGTACTACACAAGATGAATCTATTGAAAGAGGTTGAGTTCATAGTATTAGAGTTGGTGGGGTTATATGATGTGGTGATGATGCCCATGATTCATATGGACTATGCATTGATTACAACCTTAGTGGAATGTTGGCATTGTAAGACCAACACATTTCATTTTGTCATGTGGAGGATGACTATCACTCTAGAGGATATGTACCAAATCTTCCACCTTTTGATGTAAGGAGACCAAATCTATTGGATGTCACATACACTAGCCCTAATAATACATCAATTAGCTAGAGAATTATAATTGGGTGTATGTGATAGGTGTGTGGATATTGATCACTATCTAGTTGAGGGTATGATTAATAGATTGACCCTATTTTTTGATGTCTCTTGTTATCAAAATTCTCCTACCAGACAAGAGTGACTAGTGGTTTCATCTAGGTTTAGGGGATGATGTTGTTAATATGGTCTAGTATTTTCAAATTTTTGTCTAGGGATCTATTATTTTGATGATTTTTTATAGAGAGATACATTTGGGTGCTTATAGGAGAGCTACCAACTTGGGACCATCTATGCTTCTATAGATCTAGATCTAGGAGCACATTGTTATCTAGTGGCCATTGGGGACTTTTGTAGTGAGGTAGCCTCACCAGCCTATAGTTTTTGGTTTGTACATTATTTTGGGAGTGAAAAAAGGCCATGCTAGAGAGATGCACTTTTATCATGATGTATTTGATAGCCTTAATTTAAATCACATCACATGGATTCCATATAGAGGTCTAGAATTTGGATGGGATGATGAGGCTATGATACAGTTTATGTTGATGGAGTGCTACCTGATAAGGAGATGAGATTTAATGATAGAGTATTATAGGCTAGATTGTGTATAGTGATAATTTGGCTTCATTTAGGATGTACCTAGAGTAAATAACTTATTTGTTCAGAGTGAGTAGGAGAGGCCTTAGTGGGGGAGGCGAGTAGATAGGGTTGATGCATGTACTGATTATGAGATCATTACCCCTATCTAGTATGATATCCAAATGTTTATTCTCAATCTAAGGGTCATAATAGCTTATATAACCTAGTGGAAATAGAGGAGGCCATTAATATTGACTCACCCTAGGGTTTTGGTGTGGTGAGGAGTGGTTAGGAGAGTATTGCAAGCATTGGATAGGATATAGAATTAGATGAGGTAGGTACCTTATTTAGATGGATAGGATGGATATGATGCCATGGATGTAGATGGAGGGTATGGTGATCAAAGTATAGAAGTAGGAGGTGGTGGGACCTATATACAAACACAAGTTAGACCCCAGATGTGGCTATATGTTTAGTTTGATACTCAAGATGGGGATAATGGTGGTGAAGATGGTGTCAAGCCCTCCAAGTAGCCACTATCAAAGAGTGAGATATTTCTCTTACCTAATTATAGGTTGAGATATAGACACCATTGGTGGAGATTACTGGGCTCACTTAGGAGAGGGACCAACTAAAAGCTTAGTTAAGATTGTAATAGCATAAAGAGATGGGTAGCTAACCCAATCATAAGGATAGGTGACTAGGCTACAAAGATAGGTCACAACTTTTTAGGCCTAGGTAGTATAGAGGGATGGGTAACTAACCCATGCGCAAACATAGATTAAAGGACTACAAGCATAGCTTACTATAGCACAGGCATAAATATCTACTTTATAGAGCAAGATTCAGAGTAGAGATGTACAAATTACTTTTTTTAGGGCTAAATTATATAGATGTAGGCACAAATCTGGACTTTGATAGGAGAGGTGGAGATGGTGGAGAGGGACAAGTATGAAGCATATCAAATGATGGATGGGTGTGGTACAGCCTATCTAATGAAGAAAATTTTTATACTGACTTAGGAGGCATAGTATTATAGGTCTCTTTATGAGGTAGTAGTGTCACTTGAGAGATGTGTTACATTTTTCTGGGCTAGTTCATCATAGTCAGTGCATCAGCCTTCTAGAGGATGACTAGGACCACTAGGACCATAGCCCTGAGATATGAGATGTATAGGGTATTTTTGTATTGTATCTCATTCTTTTCCCCATGGTCCCATGTATTGTATCTTATTTTTTGACATGGACTCCATGTGGACTTTATATTTGATCTATATATATGATGAGATGTTTTGATGTTATGTTTTGTATTTTTATGCATTGATGATGATGTTATTAAATTTATGTGATTGATGGATGTGTTATATGATTATATGATATGATTAGATGAGATGAGATTCATGATGTGATGTGTCATATTGATCTTGTGATGATGTGATATGATAAATAGATATTGTGATGATGTTATTTAGTGTTTACATGATGGGTTTACATATGTTATGAGATGTATGGTGATTTATGATGTTAGATGTGATGTTAGGTGTGATGTGATAGGATTGTATAAATTTATTTCATATGATGTTATGTGAGATGTGTTGATTTGTTT
The DNA here is from genome assembly GCA_037957365.1 of Torreya grandis. Taxonomy (NCBI): domain Eukaryota; kingdom Viridiplantae; phylum Streptophyta; class Pinopsida; order Cupressales; family Taxaceae; genus Torreya; species Torreya grandis. The sequence goes on from JARHVA010000972.1 coordinate 3,123,772, forward strand.
ATATGTGTATGGGCTTTGTGATATTTGGTTTATTTCATGGTGCATATGATGCAAATTTTTAAAGATTATTATAACTTTTAGATATATGTACATTGTATTTTATATGGATCTTATATAGATGTGATGTGTGTGATACATACATATGATGTGAAAACTATGTGGTTATTAATCTATATTATGTAATTATATGGTAAAATGTGAATGAATTTGCTAATGAAATATTAATCTATATTTGATTCATTATATTTCATAAGCTTTGGTAGGAATCCTCTTGCACCATTAAGGTAGGATAATGATGGGATGTTATATGATTAGTTTTTGGTTAGGATAGAGATAGGTTAGATGGGATGGGGATAAATAGGATACGTGATAGTTTTAGAAGCCATTAAAATGTTTGAAATCCATTTTTATGTTACACCATTTGGTCATGTGTTAGGAACATGAGAATTTAAAGACACATCAAAATAGGTGCATGAAACTCCATTTAAAGAGTGGCCTTACCTGAGAAAACATTTGAGGACTAACCATACCATCCTTATTCCTAAAAAGTTAAAAAAATGAAATATTGTAGTCATATAAAATTCAAAAATTGGTAACTTTAGTATGACTTGTGGCATCCATCCCATAGGTCCTTTTTTTTATTCATGACCCTCATAAGCATCTTTTCCTTGATTCCCAATCATTTATAGCCTTTCGAACCTGATCCCATTTAATCTAGATTGATCTTTCCATGACAAATCCATTCCCCTAGTTCTCATTAGCTTAATACTATAGTTCCCAACTTGGACTATAGCACCAAACCCTAAGGTGTCCCATTATTGTTGCTCCTATCCATTCACATTTTGATCTCAAATTACCATTTCCTTTTGATTCTTATCCCTCTTCTTGTCAACCTAACATGAATACATTTGACCCATGACCAATAGATCCCTATAAAAGTGCATCCAAAGTTCACTTATAAGGGGTTAGAAAAATATCACAAAGGTAGAAAAAATACAAGCAAGACTACATGAGCATATTTTCCTATTCTCTATATACAACCACCTAATACCATTTTTAGCTTTTTATAAATCCTTAAACCAGTCCCTAGTCACCTCAAGCACACTTAGTTTAGCATTTTGCATCTTCATACACATTGTTTCACAATCACATCAAGTGGGAGAACTACATATGTCTTGATCCCTCTTTAGAGTGTTGGTATGTAGGTAGCATGCCCACATGATGGGTGTGGATACACATTCAATGAATCTTACACACACTACCCCCCCCTCTTTCTCAAAATTGGTCAAATTAAAATAGATTCTAGGGTTTGAAGACAAAATCCACTCTACAAGGAGTTATATGGACATTCAATAGTCAAAATTTCATAGGCAAGGTCTCACAGACATAGAAAACAAAACTCATAAAGCTAAGGTCTCTTAGAAAATAGTGATATAAGTAGACTATAGCACCAGAGCCTAGGATATCCTAGTTTTGGTGCTCTTATCCAATCATAAAATGAAAGATATATCCTAATTTGTGATAATGTCTCAGTCCTACATAGTGAATCCTAACCTTTGTCTTAGTTGTATCAGTTAGTTCTAGCCAAGTCTTATTGTCTTTCCTTTATTACTATTTTTAGAAAAAATTAAATTACAATCAAATTATGTAAATTAGTAGCTTAATTATTGCATATTTATTTACTAATTTTACTACTTATACCCTTTAACTAAATTAATAAAAATACACTAATATTCCTAAAAAGGTTAAATCATTTGGTGAACCTGACTTTCCTCATTTGCACATAAAACCCCTAGAAACTTTAAGGTAAATTTCCTACTAAATTTTATTAATTTTTTTTTAATTTTTACCTGCACAATAAAATAAAAAATTAGCATTAACTTTTTAAAATTTTATAGTAATTTTAAAATAATTTTATTTCAAGCCCTAGTTGCCCTTACTAGGTCATCATATTTCTTAGCAATTTTATAATAATGTTCTAATTTTTTAATAGCTTATTTAAATCAAAAATACACTTCAAATTTCAAAATTTAACTTTTAATTTTTAAAAATATTTATTATTAAAAACCCTAGTTTCATCTACTAGGTCTCTTTAAATTTTGAAATTTGAAGTGTATTTTTGATTTAAATAAGCTATTAAAAAATTAGAACATTATTATAAAATTGCTAAGAAATATTATTAAAAACCCTAGTTTCATCTACTAGGTCTCTTTAAAACATAATTTTTTGATCTCTTATTTGCATATCTAACTTAGAAATTCACTTTAAATTTCAAAATTTCATAACAATTTTCAAAATAATCATATTTCAAACCCTAATTACATATACTAGATCCCATTGCTTCTTGAGGTATCACCTTACACGTTTATGACCTTCGTATCCCAGTTTTCTATTTTTAGGACTTTACATTTCTTATATTTAGTACTTTCCTTCTCTATCACTTTGCCTATTACAAATTATTAAAAAAAATCAATAAATTTTCAAATTGTTTTCCTACCTTAATAATGGCCCAATACACTAGTTTTGATGAAACTGATAAAAAGGAACTTCAAGAACTCTTAACTAAACACTTAACATGCAAGACCACATGATTAAAATACTATAAGAATAAAAACAAAGATTAACTCCATTTTAGGAATTTACACACTACCCCTCCCCCTCTTTCTCAAAATATGTGCATGAGGGAACTCCATTTGAAGAGTGGGCTTACCTGAGAAAACATTCGAGGACTACCCATACCATCCTTTTTCCTAGAAAGTTAACAAAATGGAATATTGTAGTCATATAAAATTTAAAAATTTGTAACTTTAGTATGACTTGTGACATCCATCCCATAGGTCCCTCTTGTTTTCTTTCATGACCCTCATAAACATCTTTTCCTTGATTCTCAATCATTTATATCCTTCCAAACCTGATCCCATTTAATCTAGATTGATCTTTCCTTTATAGATCCATTCCCCTAGGTCTCGTTAGCTTAAGAATATAGTGCCCAACTTGGACTATAGCACCAAACCCTAGGGTGTCCCATTTTTGGTGCTCTTATCCATTCAAATTTTGATCTCAAATGACCATTTCTTTTTTATTCTTATCCCTCTTCTTGTCAACCTAACATAAATACATTTGACCTATGACCAATAGATTGCTATAAAAATGCATCCAAAGTTAATTTAGAAGGGGTTGGAAAAATATCACAAAGATAGAAAAAATACAAGCAAGACTACTTGAGCATATTTTCCTATTCTCTATATACAACCACCCAATACCATTTTTATCTTATTATAAATCCTTAAACCAGTCCCTAGTCACCTCAAGCACACTTATTTTAGCATTTTGCATCTTCATACACATTGTTTCACAAATCACGTCAAGTGGGAGAACTACATATGGCTTGATCCCTCTTTGGAGTGTTGGTATGTAGGTAACATGCCCACATGAGGGGTGTAGATATGAATTCAATGAATCTTACACACACTACCCCCCCCCCCCCTCTTTCTCAAAATTGGTTAAATCAAAATAGATTCTAGGGTTTGAAGACAAAATCCACTCTACAAGGAGTTACATGGACATCCAATAGTCAAAATTTCATAGGTAGGGTCTCACAGACATAGAAAACAAAACTCATAAAGCTAAGGTCTCTTAGAAAATAGTGATATACGTAGACTATAGCATAGCACCGAGCCTAGGGTATCCTATTTTTGGTGCTCTTATCCAATCATAAAATGAAAGATAGATCCCAATTTGTGATAATGTATCAGTCCTACATAGTGAATTCTAACCTTTGTCTTAGTTGTAGTAGTTAGTTCTAGCCAAGTCTTATTGTCTTTCCTTTATAAGTATTTTTAGAAAAAATCAAATTATGTAAATTAGTAGCTTAATTATTGCACATTTATATACTAATTTTACTACTCATACCCTTTAACTAAATTAAGAATAATACACTAATATTCCTAAAAAGGTTAAATCATTTGGTGAACCTGACTTACTTCATTTGCACATAAAAACCCTAAAAACCTTAAGGTAAATTTCCTACTAAATTTTATTATTTTTTTTTAAATTTTTACGTACATAATAGAATAAAAAATTAGCATTAACTTTTTAAAATTTTATAGTAATTTTAAAATAATTTTATTTCAAACCCTAGTTGCCCTTATTAGGTCCCCATATTTATTAGTAATTTTCTAATAATGTTCTGATTTTTTAATAGCTTATTTAAATCAAAAATACACTTCAAATTTCAAATTTTAATTTCAAATTTTAATTTCAATTTTAAAAATATTTATTTTTCAAAACCCTAGTTGCATCTACTAGGTCTCTTTAAAACACAAATTTTTGATCTCTTACTTGCATATCTAACTTAGAAATTCACTTTAAATTTCAAATTTTCATAGCAATTTTCAAAATAATCATATTTTAAACCCTAGTGGCATATACTAGATCGCATTGCTTCTTGAGGTATCACCTTACGTGTTTATGAGCTTCATATCCCAGTTTGATATTTTTAGGACTTTGAATTTCTTATATTTAGTACTTTCCTTCTCTATCACTTTGCCTATTACAAATTATTTTAAAAAATTCAATCAAATTTCAAATTGTTTTCCTACCTTAATAATGGCCCAATACACTAGTTTTGATGAAACTAATAAAAAGGAACTTCAAGAACTCTTAACTAAACACCCTGACATGCAAGACAACATGATTAAAATACTATAATAATAACAACAAAGAGTAAACAATGGTCAATCTTATCAAACCATATAGCATCTAATTGCAAATGACACTACAGGGACAATTGTGTCTCAACAACCCCCTATAGTAGCCCAACCTACCTCTATGTCACTAGCTATAGCTAGTACATCTTTTTCTCCTAATGTGGTATCCCTTGTGTAACAGATAAAATCTCATCAATCTAAGTTGCTACATCTTCAAAAAGGTGCCTCTAGACCTACATAGGATTTGGATTATTTTTCTCTACTACATACACCATTATCACATCATATTGCTTCTACACCCTTGTCATAAGGATTTATTCAACCCAAGCTTAATCTATATGATAGCAAGGGTGATCTAAAGACAAACCTTAGAGCCTTTCAGACATCATTCTTGGACTATGTACCAAATGATTGGATACTTATCAATCTATTTCTATGGAGCCTAAAGGATTATACTTTACAATGGTTCTATAGTCTACCAAACCAATTATTCAATACATTCGATCCTTTAGCCAACATGTTCCTATCTCATTTTATCATTAACATTGGTGATAAGGTTTCATATGCCCAAGTTGCATAATAGAAACAAAGGGCAAATGATCATTTTGTAGATTATGTTCTTTGATATAAGACTATTTTGGATAAGATGAATAGCCCCATGGCTAATCAAGATTTACAAGATCTCTTCAAATAGAGTCTTTTACCAACATTACATGAATCAATTATGTTCAAAATATTCTCTTCCTTCACTAAATCATATCATACACTAAAGGAAAGAGACGTCAAAATAATTTCAATGGGCAAACTCAAGTACACAAGTTTCTCAAAAATAATATACAAGAGTAATAGCAAAGTCCGATATAAATTCAAGGTCAATGATAGAAAGAGTCATAATCAACCAATAGTTAATGTAGCTTCTGATCCCCCTTAGTGTGTGGTTTTATCATCACCTCCTCGGTGAACCGTTACCAATCTACTAATGTTTCTAGCCATAGTTTTACAGTAGTTATTGGAATGTAACATCATATCTCTCCCACCTATTTAGGAAGATGATCTGAAAAATCATCTTCCATGGGGATATGATCATCATACATTTTGTGAGTTTCACAAGGCACTATGCCATATAAAAAATTAGATACATTAGTTTGAGACATAAGATATAGGCTTTGATAGATGGAAATCATTTTGATATTGGCACTTTAGTTAATCCTCTTCAAGTAAAGCAAACACAGGATAAAACTTTGAAAATATTATTAGATCCCTTTCCATAGCATTATAAACAAGACACAAGGGGTACATCAGGGGTTCACTATGTATATCATGCACATCTACCACTAGATACATATAGGGCACCTTCAGTTGAGACACATCATTTGAGAAACATGACTGGTGTATACAATTCTAGAGTTACAACTAAACCTTTCATCTCCTTCTCAAAGCAAGATATCATAGAGGATGATTTATATTATCATGCACTCTTTATTAGAGATTACATTCATAGTCATCATATTCATAGTGTTCTCATAGATAATGGATCTAATGTGAACATGTGCACTATGACATTATTTCAGCATTTAGGATATTCAGAGTAGGATATTACCCCAATGGACATAGTTATCTTTAAATTTAGTGGGCACATATAGAGTTCATTGGGTGAGATCATACTTCCTCTATAGGTTGGTCTAACACATATGGCCACACCATTTACTATAGTTCCTAATGCAAGAGTTTTTGATATGTTTCTTGGTTAGCCATGGATTCAAAAACTTCAAGTAGTACATTTTACAGTTCATAAATGTATGAAATTAATTCATGGTAATTAGGTTGTTATAGTTGGTGGATTTACATATGAGTTACCCCTCCCCACTTTAGATCCATCTTATACATTGTAGTCACTAATTCTAATTTCTCCACTAGTTATATTTCCTCCTCTAGTTTCGATTTAGACACTATTGAGGCATCCATCGGTAACACAAAGAGTTCATACACCTCCACAACTTTAAGATTCTAGATAGATTCTAGCTATAGTGTTCACACCCAAGGTAATATCATTGAGATATCATGTATTTACTCATAGATCACATGTTTAGAGAGCTTCTCCTATTACTATATGGGTCCCTAAAGTTGCATCCACTTCTCAAAGTTACATGGGGACCCCACACTCAGTTTTTAATTTAGATATTTTAGATACTTTACAACATATATAGATTTTAGATCCATAGTCTCAGTAGTTCCATCATGTTTCATGATTATGCATGATTCCTCTTGTTGATATAGGACACCATGATAGAGAGTCTCTCATGAGACTCATCAGTTAGTATCATCCCTTTCAACCTTACTTGTATATAGCTTCTCTTAAATTTATTGTACATAGTCTCCTAATGATTGATTGTACATAGTTCAAAATATCAAAAATACCAAAAATAATACAAAATATCAAAAATACCAAAAACATTCAAATATTTCAAAATACAAAAACATGCAAATAATTCAAAAAAAAACAAAAATATTTTGATTTTATGCATCATCCATGATTTACATTTATATTATCATGTTATAATTACATTTGTTATTCTATGGTATTATTTGTTGATTTATCTACATTACCATGCTTCACTTGATCTTTTTTGAGTGTGTGCAGTGACATCCAGATCCTTGATTGCTTCACTCCACCCATTGAAGGGGCATCCTAATTCTACATTTGAGACATACATAGATATATTTACCCACTAGGGGCATCTTATACATGACTACACCATCTAAGTTATGTTATTTCTACACCACACACTCTATTTATCATGTTGGTGTATATTATTTACTAGCTTACATAAATTCTTTATCAACATTTCACTAGTATATAACACTTGTGTATTTCTTAGAATATACCTAGTATTGTATTATCATGTCTTACATACTTTCACTTTCTTACTTTGACTAGTTAGTTGTGATTATATTTATAGTGTTTACATGCTTACCCTTTTTTTTTAGCTAGAATGATTGCATTTCTCAATCCCTATTTTATCTCTTGTATGTTCCTTAGGAAAATTTCCAATGTTTTTTACTTCTATTCATGTGTGTGCCTTGAGACATTTTCCAATTTTATTTGCCTATAATATTCTATGTGATTGTGGCTTTCATGTCAACCATGCTTATTTTCAAATGTATATATGTGTGGCATTTGAACATGCCTTGTATGAATACTTTCTAGTTTGAGTGACATGTGCCCATGTCCCTTATTTGCTTGGCCCCTTGGCCACTCTTGTACTCTTCTTTCCTTGTCTACTTTTTTCTTATTTACTTCTCATTTTTTTCAATGCCATGATCCACATCATGCATTATCTTGTTATCTTGGATTCCATGATAGACATCATGTTCCATCCCTCCTTGCTAACTAATAACTAACAACTAACCTGACTTCTATTTATAGTTTCAATTCAATAAATTACATGTACTATTACATTATTATATCTATCTAAGAATACCCCTATTTATCTAACAATATCCTTTACAAACTATGTTATATCTTGACATATATTTTCGATTACCATTGCTATATCATGTATTTCCTAGCATAACACACTTGTAAGGTTCTTTCTTTTGGGGGTAGTAATTATAGGGTCTTCATTCCTACCCTCAAAAGAGGGGTAAATGAATAAGGTTTTTACCACAAAGATCAGAGCTCTTACCAGTTTCAAAACACTCAGAACAACAACTAAAGGTCAAACCAGGTAGGATAGACCCAAAAAATAGTGATGATTCCAAAATAGTTTTCAATTTCAGCAAAGGATAATAGCATTAGACATGGAAAATAGCATCAGACACTAGGGTGTCCTATTTTTAGTTCTCTTATCTAATAGAAAAAAAACTAGATCTTCTAGAAGTAAGCAAAAAGGTAGGTTCAGCTATAGTTTTTCTCTTTTAGACTAGTTTAGAATCAGCATTTCTTAGTACACTTTTGCTCAAAGAATCCAAATATAAGGGGCATAATGGCTCTCACTTATAGTTTTAGATACGGTAGTTGGTATAACTTCCAGATCAGAATCCATGTTTCATACACCAGTGATTGGGGGCAATGTGTGTGGCACGTTTGTCTTCTTTTCTTTTTGAGTTCAACATATTACCTAGGTATTCTTAGTAGTTGTGTGCCTTACTCCATCTGTAGGTAGTTGGCATCATTTTTGAATATACTTAATACAATCCTAACCTCCACATGTAATAATGGCTTTCATATAAGCCTAGTGCTCAGTTTTAGAGAGGCTTTCATACAAACCTAATGTCTATCTTTCAAAGTGGATAAGAGTGGCATAGTTTCCAACACACATTCAATTATCCATGCAAACATTGTTAGATTATAGAACATTTATTTGCTTTAGGAACCATATCATATGACACTCATTTCATACTGATATCATTTTATAGCTTTACTTCATGAGTTAATGATGGAGCCAAAGGAATAACTATCCTTTGTATTCTTGAGCCACCTACTCAAAGGTATTAAACACATAGTCCAAAAATTAATTAGCGCATGTGTGACCACCTAACTTTACTTAGTGGGTGATGATGGAACCAAAGGGATAGCCTTTTCATTCTTGAGCCACTCTCAGTGAATTGAGCACTCAGCTCCATTTATGATATTACTCATGGTATCACACATACTCAGCATTACTTAGCATCATCTAGTATCACTTAGCATCATAATAGGTTTTATATTAGTTTACATACCCAGTGAGGTGTATTCATTCCTTTATCTTCCTCTTTCTCTTACTTAGCTTTGTACATTCTTTTTTTAGATATAGTGTATCTAGTGAGAACTGATATACTCTTTGTTTTCCCTTACAGATTCACACTTCACAACATGATCTCTCTATGCACACCCAATATCATAATAGTTCATGAGCTTCACCCTTATAAGTAAGTTTAGGTATAATTTCTATTTTTACTTTATCCTAGTATTTATCTTTACTAAATCACTAGAATAAAGGGGGGGCAAATGTAGTCATATAAAATGCAAAATTGGTAACTTGAGTGTGACTTATAACATCCATCCCATAGGTCCCTCTTATTTGATTTTATGACCCTCATAGGCATCTTTTCACTGATTCCCAGTCATCCATAGCCTTTCAAACTTGATCATAACTGATCTAGACTATTATTTCCATGACAAATCCATCCCCCTAAGTCTGATCATCTTAGGAATATAGCACCCAACTTGGGATATAGCACCAGACCCTAAGGTGTCCCATTTTTGGTGCTCTTATCCAATCACATTTTGAGCCTAAATGATCATTTCCTTCTAATTCTTATTCATCTTTTTTTTGGCCTAATGTGAATTCATTTGACCCATAACCAATAGATCCCTATAAAAGTCTATTCAAATTTTATTTAGAAGGGGTTGTCAAAAGATCACAAAGCAAGCAATAATACAAGCAAGACTACTCAATCATATTTCCTTATTCTCTACATATGGCCATCTAATACCCTTTCCAACTTATTCAAAATCCTTACACCAGTCCCTAGTCACCTCAAGCACACTTAGTTTAGCATTTTGCATCTTTATACACACTATTTCACAAAGCACATCATGTGCGATAACTACATATGGCTTGATCCATATTCAGAGTATTGGTATGTAGGTAGTGTGCCCACATAAGAGGTGTGGATACACATTTAGTGAATCTTACACACACTAACCCCCCCCCCCCTCTTTATCAAAATTGGTCATAACATAATGAAGTCTAGGGTTTGAAGATAAAATTAGATCTATAAATAGTTCCATGGATATTTAATAGTCAAAATTTCATAGGTAGGGTCTCACAGACATAACAAACAAAACCCAAAAAGATCAGGTCTCTTAAACAACAATAGCAAAAGTGGACTATAGCACCAAATCCTAGGGTGTCATATCTTTAATTCTCCTATCTAATCATAAAATAGAGGCCAAATTTTTATTAGTGATAGTTTCTCAATCTTACACAGTGAATTCTAGCCTCTATCTCAATCATATCAGCCAATTTATAGCTAAGTCTTATTTTTTTCCCTTATTACTATTTTTAGAAAAAAACAAATTACAATCAAATTATACAAATTAGTATCTTAATTATTGCATATTTATTTACTAATTTTACTACTCAGGCCCTTTAACTAAATTAGGAATAATACACTAATATTTTCAAAAAGGTTAAATCAAATATATATAAACTTATTAACAAAATATGTGTAAATAATAAATTGATATATACATAATTACCTAAAAAATCACACACATGTAAAATAAACATGTAATCATACAAGAGACACATATAATCATAGATATTTTAAACAAAATAGGGATATAATTGTATAAGGATGTAATTTATAATATGATTATAGACAATGAACATAGTGATGAATAAGGGATTATGTACACAGGGTAGTGCCCAAAACTTATTATTTTTGAAACAAAATTCCAACGAAGTCCAAAATAATCATAGATGGGAGTTGAGATGATCCCTCAAGATTCAACATCATAGTATATGTTAAACCCCAAACATATAAAACTTATTCTTTGAACCCTTCCATAATGACAATGTTAGTGGGGAGGTGTGAATCATGCTCTTAAGGATAGTAAGAGACAAATAAGGATGAAATTTGGCTTGAGGCTAAAAGTGTACATGATTTTTATAGAGGATATGATAGGTGATGGTGATAATGCTTGATGGGACTTTGGGGACATATATCTATTAGATACGGATAAGCTATTCTAGAGGACTTCCCTAACAAATATTCTCATTACTCAACAAGCAATGTCATATTTCTTGTGTTAAATCATTTGTCTCATGTTGTTGTATAATAACTTGTGATGGATACCCACTATTGAGACTAGGGTCAGGGTTATTTTACCATGACACCAAAAACTAGATTTCATCATGGTACTTGCTCAAGGCACCAGAGAACTAGTTTTCACCATTGGATAGTTTTTTTTTGACTTATTAGACTAGTGGGGAGATGTGATGGAGGGGATAGAGTGGACCAGGATATGCCCCCAATAGTGGGGACTCATACATGGAGGATAGTGGAGTGTGTCAAGTGTAGAAACACTTTAGATACATAATATTCATGGGATCATCAAGCTCTTCACCATCCAATGTGGCCAATTTATAAGATCTAGATCTAAAATTGGTTATAATTATATACGGCCCTAGTTAATTGGCCTCAAATTTTCCATTTTTATCCCTATTAGCATTAGTATTTTTTTATTTTATTTTAGGACTAGGTCACCGACTTCAAATTCTCTAGATTGGATTTTTTTAGTATTGGCCTTTGAGTTTGTTTTGATATGCTCATAAGTGATCAAGGGCCTTTTGACATTTCTCATCAAGAAGTTCTAATTATTTTAGGCATTCCTATCTACAATTATGTTTAGGAATGATTCCCCTTAATGAGATTCAAAGGAAAAGGAGCTCTACTTCCACTGGCAATATCACTTATGTCTTGTAGACCAAGGCATATGGAGTGGCCCCAATAGGTGTGTGGATACTTATGTGATAAAACTAAAGAGCTAGATATAGTTTTAGGTGATAATTCCTTCCTACATGATTAACTATCTTTTTAAGGATCTTGATAAGGGTCTTGTTGGTTCCCTCAGCTTGTTCATTTCCCTAAGGGTAATAGTGAGAAGAAAAATTCTAATCGATGGGATACCTTTGATATAAGGCCTCAACTTCTTAATTTTTGAATGATTTTTCATTATCAAAGATGATGTTGGAAAGAATTCCAAAGAAAAATATGATTTGATTGATAATGAATTTATAAATTTAGAGGCTTTTAGTATAGAGTAATGGCATTACTTTTACACATTTAGTAAAGTACTATGTTATGGTAATGATAAATGTGTGACCATCTGATGAATTCAAATTAATCTTGATGATTAAATCAAGTCCCCATATGGAAAATGGCCATGGACTCATGATGCACTATACTTCTTGTGCATGTGCATGAATAAGATTCCCATGATTTTGACAAGCAACACATTTTCACACATACTAGCATGAGTCATATTCCATGGTTGTCCAATAATATCCTATTTAGATAAGTTTCTTGGTTAGGACTATTTCATTGATGTGACCACCATAAATTCCATCATAAACCTCCTTGATCATATGAGAAGCCTCATCTAATGTTAGGCATATTAATAGAGTCCCATCATAGCCTCTATAATAGAATGTAATATTGAGGATTATGTAATAGGAGGTGTTAATAATGAAGTCTTTATGTTGGTATTGATTAAGGTTAGGGGGAGGATATTATCATGGAGGTACCTATAGATGTCATGGTATCCAGAAAAAATAGGATCATTGATAACACAAATTTGAAAAGGATCCATAGATTGATGTGCTAGGAGAATATATGTTTAATTAAAAAATTACCTTCCAAAACATCTTCAAGGAGGTGAATAAGACATCCAATGGTGGCCATTGAATTAGCCACTTTGTTACTCCCTCCTAGTACTTGCTCAAACATGTTAGTTTGAAATTTTTACTTTAATTGATAAACTAATTACTTATAAGGGAATAATTTCTCATCATTTATTTAGAACTAATCATTTACCTATTTAATTATAATATATGATTCACCAAATACTTAAAAATGTTGGATATTCCATTATATGGCTAGATGAAATCCGATTGTCAAGGCCTCATACTCAGAGATATTTTTGGTGCATGGGAAGGTGAGGTGGAAGGATTTGGAAATAAGGTCACCTTGTGGGGTTATTAGGAGTATTTCTACCCATAATCTATGTGTAGTGAATGAGACATCAAAATATTATTTATAGCTACTTGATTTTAAAGTACTCATTATAGACTCATCTGTAAAATTTGTTATAAGGAGCTCAATCACTTCAAGAGGTGATTTAGCTAATTGATCTATTATGAATTATCCTTTAATGACCTTCTAATTGACATATTCAATATCAAATTTGCAAATTAGAATGATCCATTTGGCCATTCTTATAGTAAGGGTTGATTTAGACAATAAATAATTAATAAGATCAACCTTGGCAATAAGCTAGACTTGATTATTGAGCATGTAGTGCCAAAGATTTTGTGAGGTAAAAACCATGGCTAAGCATACCTTTTCAATTAAAGTAGAGTTTAGATCATAAGAAAGTAGCATGCAACCAAGATAATATATTGCTTTTTCCTTGCCCTAATCATTATGTTATGTTAGGAGGGCACCTATTCTACCCAAAGTTGTTGATATATATAAGAGTAAGGGCCTTCCTGAGACAGGAGGTGAAAATATAAGTGGGTTAGCCAAATATTATTTGAGTTTATCAAAATCCTATTGGCACTCAAATTTATAGTTAAAATTAGTCCCTTTCTTTAATAAATGGTTAAAGGGGTGACACTTGTCTACAAGCAAAGAATAAACCACTGAATGGCTTAAAATTTTCCCTGAAGACTTTTGAGTTTCTTGATATTGCAAGGCAAAGGAATTTGTGTGATTTATTTTACTTTAGTTGGGTCTACTTCTATGCCCCTTATAGAAACTATGAATCCTAAAAAAAATCTATAAGTAACACCAAATACACACTTCTTGGGATTTAATCTAACTTTGTAGTCTTGTAATCATTCAAATCTTCTCTATAAGACAAGATGTTTTGACCTTAGTCGAGACTTCCCTAGGATATCATTCACATAATCTTTGACTATATCATGTATGACATCATGGAAAATGATTGTCATAGCTTATTGATAAGTTTCACCAGCATTTTTAAGGCTAAAAAACATGACCTAATAGTAAAATGTTCCTGATAGAGTGATGAAAGTTATTTTGTGTTGGCCTTTAGGATTGATTTTAATTTGATTATGCCCTAAGAAACTATCCATCAGAGATAAAATTTCACATATTTCAATTAATTTCATGATCATGTCAATATTTGTAAGGGCTAAATCATCCTTGGGAAATTCCTTATGTCTCAAAATTTTGTGAAAATTTGAATTCTACATTGTGGTTTAGTTACGGGAACAATATTAGAAATCTAATCAGAATAATCGATTGTTTGGATGAAACTAGCTTCTAACAACTTTTATAACTCCTTAACTAACAAGGCTACTTTGGGGTGCATCTTCCATAATTTTTTTTGGATCGGTTTAGCATTAGGATTTAAAACCAAGTTAAGTTCAACTAAGGAGGGGTCTATTCCAAGCATGTCCACATAGCTCCATGTAAATATATCTATGAATTCTTTAATCAACTCAATGATAAATTTATGTTCCTGGTGTTAATGATGCCCCTAATTTGACCATTTTGGGATGTTGCTCAATCCGAATGTTGAATTCTATCACTTCCTCAATAAGAGATGGTCATTGATCTTGTAGATAGGGAGGAAATGATATTTTTGGAACATCTGAGGTAAAACAATCTGGGAGTTTTGTATCAATGTCAAAGTATTTTTTTTGATTCAAAGGAGACGTGTGGGAGTTCATCCATATTTTTAAAAGGCTCTTCCTCATTAGATTTCTCTTCATAAATTTAATCATGGGGTTCTTTTTGTTCCCCCAAATATTCAAATTGATAGAGATTTATGGAAAATCCCCTTTTGTGGTCTCTAAAAGGCATTAACTCTTGAGCTCCTAAAAATTTCAAGATTGATTCATCATTTTGAAATGTATCAAATGATGGCTCTTTATTATGATCCCAATCAATGTGTAAAGGGTAGTAGAATGAGATGTTGATGGTGAAGATGGTAGTGTTAGGGAATAGATTGGTGGAAATAAGCTCCTTGAAGCAACTACAAATAGAACCTATCTCAATGTCTTCATCAGGGAGAGACTACTTAGGGATTAGAGGAGTATCCACAATAATAATGTTTAGGTCATCATCAAATAGTATGTACCCTAGACAAAGACACCATGGACATTATTGAACCATGATGGTTTCAATCCTTCCTTGCTCTTTTTTCCCTAGTCCTTTCCCTTTATAATTTATATTGTCCATCATCTTCTAGACATGGGGATATTGTTTTCATGGAGATATAAGGGCCTTATTTTCTAGAGTAACCCATGAGGCATCTTATTCTATGGAAAATTTTAGACACTAATGTAAAGTAGATGGAATAACTTTCATTTTATATATACATGGACATCTTAGAAGCATATTATAAGGTAGATCAACATCCATGATGTGAAGAAACATTTGGTGTACTATGAGCCCCATGGAAATGGGAAGGTAGATAGTTCCTATAGATGACCTCTCATTGTCATCATAGGCTTTGATTATAATCAATGTAAGCCCTAAAGATGTTTCCAAATACCCTAGTTTCTTCATGAAGTCTAGATTTCATAAATTTGACATTGATAATCAATCTATGAGCACCCAAAAAACATCATGGTGGGATACAAAGACTTCAATGAATAATGGATAATTATTGTTGGGGCCAATTAGAGGCATGTCTTTGGAAGTAATTTATTATGAAGGGGATAAATTTCCTATTGATGCTTGGAACTGATTGGTATCCAAGTCACTAGGGACTTTAAGATCCTTTAAAACTTGATTAAGTATCTCTTGATGTAAAGCAGAGGTTTTAAGATATCCATTAATGGAATTTGTGTGGGAATCTTCTCTAGCTACTAAATGATGTCATAATACTTATTAGAAAAAAAATTTAAAAAAAATAGAAATATTCCCCTTTTGATTAGTAGACAAAGTAGATGGGTCCTTGGGTGGTATCATAAGAACCACAATTTTATTGCATCTTGTGGTGACCACATAATCAGCAGTGGCCCAATTAATTATTAAGATGGTAGATGAAGGTGGAGTAAACTTTTAGGGGTTGTGGATTTTAATGGTGTTGATATAGTGGTATGGCATGGCATGGTAGTCAGTGCAGTTGGATGAAGAGGCTTGACCTTAGTCTCTTGGTGGTATTTTATTTCTTTGGTCATGTTTGGGTAGCAAGTCCTCGTAAATGTCTAGCTGCCCATTTGAAGATTGATTAAAAGGATTATCTCCTTATATTTCAATGTCACCCCTTTCAATTAAATATTGAATGTAGTGTTTTAATTTCATACATCTTTTTGTATCATGGCCTTTGACCCTATGGAATTTGAAATTTTCATCTTCATGGTACTAATCTAGTTTTGGTTGATGATCATCCATGGGTTTGACTTCAGGAAGGTGATCATATTAGAAATAATTAATATATCAAGGACTATTTTAAGTGGTACTTCCAAGCTAGTGAGTGGTCTTTTATCAATTTGAGGCTTTGGTTTATAATAACATGGTATGTGGATAGAGGAGACATTTGATTATTTTATGGGGTTATGCTTTTGTACTATTTGCATACGTTGTTGTTTGGAATAAGTCACCCCATCTCCCACAACATTCTTGTTTTTGTTGAAGACTTTTGATTTCCCTGTAAATAAGTTGTGTTGATTTTGGTTGTGCTCATTTTAGGAATATAATCTAATTGTCCCTTTTTCAATTTATATTCCTTTCTTAACTATTTCATCAAAGGTTTTAGCACATTAGAGTTTTAGTTAATATTTGAGTTCAGCATTAAGGTTATCCACAAATATCTTGGCCAACTCTTTTTTAGGTACTGCATACCATAGATGGCATGCTAGACTTCTCCATATTTGCAATAAATATGCCAAACTTTCCCCACTTCTTTGTTTGGTGTTATAGAGGTATATTATAGAGATGTCATGTTCAATATTGAATGAAAATTGTCTGACAAATTTTTCTATAAATTATCTAAAGCTAGATATAGACCCATAGGTAGGTGCATGAACCATTCTAAAGTGGCTCTAGTAAGACTTTTTGTAAAATGTCTTAATAAATAGGCATATTCATATGTTACTTCATGGCTGGCCACATAGAACTCTTACACATGATATCGAGGATCACTTTTTCCTTGATATGATACTTCAAAGTGGGGAGGGAAAGGTATTTGTAAGATTCTCATGTCCAAGGGTGAGGATAAAAAATCTTCATATTTTTATTTGAGAGCTTATAAATGTGGGTCTATTTGTTGGAGAGTTTCCTTCATCGCTCTCCATATTATGTGAATGTTGGGTCCCCAAGAGGATTAGTGGTTTGATTTTGACTATTATGGGGTATACAGGTGTTTTGAGTGATGTGAGTGTTTTGATTATTATGGACATTTTGGGTTTTTTGGGCCTTTTGGATGCTTTTGGTATTCTTTTGATGGGGTGATGATGGATGTTAATTTTGAGCACAGAGTAAAAGGTTTATTTGTTGTCTTATTTGGTCTAATCGATACTTATAGATAGCTTATCTATGATTAGCCTCAATACAATTATTATGGAGGGGTGATGGGAATCCTTATTTTGTTAGTCTATGGTCTAAACCTTACTCTTATTAGGGTATTTGATTGGTATGTACATTTTGGCGTGGTGTATTAAGATGGGTAGGAGGTGGACTAAATTTTTTAGGAGGCTTTGGTCAAAAGTGGAGGGTAGTGCGCCCACTATTTCAATGATACAAGCTAAAACATGATCATGGTTTTCATATAGATATCATTCAATTAATTTTCTAACCTCATCATTATGGAGGGGATTAAATTGTTCATCCTCTTCTCTAGTAGTATTTATATCAGTATGGGTATCATCATATTCCTAAATCTAAATCCTCTATGTTACCCATTGTATCATTGGTTTAGTTAGAAGCTTATCCAATCCTATGTTGGTCATGGGTGTGAATCACCATTTTGAAAGAGATATGTGATGAAGTGTAATAGATGAAGTGGAAGTGTTCAAATACTATGTCTATCTAGAGACCAAATCTTCTAATGGTCAAAAGAGAGTGATGTGATGATCTTTAGAAAGGGATGGGGTGACTAATAATTACCAAGTTACAAAGTCTCATAAGAGACCAATCTAGAAAGGATAAAAGAGAATGATGGGACCAAATACCTTAGTCACTAGCAAAGGGATAGTTTTATGTTGATAATACCTATTCTAAATATTTGTGATATAACAATGATTAAAAATGATGGATGACCACTAAAACCTGGTTTCAAGACTTAGTATAGTAATTAAATGCTAAGGGAGGATATAGAATAGATGGGGTATGGGAGATAGAAGATATAAGATGGAAAAAATATAAATAAAGACTATAATATGGATATTAGGTGGATATAATATATCATAGGTAAGGGATGGTGTGTAAGATTGGATAAGAAGCGTTGTGCCAAATTACTTCCGATAAGACGTATCTAATGGATGTTGGATATGAAAGGTGTGGAATATATGGGATGGGAAAATATATAGGCTGAGTATTACAAGTTATCTTAAGATAGGAGGTAGAAAATATGTAATGAGTGATCAATACAAGATGGGTAGGTGATATAAAAGAGATGTGGTTTAATATATAGTGGGGTGAATAGAGACTATGGGTAGTATATAGAGGGGGAATAAAAAATTAGGATGTGGAATATATGAGATGAATATGAGATGATGAGATGAGAATGAATATTTACCTAGGGGTATCTAAAGTGTCACACACAACATAGTGTATGGCTAACTTGGCTTGCAAATAATATGGGTTTAACACAACACTCAAACAACATACAAAATTATGAATCCTATATTAACTAACTAATAAAGGTTTGTAACTCAATGCCTACACCATAAAATGGATTAATTGGTAAGGCTATAGACCGATGACCCATTATAGAATCAACCAAACCCTCTCAATCCCATTTACACATGATGGCTACTTTGGACCTGATACTGACTCCTATAGTGATACACATGTTATGGTTGAAGGATCCTAATATAGGTATACACAAGGATTTATAGGTTCATCCCCTATATACATGAAGTTATATCAAGTCCCAAGTCCATATAATATGTTGTCTAACCACCCTATGTATTAGATCTTAACTGCCCCTCACTCCATAGAACCTTTTATGGGGAATTCAATTTAGGTGCCCAATGATATCTCTTTTGATTTTTAAACTCTATTAGAACATAGAGTTTTCTTAGTGCATGGTGATAAAATCCATGTCACCAAACCCTATTTTCTAAGCTCATACGTGGAGATGAATTCCACATCACATTTTATCCTAGACATAGGGAGGTTAACAAATAGGTAAGCACAAGACAATTATTTTACTGATTACATGTGAGGGGCACAAGTACATACAATTAAGTGATAATCAGATTTACATTAAAAAACCACACACACACAAGTAATTATATACACTAAAGAAAATATACATAACAAGGATGTCTATATAACAAAAACTAAGATAATATATTATTATCACCCCTTTTATGCAAGCACAAAGGTTAGAAAACTAAATGGGGTGTCTTGGTCTTGAGGGGTCCTACACTAAAATGGGTTAGTAGTTTAGATTTTTACAAAACCATAAGTCCCTGTAAAACCATAAATACATAGAGCAATATTGCAACCAAAAAGTATAAAATCTCTACTCTAAGACAAAATCAAAGATTGCATGTTATGATCTTACATAAATTAGTACAATATGATATTCAACCTACAAAACCATGATAGTTAGGCAAAATTACAATTACACAGAATAATATCACAATTTACACCAATTTATAATCTGTAGTTTTGTAGAAAATAAGAAAATTATAAAATTTGTATACTACAAATGTATATCAATGAGATAGATTATCTTTCAAAAAATTATAATACTAGTACATTAATAAAAAAATGTTATTCTTAGTTACCTATAACATTTAACTATATTGTAGGATCTGTTGATGAGAAATATGATTTATTCCAATAGATATAATGATAATTCTATTATCTACACAAAAGTCTAAAAATTATTGAGTCTAATGCTAGCCGAATAGATGACCTAACTACCCTGTTGCCTATGTAACCACAAAATCACAACTATAACCTATAAAATCACTACTAACAAGTACAAGTTGTAGGTTTGAGACTTCTAATTTTATAATAGGGGTTAAAACAAGTTTATGATGAAGTCTTTTATATGTGTGTTGGTCTTCCTCTACCCTCTGTTAATCCTTCACATAGAGAGAAGACTATTGGAACACCCCTACAAGTATACAGTTAGGCCAAAATGACTAGATTCTACAATGGTTATGATAAACAAAAAGGGGCAACCTTGGCTTAATATATACATACTTACAACTAGGCTAACAAGAGATAAGAATCCCTTTTGTCTACAAACTGGAAACTAATAGTTCACAAGTTTTACTAGTTTTATGAAGAAGAAATAAACCACTACTATTGATGGAAAAATCATAATTACTAGAACAAAATTGTTGATGGTAAAATCAAGATATTATTGTTTATGGTTAAAATGGTCAAAGCTTAGTTTATTCCTTTTTCTTTGCACACTAGAAACTAGGAAGACTCCCAAGGTAAAAAAAATAGAATAACATCTTAAAAAATATAAAATTGATGAATAAGAGCTAGAGGGATAGAAAAAACCTAAGTTCTACAAAAATATGACTTTTACTAATAAAACCATGAATACCAGGACAAAGTCACTATTTTAAAATCTATGATATCATCATTTGAGCCACAAATGGTTAGGATGCTAGATTATCCTCCTTTGCCCTACACATAGGAGATAGTATACTTCTAGGAAACAAAATAGAAATAAAAATATATTTCAAAGGAGGTTATCCAATGATAGAATATAGATATGACCCTAACTACTAATTCTCACAAAATCATAATTTTAACCTTCAAAAATGCAACTTGTAGGGAAAAACCACAACTATTGAAGTCATGATTTTTACAAAATTCAATAGCTTACAAAAAATTTAACCATTAGTAGTTAACTAACAAAATCATGACTAGTTGTACAATATCATAACTACAATATAGCTAATACCAGTTTAAAACTATAATTTACTTGTTTGTGATAACAAATCAAAATCTAGTCTTTAATTCATGTCTAGTTTGTCCTACAAGAATTCAAATCAATTCTATAAAGCTTATAACATTAGTGAAGGGAGAAATCTCCCACTTTGGTCACTAAAATTTAGCCTAAATTTTAGATTCAACTCCTATTACTAATTTTAGTAGTAAAAAACTAAAATCTAAGCACACTAATATGAGGGGATAAAAGAGATAATCAACTCAACAAGAATGATCTTACCATCACTTTACCTCTTTATAGATCCTCTCCAATATTTTCCAATGGATGTTTGATGCAAAATTTGAAGATGTTGGATCACTTTCTTGATGATGATAATAGATTCTAATTGGTAAGTGTCTTTGATAATGGATTTGGATTGATGCAAGGGAGATGATAATGGTAGCAAGATACGAGGAAGGCTTAAATATTTATATTTAGTTTTAGGGAGGGGGTGAGCTTGCTTATATAGGCATGAAGGGAGAAATCAGTGGCTCAAATTTAAATTTGAGCAATTGAGATCAATGGCTAAGGATTTTTCATGGAATTTTTAATTCCATGAAGATCTTTAGAATATAATATTTTAGAGGGAGGGGGGATAAAATGGACGATATTTCTATAATCCTCTAATTTTATAAATCTCCTATTAGGTTTCAAGGGTTTAGGAGAGGCTATAATAGGGTGGTAGTTAGGTAAGTAGATTATTTTGTGTTTTAATTAGCTAGTGGCTTAGGGAGTAGGTTAGTGGGTAAATAGGTTTTGTCAAGGGTTTAATAAAGGGATGAATTATTTTTGGGATGGGGTAAGGTTTTATGACATAGGAATGGGACATTAGACAATAGGATATTAGTTAAATTAGCTAGGAAATATATTTATAGGCTAAATTATAAAAAATTAGCATAATTAGTAGAATTAGTAGGGTGACTAGATTTTAGTGCATACAATGTATTTTCAACCTATTGAATGAGATATATTTCCTCCTTAATGTTATTTTTTCCTCTAATTTATTTTTCAAGTCTTATTTTTCAAATGGATAAATTTATCATCTAAAACATTCAATTCCTTTCCTTCTCTCTCTGCATATTCTTTTCTAAAAATCTCTTTTCATAATTTCAAGTTAAAAGTACCACCCCATGATTTAAAAAATTTACTTGTAAATGTTTCTTTCTTATTAATATTTTTGGTTTTTAATAAAGGTAGTTCTACCTTCTAATAGGAGAGGGACTTCGCTCCCTACATTGTTGAGGCAAGTACAATGATTTGTCCCCCTAACAAATTTTTATGCCAATAATTTTTGGCACCCACTATATGGCACATTTTTGCAAATTTTGTGCTACCCACATTGTCATTTTTGTCCACATGACTCTACCATCATTTTAAGGACCACTTCACTAGCCTAGCCTAGATTGGGAGTAATCAACCCAAAATGATATTGTGTCAAATATCAGATAAATTTTTTTGGACTCTAATATTGATTCTATGCTCCAATTAAAAATTATTCTAACCATTTTAAATCAATAAATTGATTGTGTAGAAAGAATAAAAATTATTCAATAATATAAAAAATCCCATAGAAATTGTTAAGGTACTCATAACCAGTGAACTATCACAAGCCCATCTCAGGATCTCATAATCTTACATCAATGATAGTAATTTTATTTCAAACTATTAGAAAATAGATTCACTAGAGATAGTAATTCAAAAGGTGAAGTTTACCCTTTTTATTAGTTACAAGAACATTCTATTTTTAAATTAAACCTTGAATGTCAAAGAAAAGTTAAAATAATAACTAGTCTTCCTTCAAATCTTAAGAAAAACAAACACCCTGAAGGAGGCACTCTAATAAGTCAAGATCTTGTCCTATTAGGAATTGTTATTCCCCTATAATTAGTTTTTCAAACCATGGCATTACTATGGATAAATCTGATTGGTCTTTGGACTCTATGATAATTACATGATCTTCCAAAAGGGTGAAGAAATAACTTTCCAAAGTTATATGGAGATGGAAAACAATAACCAGATGAATACCTTATTGCCTTCAACATTGTATGTGGTATTTTGGGTGTCAAAAATGAATATGTCATCATCATTTTGTTTGTTGAAACACTTCATGATGGAGATTCATATTGGTTTTACCACCTTACTCTAGGATCTATTACAAATTAGAATACTATTTATACTAAGTTTTAAAATAGATTTAATCCAGCAGAAGATGCTCATGCATTACTTGCTCAAATCACACAAATGAAAAAAGAGGTTTATGAGCCTATGAGATTTTTTTTTGTAAAATTCAACCAGTTTTTAAATGAAATGCTAGATACCATGCAACTAATAGATGAAAATAAGAATTTTTTTTATCATCTCATTTGGTTGAGGTGAGTTATCAATTGAGGAGAGCTAGAGTAGTAGATTTAGAAGTGACACAAGAATTGGATATTAGTGTCGAGTATGACATGATAATGTCTATAAAAATAAAAAATTAACCCTCAAAGAGTAAAAATCAGAGTTTGGGACATTCTTCAATAGAATAGCTTTTATAGAAGATGGCTAATGATATAATAGCCTTAAAAAATCAAATACAGCAAAAGATCATTATTGCTCCTCATGAATATATTCTAAGGAGAAAATATGTTATTTTTTAAATAAATCACCCTACACTACAAGATCCTCAACCAAAACTTGAACTTGAGGCCCTTCCTCAACAAAACACCGATTCAAATGTGAATGCAATCCTAAAAAGAAAAGATATTTTTAGATATGAATAATTTAAAGAAGAAAATGAATCAAAAAAATCTAGACCTTCAATAATGTGATATTAAAGAACCTAGTGGTGACTCTATAAACATGCTTTTGGAAAGCAATTCAGATGAGGATGATAATGAAGAAAATGTTAGGGATATGAACAATCAATCTTTTGTAGTTTTCACTATAGCTCAGAATCAAAAAAAGTAGTCCAGTGACCCACATGAGGAAACTCAAAATCTTATCCTCTTGCAAGGAACTAATCTACCAATGCAAATAAAATTAAATCAACCATTAATAGATAGTTCATCCAATGTCAATGTTTCTCAACCTATTGAAAATCCTCTTAGTTATTTGTTTGCATTTAACATAGTTGACTATGTTAACAAAACCAAAATCCAAATGTCACAAGGTGAGTAATTAAGACCATACCCAATGCAATTAGATAGATTAATTTATTTCATTAAAGGCAAAAAAATAAAATCCAATATTAAAGGAATCCTAACTTTTTTTGTTGCTTCAAATCAAGTCAACTCAATGCCATTAGCCACTTTAAAATCTAATAAAGTTGACCCAACTTATATTTTACTTTTCCTTAAATGATGCAAAGTTAGCAACTATATCATAAACATGGGAGCCTCAAATAATGTCATGCCTACCAAAGTTGCTCATGCTCTTGGCATAATGTGTACTAAAACCTTTAGGCATTATTATTCCAAATAAGTGAAACAAATTCTGCTCATAAGATAGATAAAATATGCACAAGTGGCTTTGTCATATTTTCTCTAAAAAATAATTAAAATCATTATTTTAGTCACAGATATTTTGTTAACTTATGGAATTATTTTGGATAATTGTTTTTACAAATAATTGGGAGGTGAAATATAATTAGATTTGTCACATGCTATGATTCCATTCATAGGAGTAAAACATCATCTTGATCCTGATTGGAAACAAAGTATACATTACAAAAATTAGATGATCCCATGGAAAACATTTTATATGAAGATACCAGAATTGGTAATTATCTTCTGATGATAGAGAAGGATATAAAATTACTAGAAATCATGAAATCAAATCTAAATGATGTTTGGATGTTGGAGTTTGATGGTAGTTATTCATAAATAGGTTTAGGTGTAGGTGTAATCCTAATATATCCATCTAAATAAATCTTTCCCTTATCTTAAAAATTTTAGTTCAAGTATACCAACAACATAGTTGAATATGAAGCACTTTTTTAAGGGCTACGAGCTACAGAAGAGATGGGAATCAAGAATTTGAAAGCCTTGGGTGATGTTTCACTTATTATAAAATAAGTCAAAGGTTAATACCAGGTAAATAATCATCATTTAAGACATTATAGGAATAAATTATAGGATAATATAAAAAATTGATGCCTTATCTATCAGTATAATTCCTCATGAACACAACTCTAAAGTTGATGCTTTGGTATTATCAGCTTCTTTGATGATTCTTCATGTAGATATTTGTACATTAAAATATACATTGAGATAATTATAGTCCAATCATAAAAAACAATGTATAAAATTGGTAAGTTTCTAATTATTATAATAAGATCATTTTGTTCTTTTGAAAAAATAGATATCCTCAAAAAATTGCATTTTGAAGGTATTTATTCCACATATAGAGAATCTTCAGCCCACACGTCAAAATAAGTAATCACTAATGAATATAATTATGAATAAATTATAAATTTGAAAGAAAATAAAATACTTAAAGTCTTGGTCTCCTTAGAATAATTATTTTACAAACATGATAGATTCATAAAGAGTAAAATGGAAAAAGTGAATCTTGATTCTGTTGATTATGAAAAAGTGAACATTGGCTTAGAAAAACATCTTAGGTTTGTCAATTTTTATAAATGTTGATCATCTAAATAAAAATTAAAAAAAATTAGTCTTCTTTTCAAGTATGCTAATATACTTTCATATTAATACACACACTTTAAGTCCTTTTGTCCTAGATAAATGCAGCATATGGTTCCTCTAAAGCCTAATAAAAAGCCTTTCAAATAAAAACTAAGGCAATACAATCCTAAAATTATAGGAAAATTTCTTACCAAAGTGATATAAATGCTTAATGATCACATTATCTTTCTTATCCACCATTTAACTTAGGGAGCTAACATATTATCAGTCCTTAAGAAGAATGGTGAGACTAGAATCTATGTTGATTTCAAGAATCTCAACCAAACATCCCTCAAAGCTAATTATCCATTATCAGTCATGGATCAGGTTCTCAAATAATTAATTGGCACTAAGATGATTTAAAAGCTTGATGGTTTTTTAGGGTACAACCAAATCAAGGTTAATAGGGAATACCAACACAAAATATATTTCATAACACCTTGGGGTACCTTTGCATACAGACAGATGCCATTTGGATTAATCAATGTAGAATCTATTTTTTAGAGGGCAATAGATTTGGAATTTAAAGTTTTGAAGAATGAAATTATTATGCTATATCTTGATGACCTAATAGTGTTTTGAAAAAATTGAGAAGACCACTATGCACCTTTGGAGAGAGTTTTTGAAAAGTGTCATTTGTATAGGATTTATATTAACCCTGAGAAGTTTGTCTTTTGGGTGAATGAAGGTAAGCTCCTAGGCCATATCATTTCAATATAAGGAATAAGGATTTATCCATAAAGGTTTGAGGTTATTTAGAAACTTTCCCTACCTACAAGTAAACCAAGGGTGTGTTCTCTCTTTGGGAAAATAAACCTTTTAGGGAGATTCATCCCTAATTTTGTTGAATTTATTAGACATATTGAATATATGATGAGAATAAAACCCTCTTTTAAGTGGAAAAATGGATGAAAAAAGGCATTTCAGAAGATAAAGGTTGTTATTGTTCATGCACTGACATTGGTTTATCCTAATTTTAAGGAGTTCATTATTTATTGTTATACTTTGGATCATACACTCTCATAAATATTGATTTACAAAAATAATGAACATATTGAATCCCCAATTACATTTATGATTTGTAATATCAAATATTATGAGTTGAAATATTCTCTTGATTAAAAACATGCCTATATAGTAGTGAAAATAGTCAAATAATTTAGGTATTTCATATTGCATTCCTATTCTATTGTAATGGTGCCGAATGCAATAGTCAAATCTATTTTGACCTAACAATAACCTAGTTCTAAGTGGGTAGATTGGATAATAAAATTTTAAGAGTGTGATATTTAAATCAAACCCATGAAGATAGTTCAAGGAAAAGGCCTGTGTCAACTCTTAGTAGAGAAGGTAAATCTTCAATCAGGTTCTTTGATAGTTTTAGATGAGTAAGATGACCATGAACTTATTTTGGTATTGTTTATTGATTCTACTAATGAATGGTTTTCTCACATTGATTTCTTCCTAACATTTGGATAAATTCCTTCACATTTAAATGCTAAACAATGCATAATGGTCAAGCTACAAGATAAAAAAATATGTCATGTGGGATGGCACTCTTTTTAAGAAAAGCATTGATGGCTTCTTTTTAAGGTGTGTTGATAAAAAAAATAGCATAAAAACCTATTGTAAGATTTTCATGATCAATCCAATGGAGGACACTTTTTTTCTAGGATAAAATCCTATAAAATACGTAGGTTTCATTAATATTGGCCAAATATTTTCAAAGACTCATATGAATGGGTGAGAAAGTGTGAGGCATGTCATAAATTTGTAGGCAAACCTAGATTGGTAGTACCTCTTGTTCAAATAATGATAGTTGAAGTACCTTTTCATCAATGGGGATTAGATTTAATTGGGATATTGAACCCCCATTTGAGTGTGATCACACTCACATTCGCATAAAAATAGATCACTTCACTAAATGGTTGGAAGTGATTCTTGTTAAGTAGATGATTCAGAATTCATTTATAACTTCATCAAAGAAAATATCTTGGTATAATATGGAATCCCATAGAAGATTATTACGAACAATGCTTCTAATTTTTATTCTTCAAAAATGATTGAATTTTGTTATGGGTATGGAATTTCATTGTCTCATTCATCAAATTATCATTTTCAAGGAAATAGTCAAGATGAGTCAAGAAATAAGAACCTATTTACAATCATGTTCAAACTAGTTGATGAGAATCAGAGAAATTGGCATAAAAATATATATGATGCTCTTTGGGTAGATCGCATTACACCTAAAAATTCTATTAAGATGTCCCCATTCCAATTTTTGTATGGAATAGAAGCTTAAACTCTTATAACTCTTGAATTACCTAACCTATAATTGTCTAGAGATATTGAGAATCCAAATTTTGAAAGATCACTGGATAAAATAATCTTTTACCTATAGCATGTAAAGGAGGAAATAGAGTTTTATGGATTTTGAGATTGAAATGTGAAAATCAACCTAAGAGAAACTTATAAGACATGAAAATTAGACTATTTATTACATAAAAAAATAAATAACATTCATCAAACATGATTCAAATTTATTTATGAGAAAAGACTATGCTTCCCCATAGATAAAATGCCAGCCTACAAAACTAGAGAGTCTAAGTTCTTTCCATTACTTATAGTTCAAAATCCTAATCAGAGCTAGCTATTACCATGATTTTTAGAATTAATAAAAATTATGTCTTTTATGGCTAATTTTTAAGTTTGGGCTTAAAAAAATTTAAATTTGGAAAAATTTTAAATTGATTAATTGATTAATATTAATTAATTAATTGAAAATTAAATTGCTAACCAGAATATTATATCTCCCAAATTATACAAAAATGCTTTCATGCTTCCCCATGCAAATGTCATTGGCTCTCCCCACAAATTCATAAAATTTCATTGAACTTTTCATAAGCTATAAAAATGCATTTTCACTTTTTCCCTAGTGGTGCAAAAGTGCCTTGACACTTTTTCAAGTTATACACCTTGTATTTTTTATTTTGCACATAGTGCAATTACAAATTAAAAATAATAAATCCATTAAAATAATTTTTAATTGTTTTAATTTTAAAATTTACAAATTCATTTTACATTTTCCTATCTTATTTAAATAAAATATTTCTTTTTCATCATCATGCAATTTTAGTTTGCATTCCCCTGGCTGTGCAATTCTATTTCACACTTCCCTGAGTTGTGTAAATTTTGTTTACACTTCTCCAAGTCATGTAAATGAAAAATTTCACGTTGTAAATGTCATTATTTATTTTTCAGTCATGTAAAATTGAAAAATCTTCCCCTCTAAATTTTTTAAAGTCATTATGCACCGTTAAAATGTGCAAAAGCTTCAAATTGTTTTACCAACCTCTATTCAGCCCTAGACTATAAACATTTTCTATCTTGATTTTAAGAGGGGGTAAAGAATTATTGAAATAAACATTTAATATAGAGTGGAAATAGCCATGCACCCTAGATAAATAGAATAAAGGAAAGTTTTCAAAAAAAAATCTTCTACCTAGCCAAGGAATATCGTACAATATCCAAGTGAAGAGAATTTGTAAAAATAAAGGAAGGAATTTTAGAAAATTATTTTTGCATGCTAAATGGAATTATATGGCCCATATCAAAGGTGAATAGGAATTAAAAAGAAGAAAAGAAAATAAATTTTAATATTTTTAGCAGCAAAAATGGATTTGTATGATGCCCAAAAGAGATAGAAGGATTCGTGAAAGGATCAAAATAGAAAAAAGAACAAATGTTTTTGTTTTTATCTACCAATTGTATGACTACCATATGACCTTAATAGAAGATTTCAAGGCATATTTTGATGATGTTTAATTTCTAGTTCCTTTTTGGCTGCATAAAGATGTTTTATAGCCTATGCAGGGAATAATAAGGTGGTTATAAATTTAAAATGTAAATTTTTATTGTTTTTAGCAACCAAAATTCAATCGTATGGTGCCCAAGTGAGAAGAAGAATTTTTTAGATAAAAATATCAACTTTTGTTTGTTTTCATACAAAATTCCATACGACTTATATAGTGAGTAGGAAATAAAAAAATATAGACAAGAATAGTTTTTTATTTATTTTTTTCCTTTCTACTATGCAACTAGGTCATACACCTTAGAAAAAGGAGATGAAAAGTGAATTAAAAAGAAAAAGGATAATCCTAATCAATTTTTAACTGTTAAAAAGTATTATACAACCACCATATACCCATACAAAGAGGGGATCAATTTTTTATTTCTTTTAATTGCATGAGAAATTTGTACAACCATGTAGGAATAAGGAGGGTTTGAAATTTTAAAAGTGCAAACTATAAAGTTTTTTGTATTTATTTTTGTCTATTTGCCAAGAAATTCATATACCCCATACAAATTAAGGTTTGAAAATCAAAAATTTCAAAATAATATATTTTCATTTAATTTTTCATAATTCTCATAAAGGCCATACATCTTTATGTGATCTCTGAAGATCTAAAATTCTACAAAATTCAATTTGGTGATTAATTTTTAGTGTTTTGGCTGGAATTGGGAAAGGAGATTAAATTTTTAAAATTTATAAAATAAATTTGTAAAATTTCTTTTTGGCTCATTTGCATTTTCTAGGAGAATCCATTTGATAGCATTACAAAGTGTTAAACATGAAGAGTTTAAATCAAGAAAGGTGGTTGAGTGAGAAGTTGAAATTCATATGGGATATCAAAAATGCACTAGATAAATTTGCACATGCAAACTTGTGAGTACAATTTTCTAGTGTGATTTAAATAACTTGTTTTACCTTTAAGTTAATTTATTTTTTTATTTTTCAAATAAATAATGATTGTGCAAATATATCTCGATTGTTAGTTTTCCCATAAAATTTAATATATTCATCTTCTACTATGAAAAATTAATTTTGAGCAAAGACAAAGGTGTGATACCTCTCTCACCATTGTAATCCAATGTGGAAAATATTATAGATATTGATCTAGGTCAGATTGACTTAGATGAATTTTAGGAGATAATGAATGCAGTGTATAAAACAAACTTTGGTTAGAGCATTTTTGACAATGGATTGGAATAAACTATGGAATTCTTGATTTAAATATAGTCTCTTGAATTATTCTTAGTTATTTCAGATCACTATAATTTAGAGACAAGGGAAGTGAGAGATTCATAATGTGAGTCGGTGCCAAGTTTCATTCCAAAACACATAGATAATGTGTTACACCTTTTAGATTGGGAATCTTTTGTACATTTGACTCCTAAGTCTTCTCAAAGTTTTAAATATGATAATAATGTCTCATATGCTAATCAAGTCAATAATGGGTGGTTGACCAAACCAAAAAATTATTCCATATGACTCCCAAAGAATCTTACAAGATCTAATTTCAAGAATAAAATAAATGACATAATAACACTATTGCATAGAATAGTGGGGAGCCCAATAGAAAAAAAAATTAGATCTGGATGTACCAATTCATTTGGATCATTCTCAAGAACAAGCAATATCTTAATTAGGGACAGATAATTAGTAATGCAATTCATAAATAGATAATGGAAGTGAAGGTCACATCAAAGTTTTATATGACTTCCTATCTTGTCTACATTATGTTTAGTTGAAGATATTTTGATAGATTGGATATAGTAGATTAATTTGGGAAAACAAAATTATATTCCTTTTATCCCCAACTAGCCATTAAATTGGTGAAATGATTTTTTCATTTATTTTGTCATTCAATTGTTTGAAAAAGAGATTTTTAACATGAAGATATCAATAGTGGACACCACAAAAATAGCCAGATGGGGAACTTACTTCATACAATTCCCAACTTTTAATTGTTTGACAATCAATGGATATGAAATTGATCCTTATATGCTTCTATGATATGCCAGTGATAAGTGGGAATTAATGAAACTAATGAGACAACTTATTGAAACACATAAGTTTTTTACAAGCCAACACATTACATTTAAAAAGAGTAAATGATTATTTCATTTATGTTGTCATTTAGTTGTTTGAAAAAGAGATTTTTAACGTGAAGATATCAGTAGTGGCCACCACAAAAATAGTTAGATAGGGAACTTGGTTAATACAATTCATGATTTTCATTTATTTGAGAATACATGTCTTTGAAATTGATCCTTATATAATTTTTTGATATGTTAGTGATGAGTGGGAATTTATGGAACTAATAAAACAACTTATTGAAACACAAGTTTTTCACAAGCTAACATAGGACAAGAGTCAAATTTTTAATTCTAATTGGCAAGTATACTTCTCCATCATTGATAAAATATAAATCAATGGAGCAATATTATCTCATTTTAATCTCAAGACTTTTGAGAGAAGATTTAAATTTGATATATGAATCTTGATTGAACATAACCTTGGGAATTCATTCCAACATCTCTCACACTTTGAGGATTATTAGATGGATTATGATGATGAGAAAATGGTTATAATCAAAAACTATTCATAATTTACTATGAAACAGATATTGAAATTTTCTATAAATAAAGTTCCAAAGCAATTGGTGGATGATGAGGTCACATTGGATAATATCTTTGAAAAATCAAACATTCTAAGAAATCCACTACCTATGGTCCATTGGGATAAGTGAACATCTACTTATCTCAAAAGTAGAACAAGGGCAATGCTTGATAGGACTCTCAAGTGGTTGATAAGCAAAGGAGTAGATGTTGGAAACATTGATTTCTCTACACCTCCTAGGGAGGATGAATTTGGTAGCTTCTAAAAACAATAACATGATGAATCAAAGAAAGTGGATGAATCAGGTCTAAGTGGATAACCCTTGGTGATAGATAAAACACAAGAACTAAAATATATTCAATAGGACATTCCACCACAAAGGGTTCTCAAGCTCAAGATAAAGAGGTTAGGTGAAAATATCACCTCTTATCTAATTCTTTTTGATAATTTCTTGCATTCTAAAGAGATTGTATAGAATACAACCTACTAATTTCTTAATTTAGATGGCATGTTG
Source organism: Torreya grandis (assembly GCA_037957365.1). Taxonomy (NCBI): domain Eukaryota; kingdom Viridiplantae; phylum Streptophyta; class Pinopsida; order Cupressales; family Taxaceae; genus Torreya; species Torreya grandis. The sequence continues at coordinate 3,157,001 of JARHVA010000972.1, forward strand.
TTTCTTATATCAACTACTTTCCCACCACAAGATATCACTCTTGTTTCTTCATCTTCTCCCTCAAATCTTGAATTGCCAATTATCTCCTCTTCAAGAACTCAAATTGCCACAATTAGAAAATAGGAACAAGTATAAAAATATTTTCAAGCTTCCACAACTAAAAACATACCTTCTTACACCTTATTTATGTTGGCCCCACAAGTCTAATATTTTCCCCACCTCCTTCTTCAAGCACAAAAACATCTGATAGGTTGTCACGGTGGTGAAGAAAATGAAAAACATTGTTGAATTTGAGGAGATAAAATTTTGTACTTTGATAATCCCAATTCCTTTTTATAAAAGACCAAAGAAAGCAAGAACCATCTCACAGATGGTAATAGATGAAAAAAAGTGAAAAATAAGCAAAAGTAGAAATTATTGTAGTTAAAAAAAGATAAATAAAAAATTAGATTTGAAGACTATTAGGTATCTAGAGTTCATTTGGGAAAGTCTACCAGAGAATGAAAGAAAGGATATGTATAATTTGTAATTAGCACCATGTTTGATAAAATGGATAAGGAAAAAGAAGCAAAAGATGAATTAAAGGAAAAAGTGGAATAATTGAATTCATTGATACATAAATTGATAAGACCAATTCAACCAATAATTAATTCATAAATTCTTCATGCTAAGACATTGGAGACATTGAAATAGGTAGGCCAAATGGGCAATGCAATGAAATATTAGATTAAGAAGATCACTGATCGAGGAACCTCAAAAATTATCATTGTAGTAACAATGGTCTCTAAAGTTTGGTGAGAATGTGAATAGCTAATATCAAAATAAAGTGTGTATGTAGAATAAAAACATAACTAGGAGGAGTTCATCCCTAAGTTAATTAAATTCTCAAAATTTCCCTCTATTGACCTTATTGAAAAAGGAGTCATCAATGAATAAGAAGTTATTTATCAAATTGAATTCCTCTAGGCTATAAAATTTAGGATTCAATCACTTAAATAATTCCTTCAAAAATTCAACAATGCAAAGTCACTTGTAAGTGACATTGATATCCCTTCCTAGACTATCCATAACTTATACGCTTAGTAAAACAATAACATTAATACCAAATGAAGAGACTCAAGACATTATTAAGGTACCTGATTGATATAAAACTCAAGGATTTGTTTTTTATTCTATAAGATCATATTAAATAATCATATATACTATTTAAAACTAATTTACCATTTGGTTTTATCCATTTATTCCCAAAAGTAAAAAAAATCTCTTTTAACTCAATTAGGCCTAAATTCCTCAAAAGGACCAAAACAAGAAATTATTGTAAAAAAGGCTATGAAAAAATTTAAAAGTCTTTATCATAGTTTTTTATATGTGATTCAACTCTTAAAATACTGAAGAAGGTTTATTGCTAAACAAATTGACCCAAACCAGCCTATAAGCCTACTAGGCCTAATGATGTTCTAGTAGGTCAAAACCAAATCCATATTAAATTTAGGCTTATAAAAACCTCAAATAAATATATATAAGTGATTCAAGGTTGATCATATTCTTATAAAATGTTTTGAATTTCCAATTCAAGTATTTCACACTGAAACTCCTAAGACCCTATTTTAGTATACTAGGCCTAATGGCCTTTTAGTAGATCTAATAGGTCAAAAACTAATGTATGGCCTTAAAAATTAAAAGACTCCTTAAAAAGTTTTTTATTTACATATCTAAGGTTTTCCCACATTTTAATTCACTTTTATATAATCCAATTTTAAGTTTCTAGACCAATCTCTCTCCTCATTGTCAAGAAAACATAGAAAACAAGGTTTGGAGTGCACACAATCAACATGTACCATGTTTGTACACTTACTACAAACTTAAAACCACTTTAAAATGTTTATAAATGATCTTTTAAATATTTTCACAAAATTTTTAATTTTTTTAAGGGTTAGAACTGATTTTATAACCCTTTTTATTCATGTAATCCTATAACTAGGGTTTTTCTAAGATTAGAGAACCTAAGAAGAATTTAATGATTTTTCAAAGCCTATTTAGGATCTTACAAATAACTAATACTTTTATAAAACTATAAAATTCTTATAATACCTTAAAATTATATGGATTGGCCCCATTAACACTTTAAAACATGATTTGAGTTGATTGTATATGACTATGTAAAGGAGGAAATAGAGTCCTGGAGGAAATAGAGTTTTATGGATTTTGAGATTGAAATGTCAAATTCAACCTAAGAGAAACTTATAATACATTAAAATAAGACTATTTATAAAATATAAAAATAAATAGCATTAATCAAACATGATTTAACTTTATTTATGATAAATGACTCTTTTTACAATACAGACCCTACTCAGTCATGGCAGACTGCTCCTCTCTATCCAAAATGGTATAAATTTTGGTATTTTATGCTTTTATACATATTTTAAATCCCTCCTACGATGTATTAAATCTGATAATGTTTATTATAGGGTTATCCAATCTTAGGAAGTCCCATTTTAACTTATTATTCTTTTCAACTACTCATCCTTAAGATAGTAAAAGGCCTACTATAGGAGATTTGATAATTACATTTGCTCTTTTTGACCTTGAATATTAATATGAAAATAAGGTCTAAAAGAAACCTAAATACATTGAATACCTCCTAAATAACCTAGATAACTATTTAAAAATAAAAAACGTTACAATTAGAGCACATATTTACATAAATACATTTAAAATTTTGAATTGTGTCTTTTGGAGGAAACTTCCAAAAGACTCTTATTCACTTAAATATAATTGCCTAGACCTTCAAATGGACTTTAAAATTTCACAATGTCTCATTTAATACTTTTAATAACCTTAAATATAACATTTGTGTGTGTGTGTGTATTTTGGTGATGCTCTTACATCAATCCACCAAGGTGAAAAATAAGTCTTCATGTAACTTTGTAGATTCCTTTAATTTTCTTTCTTTTTCCATTCAATGATTTTCCTTTTCATTGATTGATACCCTCCAAGATCCCATGGTGTAATATGTTTGTTTTTTTTGGATTTTCATTGTTTATTCACCTTCAAGTTTACCATGTTTAACTTTCCTTTACTTTCCTTCAGCAAACATCCATAAGCAATAAACAAGTTAATAAAAATAATTTCTTATTTTGGACTATGAAGTCCCTTTTCTTTAGCTAAAAATATTAAATTCTCCTTGAAGGCATTATATTGTATTTATTTGACCCCTTATTTCTTCTTTTTTAATTCTATGCTTAATTATTTCTTGATGAAATTAATTTATTTCACCAATTACTTGGTGCCTCCAATAACCTTATCATCATTATTTTTTAAATCTTCCATGTTGTCCCTCGAGATAGCCTCATTTATTATTTATACCTACTATTCATTTGAGACTTTACTATCTTTATTTTCCTTCCATGGAATTTTTTTTCAAGAAGCTTACCTTCTCAATTAATCCCTCAAGGTACCCCATGCTTCTTATAGAAGACAAACTATTAGTAAATCTATCAAATAGCTTATACATGCATTCATTTGACAAAATCTCTATTTTTGGAAACAAATCAGATTCTTCATGTGTGGAAATGATTACATTGGCCTGATTTCCTATTACATCACTTACCTCCTTCTCATCCTCTTTAAAAACCTCATTAGGACCTATAATCAACACCTTAGAATGATTTTTATTATCTACTTGTTCATCTTTCAATGTTAAGAGTGTATGTCTTACCCCATTTTAATCAAAATTATAATTGTTCTTTTCCCCATCATGCATGGCCTTCTTGTCATACTTACATAGTCTATATAGGAGAAAATGGAAAATGTACATAGGCATTATATCACACATCACTTGATCTTTATAGTTTCCTACCTGAAACTCCACTTCACATTGTTCATTGACCAAAATGTGACGGCCTCTTTGTAACCATGAGACCTTTTAAGGATTAGGATGTGAAATTCTATTCAGTCTTAGTTTATCAACCATCTCATAAGAAACAAGGTTAACAGTACTGCCACTATCAATGATAACTTTTCAAACTTTACCTTTGTATTTACAAGTTGTTTGAAATAGTGATTTCCTTTGAGTGGGTTATGAAAGCTCTTTGTTTGGTTTGACTAGAATCCTTTTCATGAGTAAGGATTCCCCTCATTTTGGTACATACTCATAAATAGTTGATGTAACATCCTCCACTTCATCAGCTTGAACAACATAAGCACTCCCTTGAATAGTAGATGAATTCTTAAGACATTCATAGAATCTATGTCCAAATTTTCCACACTTAAAACATGCACCACTGAAACCACTACTTCTACATTTACCTCTATAAAAAATCATCTTATCTCTATAATTGTTTCTTGGAGTTGAATCCTACCTTGGTGAGTTACTCTCACCTTTCTCATGCATCTACAATGATCTTTTGCTTTTGTGTTCTCCTCTTCCTCTAAGAGGTCTATTTCTTCCTCTTGTTTATTGAGAATGTCTCCTTGTTATCTTATCTTCTACTTTTAAGGCATATTGGTATGCCTCCTCAATTGATTTAGGAGAAACAAAATCAATTTCATCTTGAATGAATAATTTCAAACCATTCACATACCTGGTAACCTTTTTAATGTCATCATCAATATGACCAGCTCTAATGGTCAATCTATAAAACTCCTTAGTGTATTCTTTTATTGAATTCTCTTTTGTTTTATATTATATAATTACTTGAAAATAATAGTTTTATAATCCTTAGGAATGAACTTATCTTTCAACTTTGACACCATTTTATCCCAACTGGTTATTTTTCCCTTTCCTTTCCTTGTCCTCTCCATTTGCACACAATCCCACTATAGGGAGGTATTTCCTTTTAATTCTATTGGTGAAAATTTCACTTTCTTTCCTTCTTTGAAATTTTCACATTAAAATTATTTATCTAAATCACTAATCCAATCAATTAAATCTTCAACATTCAAATTTCCATCATACATAGGTATATCTACCTTTAGTTTAGAGGTTGTTCCCACTATTACCTTCATAAGCCTCTCTTCAAGTCCTTATATCTCTAATTACAATGGTTCTTCTTCAGCTCCTTCATCTTCTCTATCACTAACATATCCCATATCCAATCCTCTTCTTTGTGTTATTTCCATAGTTTCCATCCTTCTAGTGAGATTTATGATCTCTTCCAAGAGAGCTACATTTGGAGCCTTCCTTCTTTCACCTCCTCTTGATATAGCTACCATTTATCAAAATACTTCTTTATCTACCTCAAATAACCTTAGTAACATATGAATTTATACAATATTTTTGTTATGATACCAAAGTTGATATCCTTTCCTAGACTATCCACAACTTATACCCTTGGTAATATAATAAGATTAATACCAAATAAAGAGATGCAAGACATTATTAAGGTACATGACTGATATAAAATTTAAAAATATATTTTATAGTTTATAATATCATATTCAATCATCATATATACTATTTAAAACCAAATCACCTATTAGTTTTATCTATTTATTCCCAAAAGACTCAAAATTCTCTTTTAACTCAATTAGGCTTAAATGCCTCAAAAGGACCAAAATAAGAAATGCTTGTAAAAAAGGCTATGATATAATTAAAAATTATTTCTCATAAGTTTTTATATGTGATTCAAATTTTAAAACACTCAATAAGGTCTATTGCCAAATAAATTGACCCAAACCACCCTATAAGCCTATTAGGCTTATTGATGCTCTAGTAGGTCAAAACGTAATCTATATTGAATTTGGGATTATAAACACCTCAAACAACTATATTTAATTTATTTAAGTTTGATAATATTCTTAGAAAATATTTTTAGTTTCCACTTCAAGTATTTCACACTAAAACTCTTAAAAGCCTATTTTAGTATACAAGGCCCAATTGCTTTTTTGTAGCTCCAATAGGTCAAAACCTAATGTATGACCTTAAAAATTGAAAAAATAATTTATAAGATTTGTATTTTCATATATAATGTTTTACCACATTTTAATTCACTTTTATAGACTCCAATTTGAACTTTCTATACCAATCTCTCTCCTCATTATCAAGGAAATATAGAAAATAGGGTTTGGAGTGCACATAGTCAACATGTACGATGTATGTACACTTACTACAGACTTAAAAACACTTAAATATGTTTAAAAACTATCTTGGAAATATTTTCACAAAGTTTTTAATTTTTTAAGGTGTCATAATTGATTTTATAACCCTTTTTATTCATGCAACCCTATAACTAGGATTTTTTTAAGTTTAAAGAAACTGAGAAGCATTTAATGATTTTTCATAGCCTATTTAGGATATTACAAAGAAATAATTCTTAGATAACAATATAGAATCCTTATATTACCTTTAAAATTCTTTTTATTTTCCCTATTCACACTTTAAAACTTGATTTCAGTTGATTGTATATGACTATGTAAAGGAGGAAACAAAGTTTTACAGAATTTGAGATTGAAATGTCAAAATCAACCCAAGAGAAACTTATAAGACATTCAAATAAGATTATTTAGAACAAAAAATATATATAACATTAATAAAAAAATATTCAACTTACTTTATTTATGATAAATGACTCTTTTTACAATATAGACCCTTCTCAGTCATGGTAGACTGCTCCTCTCTACCCAAAATGGTACAAATTTTGGTATTTTATGCTTTTCTCCATATTGTACATCCCTCAAATTATGGATTTGTTATGAATACAAGACACATATAAATATTAATAAAATAAATATAGAATTGAAATATAGAAAACACAACACAAGATAGATATAGATTTAACGTGGTTCACCCAATATGGGCTACGTCCACATAGAAACAACCAGTTCTTCTCTTTACTTAGTCCAAAAAAATAAAGGGATAAAACTTGAAACACATATAGTTTAATCTCTTATTCACTCACATACATCATTCCACCATAATTACAATGCCCTCATATCAAAATAGGGTTGCATATTAGGGGAAAAAACTATAATCATAATTTATTCCATTAAATATGTAACTTAATAGTGAATGGTCTAGATTTACTATGAAATTACAATATTTTATAGTGAATTTTTTACATGATTTTTTCCAATGGTGACCATAGTGGGTGGGTTTTCCCCCCCACCCCCCGCTATCAAGAACCAGGCATTATAATAAGATCAGGCTCCATCATCCAATAATCTCTCACTTGTAGACTAATTGTTACAACTCCTTCACTATAATTCTTCCTTGGAATTTTCTTTAAAGTTTTACCCTAGCATGTTTTTCATCTTCTTTTTTATCCTTGAAAACTTATTAAATTTGAACAACTCTCTAGCTTTTCCTTTGTGATTACTTTTATCAGCATATTTATAGGATTTTAACTTTTATGGATCTTTTCCAACTTTAGTTGACCATCCTCCAAAATTGAATGATTGAAGTCATACCTGAGTTGTATATGTTTATTTCTTGAGTGAAATTTTGAGTTATTTTTCAAATGAATCAAACTTTAGCTATCACTATACAACCTACAATATTCTTAATTATGCCTCAAATCTTCCATGAATCATTGCATCCATATCATCTCATTGCTTGCTTCTATAGGTGCAACATATTTTGCCTCTATAGTTGACAAAGCAACTATCTTGTACAATTTTGAAATCCAACTCACCATTGTGTCACCAATAGTTAATACATAACCTATGGTACTCCTCATACCATCTAAATATCCAACCATGTTTACGTCAACATATCCTTGTAAGGTAACATTTAAACCTTCATATCATAATTGTATATTAGTGGTCCCTCTCAAGTACCTGATAATCCACTTAACCACATCCCAATGCTCTTTTCTTATATTATTCATAAACCTACTAATAACTTCCACTACATGATCAATATCTAGTCTCATGCACACCATATCATATATTAAAATTCCAAATACTAAAGCATATGAAAATTTATACATGTAATTGATTTCTTCCTACATTTTAAGACACTATTCCTTTCTTAATTTGAATTCCCCTCTAAAATGTGTACTTACAAGTTTTGAATCTTGCATATTGAACCTAAATAACACCTTATTGATGTACTCTTGAGATAATTTAAATTTTCTATTTTTCCTACCTCTTGTTATTCTCACACCAAGGATTTGATTTACATCACCCAAATCCTTCATTGTAATTGAATCTTCTAGTTTTATTTTGAGCTCATTGATATCATGTCTGTTAGATCCTATAATAAGCATGTCATCTACATATAATAACAAGATAATATAACTACCATTATATAATCTCTTAAAGTGAACATAATGGTCAGAATGACATCTACTATAACCTTATTCTATCATAAACATGTCAAATTTCAAATAACATTATCTTGGATCTTGCTTTAGACCATACAAACTCTTCTTCAACCTACACACCATTTTCTCATTACATTTTACTTTGTATCCATGTTGTTTCTCCATATATATTTCCTCCTCAAAATCACCATGAAGGAAAGTAGTCTTCACATCTAACTATTCAAGGTACAAATCTTCTACTGCTACCAAAATTAAAATAGTTCTTATGGAAGTCATTTTTATAACTAAAGAAAATATTTCATCAAAATCAATACCTTTATTTTGTGCAAACCACTTGACAATAAATCTAGCCTTGCACCTCTTTTTGCCTCCATCTTCTTCCTTTAACATATAAAACCATTTATTTTGCAATGCTATTTTACCTATAGGTAACTAAACTAAATCCTAAGTTTGGTTATGTACCAAGGAGTCCAATTCCTCTTTCATGCATTGCTCCCATTTCTTTATGGTTTCTACTTGCATTACTTATTCATAGTTTTTTGGCTTACCACCATCAGTTAATAATAAATAATAAAGTGAAAAAGAGTATCGTTCAAAGAGTATAATTAATATGGTAGATCTTCTAACTACACTTCTAGGAGTTTGAGTCAATTATTAGATTTGTTGCATATTCTAATTTTCTATCACTTTTGGAATTTTATTTCTAGTGATTTCATCAAGTACTACATATTTAGTATTTGGATTTTCTTATTTCTTTCCCTGTAATTGATCTCTATACAAGACCTTCTCATTAGATATCACATCTCTACTCCTAATGATTTTTTGATTTTCAAAAGTCCATAAATGGTAACCAAAATCATTAACTTCATATCCATTAAAATTAAATTTCTTATATTTTGCTTCAAGCTTGGTTCTATTTTCTTTATCAATATGGACAAATGCTTCACAACCAAAAGTCTTTAAAAAATAATAATCTACCATTTTTCCTGTCCATGCTTCTTCTATAATGCCACCATTTAAAGGACTTGAAGGCCTTCTATTTATTAAATAAATAATATTATCCATAACATCTACCCAAAACTATAAGGGCAACCCTACATGTAATCTCATCCTTCTTACACACTCCATGATTTTCATATTCATCCTTTCTAACACACCATTTTATTATGGTGTTCTTATAACCATATTATATCTATGAATCCCATTAGATAAATAGTAATTATCAAATTCTTTGATGTAATATTCATGTCCATTATCTAATCTGATACACTTTAACTTATTTCCTATCTCATTCTCAAAAAATATTTCCATTTATTAAAAGTATCAAAAACATTATATTTTTTTTCATATGCAATAAACCCATGTTTTTATAGTTGCATAATAAATAATAGTAACATAATAAGAAGAGCCACCAAGGGATGATACCTAAGTTGGTCCCCATACATCTATATGCACAACCTCTAACTTCTCATCCTTCTTTGTCTTCCCAACTCTGAGAAATCTAACTCTCTTATGTTTTCCATACACACAATGCTCACAAAAATCCAAATTCACCTTCTTCATATCTAGAAACAAATTATTTCAGTGGAGAACTTACATCCCCTTCTCACTCATGTGCCCAAGTCTATGGTGCCATAATTTTGTATCCACTTTTATAGAAGATAAAGCAATAGAAGAGTCAACATTACCTTTAGATAAATATAATGTACCTACCTTCTCTCCTTTTACTATTACCAATGATTCTTTAGTGACCTTCCATGAATTTTTTGTAAATGTAATTGTGTAGCCCTCACTTCTCAACTACCCTACTAAAATTAGATTTGTTCTCAACACAGGAACATACCTCACCTCTTTCAATAACCATTTGTTTCCATTCTAAAATTTTATCTATATCTTACCCTTTCATACAACTTTATAGGGTTCACCATCACCCAAATAAACCTATCCAAATCACCTTGAACATAGTCTTGAAAATATTTCATATGGGGTATAGCATAAAATGAATCCCTTGAAAATAACACCTAAGAATCACCTGCTACATTTAATTTTTGATTTTTATCTTATTTTACATCTCCTTGTTTTCCTTTTTAAGACCAAAAATCTTTCTTAAAGTGTCCTTTCTTCTTGAAAATCTCACACATCAACATGCCTCTAGATTTGGATCTACCCTTCTTAGACATATCATGATTCCATGGGACCTTTCCTCTACCATTTTGTCTTCCCCTATTTTTTG